>JAUKNK010000402.1:1210000-1514151 GCA_030765055.1 Mantis religiosa
GACTGCATACGACCGAGGCACACAGGGCCATCACCCGGCATTATGGTGTGGGGAGCGATCTCCTACACTGACCGTACACCTCTGGTGATCGTCGAGGGGACACTGAATAGTGCACGGTACATCCAAACCGTCATCGAATCCATCGTTCTACCATTCCTAGACCGCCAAGGGAACTTGCTGTTCCAACAGGACAATGCACGTCCGCATGTATCCCGTGCCACCCAACGTGCTCTAGAAGGTGTAAGTCAACTACCCTGGCCAGTAAGATCTCCAGATCCATCCCCCATTGATCATGTTTGGGACTGGATGAAACGTCGTCTCATGCGGTCTGCACATCCAGCACGAACGCTTGTCCAACTGAGGCGCCAGCTGGAAATGGCATGGCAAGCCATTCCACAGGACTACATCCAGCATCTCTACGATCTACCATGGGAGAATTGCAGCCTGCATTGCTGCGAAAGATGGATATACACGGTACTAATGCCGACATTGTGCATGCTCTGTTGCCTGTGTCTATGTGCCTATGGTTCTCTCAGTGTGATCATGTGATGTATCTGACCCCAGGAATGTGTCAATAAAGTTTCCCCTTCCTGGGTCAATGAATTCACGGTGTTCTTATTTCAATTTCCATGAGTGTACATGCACAGAACATGAAAGTATTGAGCGCAGAAAGCTCTTTACAGCTGAATACTTAATTTAATCATTTACAAGACAGGCATCTAAACATCAGAGTATAAAATTTGTCTTGGACTCACACTTTGAGATCCAAATGCATGTCCAGTTTTTCCCTGAAAATATTTTAAGTCAGCATATGTATCACGAAATTTATTTATATCAAAAGCAGAAAGTTTTTCCATATATTTCTTAAACCGTGGCATGTTCAGGGTTCCTGCCTCATTGATGTAACCTGGAACAGTCAAATAATTGTCTTTAACAATAAATACCAATAACACACAACAGTTCAACAATATTTTCCTGAAGAATCTTACAGAAGTTTACTTACCTCCCAGAGAAGGAAAAATTTCCATGTAAGCTTTGTATAAAGTTGGTAATGCTCCGCTGGTTATGTGCATATCTGGAAGTGGTGGAATGAAATCATTTCCCACTAAGAAGCACATCAAAACCTGCAAAAATATGAAAATATCTTGCACTACAAGCAGGACTGCCGATACAAATTCTGGAACCCTTTGACATGCCAGTGGAACTCCTCCTTCCCAAGTTTATTACAAAATACCATATAATTTGTACATTACTTTATGACAATATACATTTTCATTAAGATGTCTATTTTGAAACTAAGACATATATAACACTGAGTTGTTAAAAACAGTAACTTATACAATGGGCATTCAATAAGTAATGCAACACTTTTGTTTGCTCTTAAAGCAGGTTGGTATTATTCAAGATTCAAATACAGCATATTATTCCCCATTCTTTCGCTAAAAACCATATTTTTCAACATAATCTCCGATCAATGGACATTGCCTTACGTCACCCTAATGGGAGGGCCTCTATGCCTGCATGGTACCACTCTACTGGTCTGTGTCGGAGGCAACATCTTGTTGTATCAATAACTTCCCCATTATTCATGCAGAGCTTCCTGCAGAAAGCATCCTTCATTGAATCAAACAGATGAAAGTCTGAAGGTGCAAGATCTGGGCTGGAGGGTGAATAAGGAAGTACAGTTTACTGAAGTTTTGTGAGCTTCTCTTGAGTGCACAGACCTGTGTGAGGCCTTGTGTTATCATGAAGGAGAAGTTTGTTTGCATTTTTGTGACTACAAAAATGCTGAAGTTTTTTCTTCAATTTCCAATTACACTTAAGAGTTGATTATGTCACCAATAGGGAGGATATCAAACCGAATAACACCTTCTGAATCTCAGAGGACCTTAGCCATGACAGCCAAGGGTACAGCTTAGAACTTCTTCTTCAAGGAGATTAAGATCCAAAGTAATGAAACCCAGGTTTGATCGCCTGTTGACAAAACATTGCCACAATTAGCCTCATTACTAGAAAGCAATTCAGCACAAATGGTCCTTCACTGATCTTTATGCTTAGGTGTCTAGGAACCCAATGAAACCTTTGAGTACTCAAACTGGTGGACAAATGTGTCAGCAAAACCAACAGACACATCAAGTTGAGCAACAACGTATTTGCTTGTAATCCATCAATCATCTTGAATAAGAGTTCCATGAATTTTAATGTTGCAAAAGTTACAGCTGTGTGTGGCCAGCCAGCCACACATAGAAGATCAGTTATAATCTGTGATGCCTTGGTTTTCCACTAAAGAAACTCAATAACCCCTCTCTGTGTGAAATGCACCACCATTACAGATGCTATTTTGAAGGCTAGTTATAACACTGCCACCCATTGGAAACTAATAGAACTACATGAGATTAAGCAGGAATATTAAAATAGTCCCAAACAAGATACCAATTTTTTTAATTGTTATTGACAAAAACAATGTGTTGCATTACTTACTGAGCGACTCCATATTAGAACTGGAGGATGCATTTTGGCTAATAGAGTTTTTAACTTTATTATAGAAATTAAGTTCTAGGATTTGATGCCAGTCTCATAATCTAATCTTCCAGAAACAGTGATGCCTTACAATTGAAGAATCAGTCATCCTTAGAAGCAGAAATTGTGGTAGGAAGAAGCGTGTGTGTGTAAAGGAGGTTAGATTATGCTAGTTATTGACTGTAGCTACAAGTACAATAATACTATGTAGTGATCAGGACTTAGCTTACCTCATACCTTATACCTACAGAATATTTTTCTATGTACAGTAATATTCTGTACTATCAGGACTTTCATCACCTTATACTTCTGAAAACATTCATTTATTATCTGCTGTAAAAATTACTAAGTAATTCATAGCATCGTCAAAAAAACAGAAATACAAAATACATGTTTTTCCTACTATGCTTTGTAGCCTTAAGCAACCTTTTTCCATAGGCACACAGCTTTTGTACATACCAATGAATGACGGGGATCAAATCTGGCAGAGCAGAAAATTTAACTGAATGTTTGCTCACAGAAGGCAGTTAATCATTATTTTATCAGAAAAGAGAAAACTCTATCTTTGCACAAAAAAAAAAAAAAAAAAAAAAAAAATCTGCACATAAGAAATAAAATATCAATATAGGCATCATACATAGTTAAGCTATCTGTGAAGCCTCCAGTCTGAAGAGCCAAGTGAGCCTACTATAATAAAAGGAAAATGCTAGCCTATAATAAAAGAAAAATGCTATCATTTCAAACAAACTGTCATAACTCCAATGTGTAAAGATTATGATACAATGAAGCACAAAGTTAATATAAATTTAAGTCGAACTGTACTCAATGCTCCATTTATTGCTAGTATTTACCTAGAAAGCGCTTCTTTAGGACCTTCCTAACATCCTTGGCTAATATAGACTTTTGAAATTTGATTTGGTGAACTCTTTGGAGGCAATAGGGGTGTCTCTGTTGGTATCTTGATGAACTTGAAGTTTGGATTCTCTTCAAAGGTGGTGTCAAAATTGAACAGTTTGCCTTCATATTTCTTTGTGAATACCTTTTGCCATGTGGTTAACCCTTTCACCGATATGGACGTCATATGACGTTCAAGTTAAAATGCCCCAAACCGATATGGACGTGTATAGACGTCCAGCGCATATGTGCATTTATTGCTCATTTAACGCCAATTATTTTAATCTTGCTATTTTACAATAAATTTAAATTAGTTCCATAAGGAATGTAAATGTACCCTTAAAGGTTCCTTTTTGAATTGTACACCTAAAAACCTGGATAAACACCCAAGGGCACATCTGCAAATTCACACCAAATAATATTGGTTTCCTTGCAAACTTCTTTTTCGCAACATACCACACATTTTCGAAATGGTTACAACTTATTTTGGTTGTGGGTGGTATACTTTTAGTTAAGTGTTTTCTCTCAAGTATGAGGGGTGATGTCGTGGTGAATTTCTTACCCCCTAGTATAAAGAGGCCTCTGAGTATTATAATACTCAATTAGATTACAAGCTATTTATACGCGCAAGTACAGGTAGATGAATGTCTTACATGAAATTACAGCTCTGAAAATTACTAAGCAACTGTGCATAATTACATCCAGTGGCACAAAAATACTTTTTTTACCATTTAACTGTTTTTCGTAAAGAGGGATAGCTAGTAATAGCTGATCCTCATCACCCATATTTGACCCGCCACTTCCCCCAAACAATGGAGTAGCTAGCATGCCATCTGAAGACCAGCACACGCCACTGCTACGTATGTCCTAAAGTTCTCCTTCATAATCGTACAACAAATCTTCCAGATTTTCTACAGTAATATCAGAAGCCTGAAGACATCATACCCAAACTAATTTATTTGCTACATTACGGGGACAAGCCATGGTTAACATTGAAATTGAACAATTTCAAATGTGCCTTAAATTAACTTTAAAGAGAGTCGATTAATGACACTAAACAACACTCACTTTTAAATTTTTATGGAACATGTTTCTGAGGCTTTGCCTCTATCATCAGCCGGCCCTCGACTGGTTCTCATTGGTGTAGTTGACGATATTTTGTCACAGGTCTCCTCTGGTGGCGGTTCAAGGAACTTGCTGAACAAATCTTTCTGGGGGATGTCGAAATTGAATACTTTGTTCCTATTTTTTGAAATGAAGATTTGTTCCCATGTGGATAGTTCTTGTTTTCCTGATGTATGTTTTAATAGTTTTGGTTCTGGATTTATGTTGTGGTTTTTTTCCCAAAAATGTGTGGCAATTGCTGATTTTTCTAATTGTTTATATTTTATGTTTCTAAAGTGTTCCTTTGCTCTTGTTTCTAAATTTCTTTTGGTTTTTCCAATGTAAATTTGACTACAGTCATTGCATTCAATTTGATATATACCAGATTTTTTGTTAGATGGAATGGCATCTTTGATGTTTGAGCAAATTAGGTTTTTTAAGGAGAAATGGTTGACTGGTGCTAGTTGAATGTTTTGTTTTTTGAAGACTTTTTTGAATTTATCATAGGCCCATGGATGGTAAGTGAATTTTTTGAAAATCATATTAGTTTCTGTAGCTGAGAGGGTTGTGGTTTCCTTTAGTAGCTTCTTCTTTTTTGCTAAGTTCACTTTTTTGTCCACTAATGATTTGGAAAGTTATTTTTTTGTGCTATTTCAATTATTTTGTTGTATTCTGTTTTGTATTCTTCTGCTGTGAGAGGGATGTTTACCAGTCTGTGTGCTAAACTATTGAAGATTGCCTGTTTGTGGGATCTTGGGTTGTAGCCATTAGCTTTTATGTAGTTGTCTGTCTGTGTTGGTTTTCTGTAAATGCCAAAGTTTAGTCTGTTTTTATTCCTCATTATTTTTAGATCCAAAAATGGTAAATGCTCATCTTTTTCTATTTCTACAGTGAACTTGATGCTTTTTTCTTGGATATTTAAAAGTTTTAGTGCATCACTGATGTGTTTTTTGGTACTATTGCAAAGATGTCATCTACATATCACTGCCAGAGTTTGAACATCCAAGGGAAACCTTTGTTGATCCTTATTTCTAATGCACTCATGTACAGATCGGCCAGGAAGGGTGATAGGGGGTTGCCCATTGCTAACCCTGAAATTTGGTGGAAATATTTTGTTTGAAACTGGAAGAAATTTTGTTCTATGCATAATTTGGTTAGTTCGATGTAGTCTGAAATTTCAGGTGATGACATTCCAAGTGATTTGAGCCATTTTTCTATCAACGGTGAGAGTTGATTTACTGGTATGCTGGGAAGCTGATTTAACATCAAACGAGACTAGTGTGTCCTCTTCTTTTAGTTCAGTATCCTTAATGTGTTCTATAAGTTCATAGGTGTTTTTGATGCTTAGGCTGTCGAATTTTTGGAAATGAGTTGAATTTGTTTGTTAGCCACTTTGCAAGTTTGTATGTTGGTGAATTTATACTGCTAACTATAGGTCTCATTGTTATGGATGGTTTGTGTATTTTGGGTAAGCCATAAAGTCTAGGTAAGGTTGGGTTATCCGGTGGTATTATGCTTGATTTTGCTATTGTTTTTTCAAATGACTGTATGCAAGTTTTTAGAGGATTTTTGTTAATGATTTCATATTCATTGTCAGCATTTTTTCCATTTTTTCAATATAACCTGATTTTTCCATTATGACAATCTTGTTGCCTTTGTCTGCCTTTGTGTAAATAACGTTTTTCTGTTTCAATGAATGGATAGTATTATGTTTTCTCTTCTGAAAGGATCTGTTCTTTATTTCCTCCAAAATATTTTCACAATGGCTTTTTACTGAATTTTGTATGGATACTGGAAGAATTTGTGTCGAAATGTTGATATCTGCAATGTAGTCTTCAATTTTGTTTGAGAAACTGACATGTTTTTAATCCATTATTTAAAAGACCCAATTCTTTTTTGGAGAAATTTTGCTTAGATAGGTTTAAGACATTTTCAAAGATTTGCGTGCAAACCAGTCAATCATTCTTCCTTAAAAAACCTAATTTGCTCAAACATCAAAGATGCCATTCCATCTAACAAAAAAATCTGGTATATATCAAATTGAATGCAATGACTGTAGTCAAATTTACATTGGAAAAACCAAAAGAAATTTAGAAACAAGAGCAAAGGAACACTTTAGAAACATAAAATATAAACAATTAGAAAAATCAGCAGTTGCCACACATTTTTGGGAAAAAAACCACAACATAAATCCAGAGCCAAAACTACTAAAACATACATCAGGAAAACAAGAACTATCCACATGGGAACAAATCTTCATTTCAAAAAATAGGAACAAAGTATTCAATTTCGACATCCCCCAGAAAGATTTGTTCAGCAAGTTCCTTGAACCGCCACCAGAGGAGACCTGTGACAAAATATCGTCAACTACACCAATGAGAACCAGTCGAGGGCCGGCTGATGATAGAGGCAAAGCCTCAGAAACATGTTCCGTAAAAATTTAAAAGTAAGTGTTATTTAGTGTCATTAATCGACTCTCTTTAAAGTTAATTTATCATAACAACACTGTTTTCAACACTTCCAAGAAAGGAATTTCAAATGTGCCATTCATTTAGCTCTTGATAGCTATAAGAAATCACTCTGAACACAGAGCGAAAACAGCTGCATAAGGCTACCAGAAACCTTGGTTGAGAAACACTGTAATAACAGATGCTGACGGAGAGTTTTCTTTCCAGTGTGTGAGTGTGTAACGCAATATATTCTCGTATGATTATCGCTTGGTATAGCATAAATAAACTAAACTTGAACCGGAGAAGTCGCTTGCATAGGTATACATACATATATTGGTTTGTATACACACAAAACAAAATGATTCAAATATTAGGCGCGTTCGGCCCAAAGAATGGCTTTTGCTACAGGGAAACAAAGTAGGGAAATTTCAACCATTTATTAAGTAGTCTCTACTTTGTTACTGTAGATTTATACTGCCTTTAATGAGTTTTAAACCAGTTTTTGTTTCGTTTAAATAACTTAATAAATACGGAAGATACGGGATTGTATTTATGATGCATTTTTACAGCATTTAACAATTTAAATGACCTGTTCTGTTTATTGGGTATCCGTTTCCGGCCCCTGAAGGGTTTAAATGGCCATCGGTGAAGCGGTTAATGCAGTTGGACCTTGAACTCTTTAATAAATTGATTTCTTGTTCTATATTGTGATTATCATACCAAAAATGGTACGCTACTGCCGATTTGTCTATTTCTTTGTTCTTGATGTTTCTAAAATACTCTTTAAGCCTAATGTTCCAATTCCTTTTAGTTTTGCCAATGTAAAAGTTGTCACAGTTTTTGGCATTTATTTGGTACACATCTGATTTTTTGTATGTACGAGGCATGTTTTTTAAGTCAGTACTGTTTTGCAATTCTGCCGCCGCAGCGCTACGGTCGGCGTTCTGTGCATGCGCACTGGTTACCTACATCTCTTGTCTACGTACTGATGCCATTACAGTCTGATTCTTCATTGTATACTGTCACCCAATTATCGGAAGGCACGACCAACTGATGGCTGAGTGAGGGCCGGGAAGCATTCGGCCATGCCTACCCATTTATCTTGTAGCGCTAACGGGGGGATGGTTGGAAAAACACAACTAGCCATCTCTTTCCCCTCCCCCTGCCGTCTGGAACCTTCAGGATGGTTCACTGAACCGCGAGACTTCCAGAAACAGCAATCTTCCTACAAAAAGGGGCTGCAGTTGGCGAGTCAGTTACATGCTTTGAACTTCATCACTAGATTTTGTTAAGGTTAGCCAAACTCAGAGAGGATGTATTGCAGTTTTTGCAATAGACTGAAACATGCAACTTATTTCTTTAAAACATACTTAATCAATTTCTGTGAGCACTCATTCCACTTATATTTTGCATAAGCAAACAAACTGTAATAGTATCATATTACTTTAACACTTTTTTGTTCATATGTTTCATGAACTGTTGCCTACTTCATCAATTAACACCAAGCATCAAAATTTGACAGCTGATGAAAGTTGATGTGAGCTACTTATTCTATGCAAGAATTAGTAAAATATCAACGTGCTTTCATACTTATATTTTTTCTATTAAACTAGAAGTAACTCACCCAATCGTCGATTATGTTTTCAATATTAAATTTGAAACTTTCATTATCTTGAAGTTCTTGGAACTCCAATTCCAAGTATTCACGCATGAGAGAAAGATGAAGTAAAAAGAACCTTGTCTCCCCTGGCGTGGTTCTACGCTTCTCCTTAGTTTTTCGATACTTTACTTCCTCCCTCAACAATGAAAAATGTGGTTCATGTGAACATAGTCCTAACATAATTAAATCTGCATCCAGACCATAGAGACAGTGTCTTGTATTAGGATCATATCCTGGCTGAGATTTCATGTACCGGATGTACTCCATTATTTTATGCTCTCCTTCACCAGGTGTCTGAAAAGTAAATAAAAGAAAACATTAAAGCAAGTTTTAATGCACCACGAGATTCATGCTGCATAGCAATGAGTAAAATTAAACTGAAGCTTTGCACATGCATCTCCTGCAATAAAATGCTAAAAGTTGCTATTTCTAACATTTTAAAGAATACATAAAAAACTACATCATCTTTTGAAGTGATGTCAAGGTATTTTCAAAATACTCAATCTTTCATTATTTTGCAGAGAATTTTCATGCAAACATAGATCTTTTTTTCAGAAATGTTTTTGATGATTTTTTTTAAGTTAAAAGTGATTTAGACAAACAATTCACACCACTCTTGATTTTCATTTGATGAGTAGAACGTATTGCAATTAGTTATGACACATACAAGAGCTTTTTGTGTGAATGTCAAGCAGCTCAGAAATTAGCTGTTGGCTAATGGAAAAACACAGAATTCTTGTTTACCCAATACAGAATAAAAAGAAGTATTTCAGACAGTGGAGTGCCATTGTTATTAAAATTAGGCAAATGAGTCAACCTTGTATACACTATTTTCCACTTAACAAGTTTCTTATGAATACTAGTTTCTGGGAACTTCTTCCCTATCCTCAGTTCTGTGGTCATGGTGTGCGTGAGGATTGTGAAAAATTCTACATTGCACAAACTAAAAGAAACCTAAAAACCAGAGTCAAATATTTTAGAAACATCTAATTGAAACAGGAAGATAAGCATGTGGTAGTCTTTCACTTTTGGAATGAAACCATAACCTTGACCAAAATCCAAAATTATTGAAAGGCGTGACAAACCATAAACTCATAACATGGGAGAACATCTTAATATGGAAACAAAGAACAATTAATAACCTTCGAAATCCCACCAGTCAACTGATAAAGAAGTTGATTGTTCCACCACTGGAGAGAAGGCTGCAGACAACCACCAACAGTCGGACCTTTGAGGTTGAACATAGGAAACAGCAGCTCCCAAAACTAATCTCTCAAAAATTAAAACGTAAGTGATGGAGTGTGATAAAATCTGACTACAAATAATTTTATTAATTAACTTGGCCATAACTGTTACAAAATTCCTCTGAACATCACTTAGTTATATTTAACTAGTTACCAATTTGTGTTTTTCTCTACTGCTTGAACTAAGGCAGGCCAGGAAATACTCCAACTCAATGGCATGGCATTGAATTTTTCAGTCTGACTCTAGCTTTGCAAACCTTGGCCTACCCATGGGTAGTGTGAAAGAACAATTTCAATTCATTGACCTAATAGTGGTCTGAACTATAAAGCCCGGGACTTAAAGTACTTACACGTTGTAAGTCACCATTAAGATAGTTGTCTCAAGTGTATATGAGAACTCCTAGTGGTTTACCAAGAAAAATGTGAGCCTGGAGAATTTAATGTACGCTGGCACAATGCCATGGTAACTGAATGTTTAAGAGCAACAGGAAGGAGACAGGGAGATCCGTGGTTCAAATCCTGGCTATGGCATTGAAATCTTTAGTCTGACTCTACCTTTCCAAATGATTTCTCGCTTTCCCCCTTATACTGTCTTCTCTTTTTTCTTCCTAGGAAATACCTCCCAACCTTCACCATCTCTTCTCCCCTTCCCTTCCACTATTTCAGCACATGCAGTATGTGCCTTGATACCTGATATGAACATTTCTTCATCTCTATAAATTGCTGTCATCAACTCCAACTGTATTGTCTCCTAATTTTGCTGATTTACTAACTTGAAGTCTTTTAGTCCATTCGTTTCTCTTGCTATTTGTCCATTTACCCAGAGATTAAAATTGTGAATTTAAGTTGAATTACCTTGCCTTTGCTTGTATCTCCTTTGTTTGATTAACATTTTCAATAAATCTCTTTATTAGTAAGTATAAATATTTATATAAATATTTTTTACTTTCAACTTCCTTGCCTGCTAACACCTCAACAACCTTCTGTATATAAACTTTACTAAAATTGTTTTATACTAATGGTAAGATCTCCTTTTACTACCAGAGTGATAAGGAGTAAAAACCCTGATAAATTCCCTTTATTTAATGGAAACTGTCTCACGCAGACAAGGGAAATCAAAGTACACACTTTAACAGAAAATTTCCAGTTACAGAACGCAGTTTTTAGAACATTTCCAGCATCTGGTGAAAATGTGCATTGTCTGCTCTAAGCACGTGATGTTCCAGTTGAAACATAACCATAATGCTGCTACCTAATCTAGAAGGGAGGTGCTCTAATGACAGTACAAATACTGTGAGAAATACAGAATACAGGAAACAATCTATCACAGTCATCCTTTACTGCATAATTAAGCATAACAGACAGCTTAACAGTACACCTCTAAACTTAAATAAAGGTGGTGGCTTACTTCCTGTAGGCACCATGGTTTCAAAAACAAGAACTGTATTAGGTCTTAACACAAACATGAAAGTGATTTCCACTAATGAAAGAGATAAACTGAGTGTAAAACAGATCATAAAAGTGTTCAACATAGGCAAAACTCAAGTGTATGAGAATCCAAAGAAAACGAAAATTATGAGGCAATGGGAAAATTGTGCTAATGAGAAAATTAAAACAGACCTTCAGAAAACTGAAAACCAGGGCATTAATGAAATAGTGTGGGAGTGGTTTGTTAGTGTTAGGGCAAAAAATCACCACATATTGGGCCCTATGTTACAAAAATACGCTAAAAAGGTAGCTGAAAGACTAGGCTAGACTGAATTGAAGCATCTAATGGATAGTTGGAGAGTTTCCGCAAAAGACATCAGATACATTTTAATGAACTTTGAGGTGAATTCAACGATGTTAACATTAAAACCATAGCTGATTGGATTGCAGAATTACCTTCAACAATCAAAAGATATAAACCTGAAAACATAGCAAATGGCAACAAAACAGCATTATTCTTCCGCATGTTACCAAATAAGTAATTGTGTATAAAAGGTGAGAAATATTCATGAGGAAAATTGTCCAAGTAAAGGTTGATTGTTTTCCTATATGTTCTTAGGTCAGGTGAAATGGAAATCTGTCTTTAACAGAAATTTTAGAGAGTCCCGTTCAATTCTGGTGAAGACAGGTTTTACTATATTACTATTTTTTCCATTTCCTTTGGAACTATCTTTTATTTCTTTTCACGATTTCCATTAAGTTTATAGATTATATTGTCTTCCAATTCCTTGGGCCATTACATGACTGATTAATGGTGCTATTTCAAACAAGTGTTTTAATTATGCGTGATTATAGGAATTTAGTAACAGTGATGTCAAAAGTAATTGAAAAAAAAAACTACAAATGTTTCACCCCCCCCCCCCCCCCACAAATTGAGTGTTTTAATTCTGCGTCCTCTTGTAGGAATTTGCATAGGATTTATTTCTTATGTTAAGTAAATTTATTTCCTAGGAAATTCAGTTGCAATATCTTTACGTTGTAAGGATGTGCTATCATGTCTGGAATTTGTTGTTCCTGCAGTATTTTTTATAGCATATCACTAAAAATATTCTCTTTCCTGAGAAGTGTCTTATCAACCTCCTAAGATGTGATCTCATGTATATAGCATAAAATCTCTGAAATGGTTAATTTACATGTTTGCATTAATGATAAACTGATACAATCTCTGTATACAATTAATTTGATAATTCTATACAAGTACATACTGCCAAAATAAATTGCTTCCCATCTTCAGTTCTGCAATGCAGGCATTTTGACTCTACTTTTGATAGTTATCTTTATATTGTGCTTATCACATATTTCTCATGGTTGCTGTGTATCGCTTGGTTGACGCATTAGAATAGATATTGTACAGTAATTCTAGATTTTGTTGTTTTAATAAAATACTGTTTTGGAATGATATTTTCAGATTTTCAAATATTTCTGGGGTTCTGATGTACAATTCCACTGTAAGTTTTCTTTTAATAATTCTCTTAGATATGCAATTTTGTCTGTATACTTTATAACAATTTTATTGTATTATATCTAACATTCTTTTAGTTAATTTGAAAACTTTAAATTGGAATTAACACTGTGAAGTAATGTAAAAGATCTTTCACAATGAAAAGTAAATGCAAATGCAACAAATGTAAAATTTTCAGGGCCGGAGTCAATATTCCAATGAGCCTAAGTCACTGAACTGTCGCGCCCACCTCGGTAGCGTAGATGGTAGCATGTCTGCCACACGTACAAGAAGTCCTGAGTTCGAATCTCGGTCAGGGTGAGTTACCTGGATAAGGTTTTTCCGGGGTTTTCCCTTATCCTTCAAGATGTATGTCGAGTCACTGTAGGCTCCTGGAGTCATTTGAGCATCATTTCACCCAATTCATTTACCGCCCGATATGACTTAACGTTGGAGGACGTAAATTACAAAAAACTGAATTGTCGCCAGATGTCTCGTCTCCAGGCAACCATGATCGGCTGGAACACCAAGGTTCTTGCCAGTTGACAATTTCTTGATAATGCCTTCAAGTGGAGGCGAAAACGTTGAAAGAAAATTTGTGGTAAGTGAAGTACAGAGCGTATCAGTCAACTCTTTGTATAATTTTAACTATTCTTTTAATTGTTTCTGATATTTAGGAAATTGTGTATCTTAAATTGCCTTCATGCATTGCATTTTTCTCGACTCACTGTCATGTAGCGTTCATATTAGAACACATTTAGTGTTAATATAATTTTGTGTCAAACTAGTACTCAATGTTCCATATATTGCTCGTATTTACCAAGAACGCATTTCATTAGGACCTTCCTAACATCCTCAGCTTATATTGACTGTTGAATTTTGATTTGATAGCAGTAAGGGTACCCTTGGAGGCAGTAAGGGTGTCTCTGTTGACATCCTGTTGAGGTTCTCTTCAAAGGTGGTATCAAAACTGAACAATTTTACTTCATATTTCTTTATATCTTTTGCCATGTGGTTAATGCAGTTGGACCCTGAACTCTTTAATAAATGGATTTCTTGCTCTATATTGTGATTATCATTCCAAAAATGATCCGCTACTGCCGATTTGTCTATTTCTTTGTTCTTGATGTTCCTAAAATACTCTAAGCCTAATGTTCAAATTCCTTTTAGTTTTGCCAATGTAAAAAGTTGTCACAATCTTTGCAGTTTATTCGGTATACACCTGATTTTTTTGTCTGTGGGTTTCTCTTTTATATTATGTGATTTCAAAAGGTGTACACTGAATTTGTTCTGTGGAGCCAAACTAATGTTGTGTTCTTTGAAGACTTTTTGGAAAAGTTATGTAGCTCTGGGAAAGTATGTAAATTTTCTGCATGAAGTTTTATTTCTGATCAGGGAGTAAGTAGTTATTTGTCTGCATCTCTGTTGTCTTTTGAATTTATCAATTTTCTTTTTGACCAATTCAGCACAGAATACATTGTATCATGCAATGTGAATTATATGATTGTGCTCTTTCATATATTCCATCTTGTTTAAGGGAACACTGACCAGCCTGTAAGTTACACTGTTGCTAACAGCATTCTTGTGTTGTCTTGGGTTACATCCATGTAATTTTATGAAATGTTCTGTGTGCATGTTTCTTACCTATATATGCCAAATTCTGCTTCTGGTGTCTGAGACTTTGCAAATCATTGGGAAACATTGTTTGGGATAACCTAGAAAACTACACCTTCACGCATATAAACTGTCATGTAAACAAAAAAGCACATAAGCAACACAGGAAAATGTGAGGTCTAATCTTGGAGAAAGCAAACGACATGAAAAGCAAGCCCACAAACTAAATCATAATCAAGTGGTCAATCTGCCCACTGAAACTTTCACATATGCAGAAAGAGTGTTCTTAAAGGGTTAAAAACGTGCACAGATTTCTCCAGTAACATAGAAGATTACATACCACATTTTATCACATAATTCCCCCCTTTTTTCCTGGAAAAATTTGCTTCAAAATCTGGGGAGGGAATAATGCAAGTGGTGCTTACAGAAATTCAGAAAGGAAAACCATGTGTATTATGTAAAAGTTATATAGGTATACACTAATTTGTGAATGAACTGGATATATACCACAGTTTCATTGGGTCCACAATGTATTGTTTCATTGTTTCTTTTCTCCGACTAATCTGCGGTCTCACTTTCGCCACTATCACTATTTTCATTTATATCTGGCTCACCATCTTCATTTTCACTATTCCACAACATGTCCTCAGAACCATCAATGGCACAAGAAATTCCAGTGTTTTTTTTTTTTTTTTTTTAAATTCCTCTTAACAATATCAACACTAATTTTCTCCCATGCACAAATTAGCCACTCGCACATCGTCGGTATTGATGGCTTCCTTATCTTGCCTCCTGGAGTCAGCTTAGCCATTCTGAATACAGGCGTCCAAGATATTCTTTTGAAGAGTTTGTTGATGCTGGCATCTAAAGGTTGAAGAATGGACATTAAACCTCCAGGGATGACAGAATGGGACTTCATCCATTTCACTTTCTTCTTTACAGCCTCCACCAGGTGACCTCGGAAACTATCTAGGACAATAAGGGACTTCTTTTGTAGCAATGCTTCCTGGTAGTCTTCCCCAGACTCTCCAACCAACCACCATCTAATCTGCTGTCATCCAGCCCTTTTCTTGAACTTGCAAGTGAATTCCATGTGGGGTACTCTCCTTTGCTAAGGTCTTCCTTTTAAAGATGGTGTAAAGTGGAAGTTTAGTTATTTTTTTTGTTCCATTTATAACATGCCTTTTAAGGGGAGGCATCTGTGAAAATTGCTAAAATCCAGAGTTTACATCAGAAGTGCTTGAAACTTTGTCATTAGGTGGGGTATAGGGAATCTAGTTAAGGTTTTAAAATTCATCTTTCCATCTTAAATAGTTTTTTCAAAAAAAAAAATATTTATTTCTTTTTATAGTATGATTTTTGTATTTTATATAAAAAGTCCCAGGTCATACAGTGTTTCTTTTAGAAACTTTAAATTTTAGATTCAGGTTTCTCTGTACATCAGTTATAAAAGTTGCTATACTTTTAAAGTGTGTATCAGGTACTTTTGGACAAAAAAAATTTTATGTGTATATTGAATTTTTCTTAAATTTTTACAATTTTGAGATTTAAAAATCAATAATAAATAAACTATTTAATTTAAATAAACAAAAATATCAACTTTTATTAAACATTTATTTAGGAATATGTATGCAAAGTTTAATACAAATTCGATGAGAATTGCAGAAGTTGGAGCATTTTGAAAATACAAAAATGTTCAAAAATTGAAAGTGGAGAAAAATGAATTTAAAAATTTAGATTGAAATTACAATACTTTCTTTACTTTGAAAACTCCATGCATCATATGCAGGCCCTACAGCTATCTTATTACCTTCTTTCTCTTTAATTTGGTTACCTTTGGCCCTTTTTTTATAATTTTTCTATCTACAATAGTTTTTACCAAAAAAAATAATAATTTAATTTTTTTGCTGCGATTTCTTTACATTAGGAAACATATTACATTCTCTACAATTTTTGTTATAAATGATTGGAACTTTAAATTCTGGTTCCTTTAGATAATAGTTACAAAACTATATATTTATATACTCATTTGCCCAAGTCTAATGGTTCTGGAGGAGAAAATTTAAGGAATATGATAGAATTTTCTTGAATATTTTTCAATTTTCTTTTTTCAATACCAATCATTACTAATTTTTTCATATACAGCCATAATGATACAAATTTTTATTGAAATCGTATCTAGGAATATACATATATGCAAAACTTAAAGAAATTCATTGAAAACTTTAGTGTCTGGACTATAAGGAGTATTAAAAATGCTAAAAGTTGGACATGAAGAAAAATCTAGTTAGAAGCTCTAAATATAAACAATATTTTTTTCTATGTTTCAAAACCATCCTGCACTATATGAAGACCACTCAGCTAAATCCTTTTATGGAAGTGTTGAAAACAGTGTTGTTGTATAAATTAAGTTAATTAGGAGTCGATTAATAACACAAAACAACACTCACTTTTAAATTTTCCCGGAACCGGTTTCTGAGGTCTTCCCTCTATCTTCAGCCGGACATCGACTAGTTCTCATTGGTGTAGCTGGCAATATTTTGTCTTCGGTCTCCTCTGGTGGCGGTTCGAGGAACTTGCTGAACAAATCTTTCTGGGGGATGTCGAAATTGAATACTTTGTTCCTATTTTTTGAAATAAAGATTTGTTCCCATGTGGACAGTTCTTCTTTTCCTGTTGTATGTTTTAGTAATTTTGGTTCTGGATTTATGTTGTGGTTTTTTTCCCAAAAATGCGTGGCAACTGCTGATTTTTCTAATTGTTTGTATTTTATGTTCCTAAAGTGTCCCTTTGCTCTTGTTTCTAAATTTCTTTTCGTTTTTCCAATATAAATTTGACTACAGTCACAGCATTCAATTTGATATATACCAGATTTTTTGTTAGATGGAATGGCATCTTTGATGTTTGAGCAAATTAGGTTTTTTAAGGAGTAATGGTTCACTGGCTACAATCCAAGATCCCACAAACAGGCAATCTTTAATAGTTTAGCACACAGACTGGTCAACATCCCTCTCACAGCAGAAGAATACAAAATAGAATACAACAAAATTATTGAAATAGCACAGAAAAATGACTTTCCCAAATCACTAGTAGACAAAAAAGTGAACTTAGCAAAAAAAGAAGAAACTACTAAAGGAAACCACAACCCTCTCAGCTACAGAAACTAAAATGATCTTCAAAAAATTCACTTACCATCCATGGGCCTTTGATAAATTCAAAAAAGTCTTCAAAAAACAAAACATTCAACTAGCTCCAGTGAACCATTACTCCTTAAAAAACCTAATTTGCTCAAACATCAAAGATGCCATTCCATCTAACAAAAAATCTGGTATATATCAAATTGAATGCTGTGACTGTAGTCAAATTTATATTGGAAAAACGAAAAGAAATTTAGAAACAAGAGCAAAGGAACACTTTAGGAACATAAAATACAAACAATTAGAAAAATCAGCAGTTGCCACGCATTTTTGGGAAAAAACCACAACATAAATCCAGAACCAAAATTACTAAAACATACAACAGGAAAAGAAGAACTGTCCACATGGGAACAAATCTTTATTTCAAAAAATAGGAACAAAGTATTCAATTTCGACATCCCCCAGAAAGATTTGTTCAGCAAGTTCCTCGAACCGCCACCAGAGGAGACCGAAGACAAAATATTGCCAGCTACACCAATGAGAACTAGTCGATGTCCGGCTGAAGATAGAGGGAAGACCTCAGAAACCGGTTCCGGGAAAATTTAAAAGTGAGTGTTGTTTTGTGTTATTAATCGACTCCTAATTAACTTAACCACTCAGCTAGTTTACTATCCTCTTCTTCTTTTAATCTAGTCACCTTTAACTGCTGCTTGGTAGATTTATATTTGCTCAATGAACTTTGATCACTTTGTTTTAGCTTTCACCTATCCCTAATACTGCTAATTTTCTTGCTAATAAGACTTACTTTGCTTGCTGCAACTTTTGCCTTAACTTTAAGTCTATCTTTATAACCCATATTAAATTCACTAACAGCTGCAATCACTGCAATTTACAATTTCTTTCTTAATACAAAAACTTCTTTGTGACATTTACTCCATGGAAAATTTCATTAGCACTCTGTGCTTCTCCTTTAATGCAACTTTCCCATGTAATAGTACTAACTAATCTCTTTATTTTTGTCTATGAGATGGAAATTGTAAGTAGAATAGTTCATGCAATTCATACCCATGGTCATACAAAACTTCTGCATAGAAATATGACCCTTACCAATGCCCAGAAATACATCAACCATTTTTCTATTTACATCAAAAGGTGACCTACTAGAATCATGTTAACTCTTGGGCTATAATATGTTTTCACTTAACATTTACCTCAAGCATAGCATTCTAGTATCATTACTATTATGGCTAGAACACCTTAAAGTTTCATTATATTTTGCTTTGAAATAGCCACAGTACTCCTAACCTAACCTGGTATGAATCATACCTACTGTTGAACAAGAAAGCAATACAATGTTAAATCAGGCTTTATTCCTATTCTAAACAATAATAATTTAATATAAGCTGCTATCCACAGCTTTCACTTGCATGTAAACCATATTTCACAAACACTACATGTCAGTGGAAATGTTTGTTTACTTTCAAAAGTAGTAAGTGGAAAATAATATATAAAAATGGTAGCGGAAAGGTTCAGTAGCTTCCACAAATATCCAGAAGATGTCTCTGCACATTACCACAGTTACAGAATCAAACCGTGTAGTTTAAACGTGAGAATTCCATCAATTTCTTTGTGACACACTAAAAAAAGCAATATAAATGGCCACGCCCATCTGCACATGGGCATTTAAATAATGACGTAGCTGCTTTTTAAATGGCGCTAGGGCCTAACTGACGGCATATTCTGAAACTATGATGTTTAAACATAATTTTAATGCAAAAAACGGAAAATGTCGTTTTTTGTCATTTTTTATGAAATTTCACCGATGCCTCCCCTTAACTGCAGTGGTCATATCGGCAGCCATTCTCCTTTGAACATATCGCTGGTGTTAGCTCGTATACGTTGGGTTGCTTGTACTTTGTATTTTAATCATTAGATCACACACACATTCACATCTGGGTAAGATGGGGAATTGTCTCAGCTGGCAAAAAATCCCCACCCCCAGCCAGGAATCGAACCCAGCACTCCTTGTACAGCAGGCAGATGAGCAGACTGAGCTGCAGGGCCAGCCTGGAAGTTTATTGCCGTCTGCTGTAATGCACATCACTGTGCCTCTTAGTTTCTCCGCTCCACTAGTCTTCACAAACACACTTTTTGGGCCAATTGGAGCAATTGTGGTGTTATGCGACATATCACAAAACACTGGCATCTGGTCAACGTTACCAATCTGAGAAAGCAGACAGTCATATTGCTGTCGCACTTTTTACCTAACGATGGAACTCGAGAACTTTATCTGTGTAGTCTTGAGGTAAATATTCGCACAAAGATGTTCTTCTCCGTAGACTGAGCTTTTGGCATCTCATAAAACAAATCACCCAACCAATGCTTGCTTTAAAATCCTTTCTGTCAATGTTGAGCGTGGCAGCTATCTCGCGAGGTTTATTCTGAACAAATTTGTAAGAGACAGCACAACAATCATTCTGAAGTTCCTTGACATAACCAATTACACCATCTGGAAAGGTAGAGTCAGACTGAAAAATTCAATGCCATAGCCGGGATTTGAACCTTGAATCTTCTCTTAATTCTTAATTCTAGTTGTTCAATAATTATAAATAAGTCCAGTGTTCCTACCGACTCACATAATGTATTGTCGCGAACCCGTATCTACTATCGCGTGGCTTGTTTACACAAAAGAAACTGATAGAGGAGGGCAGTGTGAAAACCAAGAGCCCAAGGACAAAGATAACAGGCAGATAAGGGTCTGCCGAAACAAACTGAGATAAATGGAAATTTCTAGTTACTTCTGGACTGATAGAGATTGTTTGCATTCTGGTTTATTTGCGAATCATCTAGAAATTATCTGTGAAGTATTTAAAGAGGCGATGATTGGCCAAGAGGGAGTTGCAAGTTGTAAACAGAGTAAGCAGAGTTGTTGTGTAACAAGAGTTGTGTGTAAAACGAGAGTCAGCTGTGAAGTGTTTGTTATTGTCAACGACCTTGGTGCTGTAGATTGTGATATGTGATGCAAAGTTGTTACGTGAGAGTTGAATGGTGTATTCCTACGGAAATAAAGAACAGTTTGAATTTCGGCAATTTGGACTTTTAATTCTACGAACCCTCAAAGTCACAGTATTATAAGTGAACATAATTTAACAGAACAAAAGCCTGTTACCTTTACCATGCAGCCCCACCCCATGGACAACAATTACCTTTATTTCCATTTAGCTAAATGTGCTAGAAATGTAACACAAATATGAATTTCTTTCTATAATTACCTATTAAACCTACCATTTACACTAAATAAGATCATTTCTGATTATCCATCAGCCCCACCCATTCCATTTGAACTGTTGATTTAGGTACTATATTCTATAGTTGCTATCATCACATTTGCCATTTCTGCCATTTAGAATGCTTAGCTAGGTTACAAAATAAAGCTGAAGTTGCAACACTAGAAAGACTAACATGGTTAAATTGATTGGTTAAGAATTTATAATTGCATGCATGTAAAATACTATTGAACTGAATGCAATAAAATTATAAATTTTCATGAATTTAATACATTTAGACACCTTTAGTATTTTCTTTTCAAATACAATTATGTATGCTTTAACTTTACAATGCAGCTTTTCAGGAACACAGCCATACAATTTAACCGGTAATATATTTAATCTACAACTACAAATAGTTTTTGAGATATTTTGTCTTCCCTACTTCTACTGTATAAAAACACTTGCATATTACAGTAAGATATAGTAATTTGCTACAAACTTTATTTATCTTTTTAAGAAATTGTAAATTCTTCACAATTCGAAGGACTAGCTTTGCAAATTAAGTATTTGCAAAACTAGGCCTATGAACTGTGAAGAATTTACAATTTTTAAAAGATAAGTGAAGTTTGTAACAAATTATTATATTTTATTGCAATATATGTATTGCTTAACTGTTATTAGCTTCAGTTTATGTATTACTTCTTTCATATTTGCTCTGTAAATAAAATTTAGTGACATTACATTATTGTTTGCAATTTCCTATATATCACCTTATTGTTTCAATAGCATATGTAAAGACTAAAAACTCATATTACATTAGTTTAAAAATAAATAAATAGTGTGCTTTTACTTTCTTACCATGGCACACATCTAGAAAATGAAAAAATACTGTCATACTTCAAATTGTTACACAATAATGAATCAGAAGGGGAGGATCCTTTCAATTTATGTAAAGATGAGCTGGGAATTGATAATGAGATTGATGATAGTGATTACATCCCTTCATGACAGGATAAACAATGGTGAGGGTAAACAGAATTAAAATAACTGTGAACTCTAAAATGATGATTAAAGATAAAGATTGATACAACTGTGATTAACAGTAAAGGATCATATAAATTAAGATGAAATTCTAATGAGAATTTTCTTCAATTCATTTCAAATAATATTTATGATTTACTAACATAAAAAGCACTAAAAAATTAATTCTAAAATAAAGATTCAACATAAATATAATCCCAACAAAGTAAACATTACCAGAAAATGATGCACTGTCAAAATGTCAGGTGCTTATTTTAGTAGGTAGTATATTACTTAAGTCTTTCTAGTATTTAGCAATTTTAATCATTACACTAAATGCATGATCTAATAACACAAACAAACTAGTAGGGGATAGATTTTACAGTACAATGTGAAAAAATAAATGCTACAATATGCTAGGCATTGAATTTCTCCCCCCCCCCCTGTAAATGACTCAATTGTCAGGATCTTATTAGCACTGCCAGTGTTATATGCTAGTATGTCTACTGACAATGGGACTGTCACTTTTAAACACACAAAAACTATCACTCTGAGCCAGGTTTAAACAAACTTGGGATCTCTAGACCAGCATCTAACCAAATGAGCTTCCTGACCAAACTGACTCATAAGCTATACAGCATACATTACAAGCAACTTACCTCATGACCAGATAAAATAACTTTGATGTTTTGCCACTGTTTATCTGTGGAAATCTTGTATGTTACAAAATATTTAAGTTGTTCATGAAGTCGTGACATAAAGACAGTACCCGGGGTTATACAGTTTGAGTCAAATCTTGACTCTGTAGGTAACTCTTCTCCTCGTTCCTGTGCTTTTTGCTCCATAATCTCTGCCTCTTTTGCAGAGCGGAACCTGAAACATTAAAATTCAACTTAAGAATAACCAAGTTTTGCAACACTTTTATATTTCTGTTATGAGAAATCATTTACATGATTCCTTAACATTTTTGAACATGTTATTCTGAATACAGTAGCTCTATTAAGAGTAGAACTTCTAGGAAGTTCAGTAACTGTTTTATGTTTACTTATCTCAATTTTTTTGAGTAAAAACATTTACTACACATTCATTAAAGTAATTTTTGCTTCAATATTGTCAATTATTAAAACTTTTCTTCTTTTATTTTTAATTCTTTTAACTCAACATCCTTCCATTTTCATTCAGAAATGTGCGTAAGGAATAAGTTTTAGCAATAAATCTATACTGATAGAAAAAATACAACATATTTCAACAAATGTGCTCTGCAAGTATGACACTTTGTTTTCAACCAGCAGTCTAAATGTGATTGTAGGTAGATGTATACCTAAAAGCGCTCAACTACAAGGTGACAGTGCATTTTATTATGGCAAAAGCCAGAGATGATTACTACAAATAATCCTAATCCTAATTGCTACAAAAAGTCACAAATAAGATAAATACATAGTCAATCATGGCAATAGGCCAGAAGTAAATTTTAAATAAAAAACGAAATAGCCACAAGTATAAAATCTTGATATTTCACTAAATCATAAATTTAAAATCTACTTGTGATAAAAATTTTAAAAATTTTTCAACTGTTTTGTTATCATCCACCAGGATCTCACAAAATTGACCAGCTTTTTGCAGAGATTCCCGAAGATGTGCTAGAGAATCACACCCTAGCAACACATGACAGACCATGAGGGCATTGTTATACAGCGCACAAATGGATGGATTACCCCTGAAAAGGTGACCGTGTGTAAAATTACATTGGCCAATATGCAATCAAGCCAAATGCATCTCCTCCCAACAAGATGAACAAGAGGAGTTATGCATGATTGGAGGAATTTAGTAACAGTGACGTCAAAATTAATCAGAAAAACTATTTGTAGTCGGTTTATTGACACTTCATCACTTACGTTTAGGAGGTTACGAGAGGAGGTTATTCAATATACTTGAAGTTCCTTCACTGTTCTAAGCTTATTTCCCCAGAGAGCTGACCAATCTTCACACCAGCATGACAGCACCACTCACCCAAAAAAAACCTTAAGTCTTCCATGGTGACACAAGTATTAGGCTCTGCTTGCCGCCTTAGCTGGCAAATCTACCATTTCATTCATCATACATGACCAGGAATCCATGTATACACCACATTAATGCTGAATGCACTATACAATATAGTAGTTGTACAACTCATTGAGGCTCTGATGTCCACTAAAGGAATCACTCAATCTTTGAGACAGCACACAAGCAAAATGGCTTGGTATATGGCATAGAGCTCTGCCACATGAATGGAAGTATTATTATGAAAACTGAACAAATGTGGTTTGGTTCCATAGATATGAGGATCGACTAATAAGTCCCAGGCTTCACAAAAAAAAAAAAAAAATAAATAAATAAATAAATAAATAAATAAATAAATTTAAAAAAAACACTTGAAATTTTTGTTTTCTTCATTTCTCAA
Source organism: Mantis religiosa (assembly GCA_030765055.1). Classification (NCBI taxonomy): domain Eukaryota; kingdom Metazoa; phylum Arthropoda; class Insecta; order Mantodea; family Mantidae; genus Mantis; species Mantis religiosa. Next base: position 1,234,282 of record JAUKNK010000402.1, read on the forward strand.
CATTATCTTCTGAAAGGCTAATACATTTGTCATATCAATGTTTGAATTTAAGTAAACCATTTCTGTAGTGTGATTTATCATGGTCCTTAATAGCTGTTTACCGCATCAATGACCTCCTCATTGCTATGAAATCGTCCTCCCAGAAATTTTTTGAAGTTCGGAAACAGGTGGTGATTACTGGGTGCTAGATCTAGCAAATAGGGTGGATGACCAAACAATTTGAACTTCAATTCGCACATTTTTCCCATTGCAATGACTGAACAATGGGCCAGAGCATTGTCGTGAAGAAACAAGACTTTTTTTGAAATTTAATCACTCTTCTACACTAGCCGTGTGTAGGCTAAGATTTGAACAGATAGAGTCAGACTGAAAAATTCAATGTCATGGCCGGGATTTGAACCACGGATCTCCCAGTCTCCGTCCGGTCACTCTTAACCATTGAGCCACCCTGGCTAATGTGCCGTCATGACATTAATTACTCCAACTGACCCGTATGTTTCCCGGTAAATCACTAGGGGCTCTCATATACAATGAAATACCTTTTTGTAGCAAACTTATAACTATGTAAGTACATAAGTCCCAGGCTTTATAGTTACCACTATTACATTATTTAATGGAAATTTAATCATTCTTCCACACTAGCCATATGTAGGCTAAGATAGTATGTTATGTAAATCATAGCCTACACACGGCTAGTGTGGAAGAGCAATTCAAATTCCATTAAATAACTTAATACTGGTAATTATAAGGCCTGGGACTTAAGTACTTACAGAGTTAGTAAGCTGCCACAACAACGTGTGTATCTCATTGTATATCAGAGCCCCTAGTGGTTTACCAGGAAACATACAAGTCAGTTGGAGTATTTAATGTCATGATGGCATGTTGGCCAGGGTAGCTCAATGGTTAAAAGCGACCGCACAGAGACCGGGAGATACATGGTTCAAAACCCAGCCATGGCACTGAATTTTTTAGTCTATCTATTCAGATTTTTTCTTTGCCAAATGAAGGCTTTTTTATTTCACCTCATCGCTCAAACACTGCAGTAAACTTGTGTAGTAGTCACCAGTGATACTTTTACCCTTTTCCAAGTAACCAATAAAAATAATTCCATGTGCATCCCAGAAAATACTTGACATAACCTTGTTAGCTGACAAAATTGACTTTGCCTTTTTTTTGGAGTTGGTTCACCTGGCATAATCCACTGTTTTGACTGTGATTTACTTTTGGAGTGTAAAGATATATCCAAGTTTTACCCATGGCAATAAGTTGTCTCAAAAATTCACTCGGATTTTTACAATAGAGTTCTAACTTCTTAACAGAAACAGTTTTTCTTTGCAACTTTTGATCAGGTGTCAACAAAAGCGGCACCCATCTTGCACAGACCCTGTGAAAGCCCAAAACATTACTTAAAATATTACCTGCCCGTTCTTTTGATGTGTTTACAGCCTGTTATCTCAAACAGCTTCAATCTGGGGTCTTCCAGTACTAATCAATGAATTTTTTCAATGATCTCTGGAGTTGTGACTTCCACAGGGCATCCAGAGCGAGGCTCATTACTAGTGCTTGTACGTCCCATTTTAAACTCTGCAACTCACCTTTTAATCATTTTATATGAAGGGGCAGATTCTTTCATTCCTCCATTTCCTCCTTGATGTCTTTAGCCATTAAGCCTTTCAAATGAAAGTATTTTATCACTACTCGTTTTTCCAAATCCTCCATTTTTGTGAAACCTCTACACTTATCTTGTTTAAAATGCTGTCATTCAAAAATTAAACAAGCCATTGACCGGTACCTATGGATACAAGCTAGTCTAGAGTTAAACTATATGACGCTAATCCATAAAACTGGTCCAGTGGTTCCATGTCTAAGTGAGACCCGGGACTTACCAACCGATTCTCATACAAGTACATCCAACCTGGCTGGAGCTTTTAGATCCATTGATGTAAATGAGATTAAGAGTTTCTGCAAGAAGTGCAGTTTGAAAATGAACGAATAAGACTAAAATAATGGTGTTTAAAAAAGGGTCAAAATAATAAACAGGGGTATCTTGAAGATAAGGAAATCCAAATTGAAGGCCACTTCACAAACTTTAGAATCAAGTTATCTATAACAGGAAATTGGGATAAACATATAAAAACAACCATAGCAAAGGGAAGGTGGCTGAGTGATTTATCATGCCTTGCTTGAATCCACATGGAAGTACTGTCATGGACACAAACATGAGCCATCCCCAGATACTAAGCACTGACCGAAGAATTTCATATAACTTCATAAAAGCTCATCGAGATTTAACTGTATTGGAACACCACAGTGAAGCGAAAAATTATTAAATTTTAGATGAGTCGTATTTCTTACACATCTGCTTCACTTTCGTACCTATTTTGAGGACATGTTTCGCAAATCTTTGTTTGCATCTACGGCTCTTGTGCGACTGACGCTAGATCCAGCGGTGTGGACAGAATTGAAGATAGCACAGAATTACTAAAATACGTACAAAAACATAGTGAACTCGTCATATGGGAGAGGATATACATAGAAAAACATAAAAACCAACTAATGAACTTTGAAATCCCGCTAGAAGAGAATCCCACATTTCAGTTCATCACTAAATCAACAGATGGCAGCAACAACCCCAGAATTACCCACACCGCTGGATCTAGCGTCAGTCGCACAAGAGCCGTAGATGCGAACGAAGATTTGCGAAACATGTCCTCAAAATAGGTACGAAAGTGAAGCAGATGTGTAAGAAATACGACTCATCTAAAATTTAATAATTCATAAAAGCTGTTCATCTGTTCACACCTCAGATGAAAGAACTGTATAATGGTCTGTGACTGAGAGAGCAATAGTTAACTAACGTGTACTGAAAACACAACTTAGAATGTTACAGTGGCCATGGGGTTAAGAAGGAATTGTTTCCACTACTAAGTTCCTAGGTTCAAATCTCGTGCTGCTTGTTACTTTTTGTTTATGCTTGTTAATTTTATGATTGGATATGTTGAAGATATTGTTGCATTAATATAGCTATGTCATTTGAAGCTACGTACAAAAAATATAATTCAGCTAAAACTCATGTCAAATAGCTAAAAGATATATGTACATAAACATTTCTAAAATTAAAACACAAAAAATAAACATAACTAATATCGAGTGTATGAGCCCTCAGCACATAAAGCTACCCTCAATCTTCACTGCATAGACAAAATTAATGGCTACAGTAAGGACAAGAACCAACAAGAATCCCAAGCTTCTTAATTTGTGCCCAGAAGCCAGCTTTTGTTCTTTGCCCATCTACAGGGAAACTGGAGCACAGCTCCCTTTTCACCTCAGCCCACACATTCTCAACAGAGTTCAAATCTGGTGAACAGGGATGATAGACTATCTTTCCCTTACATGGGGAAGAAAATGTCACCTTGTCTGAGAACATCACATTACTCCAGTTAAAATTGGCATTTTCCTCTGCAATCACAAAGCAAAACAATCCATGATCATCTGTCAAATGTTTTCAGCTGCCATTCACACATGAAGTCTTGCGTCCATTACACATCGCAGAGCTGTTTGAGCTGATCCAGGGAAATGGAATTGGCCTTTATTTCAGAAGCAGTCTGGGAAGACTTTGCTACTACAATTAAAGCTACTCCATTTCAGGAGTGAACACCCATCTTCCTGAAGCAGGATGACAGAATTCAATTCCTTCCCTGGATAACCTTATCCACCCTCTCTGCTATAAATGCAAACTCCAATACAAGCTGCAGCTTCATTAGCAGACTAACCTCCTACTTTGAATAGTCTGGAGGATTAACAACATTTATTTTCTCTATGTATGAATTCTCTTTATGTATTCCAGTTTGAAGGCTTTCACTAGTGGACAAGAATTCACGACGAAAGTGAATGCAACTGTGAACATCTGTATTAAACGAATTCCACATGAGGATCACTTAACATGCCCGCAAGACTTCAAAAACGCTGTTAAGTATCCAAATTACCTATTGGAATTACGTTGAGACTATATGGCAGTTATTCATTGTACATTTGCCAGTTTTGGGTTGATCTGAAGTTGAATAGCTAAATGCTAGTGTCTTTTACTTTCAAGTGTGTGGCCAGTATTCATATGGAAAGAGCAGCCATCTTGTTTTCATAGATACAACGGGTGCTACAGGAAGCAACAGAACATTTAGTCAGAATTAGAACGATTTGAATCTGTGTAATCTGTTTAAAGCAATATTTCGCAAGTGTGGCAGACGAGAACGAAGACAAAGCGTTAATGCGGATGAAGAGGAAACGAAAGACAATGCGAGTGAAAATAACGAAATTTAGTAACGATATTACAAAGACAGCATCGAATGCAGAAACAGATCACAAATATAATCGGACAAGATTACAAGAGACCTTGGATCAACTCATTTCTGTCGATAATGGCATTCACACCGAATATGACGCTGACATAATAAGAGTGAAAGAAATATGTTGAGGTCGCGAAGCGCGCGTTGTTTAATTCAACACGCATTATTCGTGACAATCTGAATCGTTCGGAATCATGAACCTTAACCCTTACAGACCTTCATCCGCAGTATCAGCGCCATCACACTTATCCATCACGGACTCTGTAAAATTGCCAACTGTAAAACTAGAACCATTCGCAGCAGATGTAGGAAAATGGACTCGGTTCTGGGAATAGTTCCAGTCAGCAGTAGACAACCTAACCATCAACACTATTGACAGCAATTCTTCCTTTGTAGATACTTGGAGGAGTACCGAAGGAGCTGATCGATGGTATAGCAGTGACTGTCGACGCATACAAGTCAAGAGGATTCTTATTGGACGACATGGCGATAAGCACATTATCCAGGCACATCTGGATTATCTAGAGACCATGAAACCAGTTTTCGATGCTATGCCCTATGTCCTCAATAGTACATATATAGAATGTAATACACATACAGGCTTTAAGGGCATTGGAGGAAAGCGTCAATCACTATAGGAGTGCTAGCCCCCAAACAATTACGTGGATTTCCGGATTAAGATGTATCATCTACGCAAAGAGAGAGCTTTCTGAAGCACACATAACGAGGCTTATGGAATTCTTCAATGAAAAATTGCAAGGTGCAATGACGGCACAGAAAATCAAAGGAAACAATGCAATCTCATACTCACATTATCCAACAGCTGCTACCTTGCAAGTCACAACTAGGACGGGCTAGAAGACCCAGAAGACGTTTTGCATTTTTTGTGAAGGGAAGGGCTACTGGGCTAAAAACTGTTCTAAGATAACAAATGTCAAATAATGCACAGAAAAGCTGAAGTCTACTCAAAGATGCTTCTTGTGCCTAACAGAAGTCACACCATAGGAAACTGAAACAAGAACAACAAAGTATCCTGTGGTAAATGTAAGGGATCACACCACATGTCCATTTGTGAAGGACAAGTGGGAGGTACTTGACATACCTCCAAACAGCTCGAATTTGGGTTATCGGACCAACTGGTCTTCGGAAAAGACCAGGACACGTTGCATTCTTGACGCCGGAAGTCAGTAAAGCTTCATCAGCTGAGTCACTAGCCTGAGAAATCTGTCAGTCACAGCGTTTGAAACACCTTTAAGTACATCAGTGACTCACAGATTGGCCCAGTTCACAGGTGGAATGTGGACGAAAGATTCCTTGCAAATTTCAGCATTTGAGAGCAGAAACAGGTACTCACCTCACCCAACCATTCCACGTGACATCCAGAGCCTATCCCACCTTCACAAATTGCAACAAGCTGATCCTCAAGATGATGCAGACGACCTGACGATTGAGGTCCTAATAGGAGAGGACCAATACTGGCAGGTGATGGACTAACAACCAATATGCATCTCAAGTTCCATCGTACTTCTTCCCTCTAGGTTTGGTTGGATTCCTAGTGGGAGTAAGTCTCGTACAACAGTGAATCACGTGTAGATAAAAGAATTTTAGAAGCTCAGGAGTCACGCTCTGCTGGAGTTGGAATATCCAGACGTTTCGTTCACATCTGCGGTGAACATCATCAGTGGTGGATTGGTCTGAGTCTTCTGGGTGAAGGTTTAGTCACAACTGACTCACTAGCTGGAGATATGGCCGTATTTATACCCAGTCTGACGTCTGATGCTTGGCTCGACTAGCACTGCGTGTGAAGGAGTGGTGGTAGGCGGGGACTAGCTGCTCCGATGCAGTCGGAACTTGATTGGTTCGTGTGTATTCTATGATTATTAAAGTGTTTGATCCGTTCAAGGACTGGATGTCAGTGTTTGTTTATCTTTAAAGCTTCCTCCTTCCTGTTAAAATTGTAGGGGTGTTTGTAAATTTCTATGGCTTCCCGTTGTAGTCTGGCATGATAGCATGGCTCAGATGAGAGGACTGATGCTTCCTGGTATTGAATTATGTGTTCTCCTTCTGCCCATTCAGCAACTGCGGACTTCTCGGGATGGCCTAGACGGCAGTATCTCTTGTGTTCCGTGAACCGGGTGTCGACGCTACCTTGTGTAGTGCCTATATAAACTGAACCACAAGAGCAAGGGATTTTGTACACACCACTGATGATGTTCACACCGCAGATGTGAATGAAACGTCTGGATCTTACAACTCCAGCAGACCACAGTTCCTGAGTCCGGAAAATTCTTCTATCTATGAATTAGTGCTGGGGCGGGTTTTCTCCGGGATCTCCGGTTTCCCCCGCCATCTCATTCCACCAGTGCTCCATCTTCATCTCATGTATCATCAGTGTCATCGCCTGCGGTGCCGTATGTAGTAAAAGCGGGCATTAAACGCACACACACGCACACGCGCACGCATGCACGCACGCACACACGCACACACACACACGCGCACACACGCATGCACCCGCACCCACACCCACCCACCCACGCACGCACCCGCACCCACACACACACACTATCTACGAATTAGACTCCGACCGTGAAAGCTTACGACTATTCAGTGAATCACGTGTCCGTAAACCATGCCAGTATCAATGCGGAACTAGCTTCCGAGGACAATTTACGTAAGTTTTGGGATCTACAGATATTCGGGATAAAGGAAGATCAGCAACGCGCACTTACTGCAATCTTGGAAGGCTTCCATGAGTCATTCAAAACGGAAAATGGAAGGAGGGTTGTTTCGCTACCAAGGAAGGAAGGAGTAATGCTGCACTCAAATCGCGAGGAGACTGAGAGACGTTTTCATTCCCTGAAGAACAAACTTAATGGAAATAAACAGTTCCGAGAGATACACCACATTCTAATGACCGACTACTTTGCAAAGGGACGTGCAGAGATGGTCCCCGAGGCTGAATCGGTTTCATACGCCTATTTGCCTCACCAAGCTGTGAAGAAGCAACGAGATGGCACAACGAAGTGGATGATGGTTTTCAAGCTTCATCCCATGAAAAAAAAAATTCTGTATCACTCAATGATGCCTTGGAGGCAGGGCCTAATCTCCTGCCAGAAATTCTAGCAACACAACTCTGGTTCCGATTCTTTAACTGGGGACGGAACCCAAGCTTTTCTGCAGTTACGTCTGGATAAAAATGACAGGCCTGACAACATTTCTATAGTTTGGTATGAAGATAGGGGGAAATAGAGGCTGGAAGGCAACAGACAGCACTAAAGTATACAGATTTGCCTGCTTGCCGTTTGGACTACTTGCACCACTTACTTGAACCACTACGAAGATGAAATAGAAGCGCCCCTACCTGTGGATCACATAATATCCACTAAACCTTTCAAAGTCACGGGAGTGGACTTCGCCGGTCCACTATATGTCAGGGTGGGGAGCATGCTACAGAAATACTATATTGTACTGTTCACCTGTGCCTCTGCACCTTGAATTAACATCAGACATGATGTACAGGAAATTACATCATGTTCAGAAGCTTCTCCAGCAGACACAGATTACCACACACCATCTACTCGGACAATGCAAAGACTTTTCAAGCTGCGAGCAGAGAATTGTCAGAACTTTCTCAGATCTTCACAGATTCACGTACCAGCCAGTATTTCACCCACAACGGTGTGTCCTGGAAACATTGTTCCACAGGTGGCTTGCTGGGGAGGCTGGTGGGAACGAATGGTGGGCACAACAAGCTGATGCTTGAGAAAAGTATTGGGCACATCTCAAGTGGATGAGGAAACTCTGGGCACAATACTGGCAGAGATAGAAGCCGCCATTAACAGTAGACCAATTGCACAATACGGTTCCAATGTATTGACACCCAGCCACTTCATAAACGGAGGACGATTAACATTACCCAATGGTCCAGAACCTAGCATCGATGCTGATCTGAGAAAAGAAGACTGAGGGCAAAGATGCAAGACGACTTCTGGAAGAGGTGGAAGGTGTACCTTCTCACTCTGAGAAGCTTTCACGAAGTACAGCAACCAGACAGAAGAGCGACGAAGTGCCCGAATGGGGATATTGTCCTGCTTCAACACAATCTGTATTCACGTCACATGTGGCGATGAGCTCGCATCTCTGGAGTGAGACCGGGCCGTGACAGGAAGGCGAGGACTCTCATCCTCCGACTCAGCAATGGAACAGAGATCACCCGACCTGTACAACTGGTCGTACCACTAGGGATCGACCAGGGTGAGGAGAATGTGGAGGATTAACGACAATGGTTCTTTATGTATGAACTCTTTGTATATTCTTTGACCTCACTATTGTTACTTATGTATGATGTGAAATGTAATTACGGTAAGTTGTTTACATACACGACAGAACAGTGCAAGTAGTGCCCTCCTTGTGCCTATATCTATGTGCACATTCCACCATTCTCAAATGCAGTATGAGGGAGATTGATTCATTGAGGGAGAACTGTGCCTGATACATTTCCACACCATCTGCGTACCACATGTTCTCGTGTGCAGCATATTGCTGTTTGGCAGAATAAACCCTTAAAGAAGCATCATAGTAACTATCATTAACTTTACTGAATGTCGTGTATGAAATACATATATCTAAAATAAATAGTCCCTATTGTTGATTTAACATCAAGAGAAAAGAAAAAGAAATGTTTACTATATGCAAGAAGCAAACCTGCAACCTCAAACACAACAGTATTTTTGTTGTAATTTACGTCTTTCAGCGTTGTCATATCGGACGATAAATGAAATGGGTGAAATGATGCTCAAATGAGTCCAGGGTTCATGGAGCTTATAGTTACCTGACATACGTCTTTTAGGATAAGGGAAAAACCTGGAAAAAACCTTATCTAGGTAACTCACCCTGGCCGAGATTCGAGCTTGGCACCTCTTGAACGTGAGGCACACACGCTACCATCTACGCTACCGAGGCAGGCCACAACACAACAGTAGCCTATGTTTTACCAGTGATACAGTGAATACACACAGAGGGTGGCAGTTTAATAATGTTGTAAAATCAGAACTGTTTCATCTACGTGTCATTAATAACTTCAGTTAATATTGATAGTTTGCTTCATTGAAGCTTTAAGATTTGAAGCCTGTGACAGCTTATTACTGCTACTACACAACTGTATCATGGATGGTGTGAACACTGTCCTGAGTAGGACTTAGACAAATTTGACATTCCAGACATTACCTTGTAGAAAGTTGGGGAATTGAAAAATGGGAAAATTTGGACGTATTGCAACAAATATTTTGCAAGAATATCTTGAGAATCCCACAGCACCAGTACTTCAGGAGTTTTGATTGAAATGGGGTGAGTTAGTACTGTATGCCCACGACAAGAAGGCTAGAAGGGTATGAAGGGCAGAGGAGCTTGAACTGTTGATCTGTTCCGGTAGCGGATCTGTTTACTATGAAATGGGTGAATGAGAGTGCATATGAGTTACCCATGCTGCCAGATCTATTGCTTGTTGCAATGATAGGTATTATGTATAGGAGAGCTATGTGACAACACTTGCATATTTTAAACGAGTCTTCCATCCTTGCCATACTCAGAAGGTGAGCATACACCACGAGGAGGCAGCAAAAGTGATTATGTTGCACATTCCTCTGGCTTGCCTTCTTATCTTGGGCAATCAGTACAAAAGGACAAATAATGGAAAATATTATGAAGTATTTCACACTGAATGAAAACCTGAGATAAATATTCTAATAGTATGACTGAGGTTTCAAGCTGATGTTAGTAAACAATACTTGGCTAGATAAAATACACGTTCAACTGATTAAGAATGGGCTAGGAGATGCTTGGTATAGAACTGATCATTTTAGAGGGCACTGGAAGGGAGAAGACTACTAGAGGATATGGAGATACAGATTTTATTTTCCTAAATGAGAGAAAAAGTCTTTACAATTTTATAACAAATTTAAAGTATTGAAAAGGAATTATATGGTGATGTAACAGAAATGAGTGCTCAATGATAGCTTGGTTTAGATTAGGGATTAGGAAATTTAAAGGGCTAAGGGAGAAAATTACAGTGCTGTGCCCAATTTGTGAGGAAGAAGAAAAAGAATTACACAATGTATGAATGTATGAGAACTAATGAAGGAAGAAATAAGTTGATAAAAACAAATGGCTAAAGATAAAGTAGTAGGTATAATAAGATGTTTAAAGATAAAAGATAGTTAAGTGTTTATGGGGAATTTCTCAATAGGGTGAAAATTAAATAACAAAGAAAACTAAGTAAAAAGTAGTTAATGTAGGTTATGAATGGATATACGTTAAAATAGACAGTTGAGGTCTTCCTGAGAATAGCCAGTGACTCAACTTCAGTACTTAGCACTGAATGAATGAATAAATTAAATAAAGATTATGTGCTGCAAGTAATAAAAATGCTGCTCCTGCAGATCTGCATGGATACATAGAAATCCCGTCATGTTGACTAACAAAAACCGTAGCCTATATACGGCTAGTGTGGAGAAATAATTAATTTCCATCAATTAACTAAAATAATAAGAGTTAAATGATGAAGCCTGGGACTTAAGTACTTACGATAGTAAGTTGCCACAAACGGTGTATCTCGAATGCGAGAGCCTCTAGTGGTCTACCAAGGAAATATGAGTCAAATGGAGAATTTGATGTCAGGACAGCACATTGGCCATGGTAGCTCAAAGGGTAAGAGCAACTGGATGGAAACCAGGAGATCCATGGTTCAAATTCCGGCCATGGCATTGAATTTTTCATGTTGACTATCTGGTTTTTATGTTTCTTTTAGTTTGACCCACATAGCATTTTTCACGATCCTTACAAAATAAGTTGTTAAGTTATAGCTCCATGACCAGAGAGAAGAAGCAGACTTGGAGGTTGAAAATGGAAGCAACAGCTTCCAAAACTAGTCCCTCAAAAAATAAAAATGTAAGTGACGAAGTGTTAAAAACTAACTACATATAGTTTTTTTATTTTCAATTAATTTGGACACCATCTTTACTAAATTCCTCCAATCATGCATAATATTATATGTAGTTCAGAAATGGAGGAAAACACTGTAAACTTCAAAATGTGATTTGAGAGAGCCAACCGCAGTCATTTCCCAGAAATTTTGGAAATAAGTGGAAAATAACTATGAGAGAAGGAACAAGGTGAAGTAATACAATTCAAAAAATTTCTAAATGGACGGAGGAAAAAAGGGAAGCTTTTTGGAAAGACATAAGTTCTAGGGAGAAAAGATCTGCAATGTGGTATAGAGGCTACTGTTACAGAAAATCATCAGAGCTGATGGAATTAATAGTACACAAAGTAAAACAGAGATGGAAACTAGAAAATAAAGGCTGGTATGAAGAGGAGTGTGCATCAGCAAAAGAAAAAGTGGCTAGAAGGTTAAATAGATGGAAAGTAAGAGTAGATAAAAATAATAGACAAAAGTTCCTGATTAACACAGGGAATGCATACTTGTTTATTGAAGAGGAAATGTGGCAGTATAAAATAAGAAAAATGGTAAAAGAGACCATAGAGGGAAAGACCAATAAGAAAATATGTAAGTTACTAAGGAAAACAAATAAAAGGAGAGAAGCAGGAAAACAGATTTTACCAAAAGAACTTAACGTATTTTGGGAGACTAATTAGGAAGGGGAAGGCAATGAAGTTAGAATTAGAGGACATAGTATGCAACAGGACAACAAATGAAAGACTAGACAAATACTGATGTCAGAAATTGACCAATATATAAAATTTCAAGATAAGACAAACCAGTAAGGATTGATGAAATTCTGGAAAATGTTTAGTAAAGCTGAAGGAAGTTTGAAAATTATGACAAAATTGCTAAATAAAAATAAACAAAATTAAAATTACCCTCAAAAGCTGGAAAATTAGTAAGGCAGTACCAACATATAAAAGAAAAGTTGGGATAAATAAACCAGAGAAATATAGCAGAGTAAGTATATTGTTTATCTTGGGCAAAAACACACAGAAATAATGGCAGGTTATATGTGTTGGGAGATTTGGAAGGAAAATTATATGAGCTGGCAGATACAGAAGGAAAGTTGTCCGAGTTTAAAGAGAATTTAGGATAGGCAAGTGAACCACTGATTATCATTAATAATCCAAACAATAACTAAAAAGTGGAAAGGTAAAGCAAGACTGAAAATTAAATTAAAGGGAGTCGATTAATGACACTAAACAACACTTACTTTTAAATTTTTCCAGAACATGTTCAGAGACTTTGCCTCTATCCTCAGCTGGCCATCGACTGGTTCTCATTGGTGTAGTTGACGATATTTTGTCATAGGTCTCCTCTGGTGGCGGTTCAAGGAACTTGCTGATCAAATCTTTCTGGGGGATGTCAAAATTGAATACTTTGTTCCTATTTTTTGAAATAAAGATTTGTTCCCATGTGGATAGTTCTTGTTTTCCTGATGTATGTTTTAGTAGTTTTGGTTCTGGATTTATGTTGTGGCTTTTTTCCCAAAAATGTGTGGCAACTGCCGATTTTTCTAATTGTTTATATTTTATGTTCCTAAAGGGTTTCTTAGCTCGTTTCTAAATTTCTTTTGGTTTTTCCAATATAAATTTGACTACAGTCACTGCATTCAATTTGATATATACCAGATTTTTTATTAGATGGAATGGCATCTTTGATGTTTGAGCAAATTAGGTTTTTTAAGGAGAAATGGATGACTGGTGCTAGTTGAATGTTTTGTTTTATGAAGACTTTTTTGAATTTATCAAAGGCCCATGGATGGTAAGTGAATTTTTTGAAAATCATATTAGTTTCTGTAGCTGAGAGGGTTGTGGTTTCCTTTATTAGCTTCTTCTTTTTTGCTAAGTTCACTTTTTTGTCTACTAATGATTTGGGAAAGTTATTTTTTGTGCTATTTCAATTATTTTTGTTGTATTCTGTTTTGTATTCTTCTGCTGTGAGAGGGATGTTTACCAGTCTGTGTGCTAAACTATTGAAGATTGCTTGTCTGTGGGATCTTGGGTTGTAGCCATTAGCTTTTATGTAGTTGTCTGTCTGTGTTGGTTTTCTGTAAATGCCAAAGTTTAGTCTGTTTTTATTCCTCATTATTTTTAGATCCAAAAATGGTAAATACTGGTTTTTTTCTATTTCTACAGTGAACTAGATGCTTTTTTTCCTGGATATTTAAAAGTTTTAGTGCATCACTGATGTGTTTTTTTAGTACTATTGCAAAGATGTCATCTACATATCGTTGCCAAAGTTTGAACATCCAAGGGAAACCTTTGTTGATCCTTATTTCTAATGCACTCATGTACAGATTGGCCAGGAAGGGTGATAGGAGATTGCCCATTGCTAACCCTGAAGTTTGGTGGAAATATTTTGTTTGAAACTGGAAGAAATTTTGTCCTATGCATAATTTGGTTAGTTCGATGTAGTCTGAAATTTCAGGTGATGCCATTCCAAGTGATTTGAGCCATTTTTCTATCAATGGTGGGAGTTGATTAACTGGTATGCTGGGAAACAGTGATTTAAATCAAACGAGACTAGTGTATCCTCTTCTTTTAGTTCAGTATCCTTAATGTGTTCTATAAGTTCATAGGTGTTTTTGATGCTTAGGCTGTCGAATTTTGGAAATGAGTTGAATTTATTTATTAGCCACTTTGCAAGTTTGTATGTTGGTGAATTTATACTGCTAACTATAGGTCTCATTGTTATGGATGGTTTATGTATTTTGGGTAAGCCATAAAGTCTAGGTAAGGTTGGGTTATCCGGTTTAACTGTATATTTGTTTGGTATTATGCTTTATTTTGCTATTGTTTTTTCAAATGAATGTATGCAAGTTTTTTGAGGATTTTAGTTAATGATTTCATATTCATTGTCAGTTAGCATTTCTTCCATTTTTTCAATATAATCTGATTTTTCCATTATGACTATCTTGTTACCTTTGTCTGCCTTTGTGTATATAACGTTTTTCTGTTTCAAAGAATGGATAGTATTATGTTTTCTCTTCTGAAATGATCTGTTTTTTATTTCCTCCAAAATATTTTCACATTGGCTTTTTACTGAATTTTGTTTGGATACTGGTAGAACTTGTGTCGAAATGTTGATATCTGCAATGTAGTCTTCAATTTTGTTTGAGAAACTGATGCATGTTTTTAATCCATTATTTAAAAGACCAAATTCTTTTTTGGAGAAATTTTGACTGGATAGGTTTAAGACGTTTTCAAAGATTTGCGTGCTCGTTTTTGTGTTTACGCTACTTATTTTACTATTGTATTTAGCGTGTGTGACGATTGCTGACTGACTTACGTTGCTATTTCCGATGTTTTTTAACTTCTTCCCGGTATGATTTCAGTGTGAAGACATGTTGCACAGATTAGCCAGTTTGTATTTAAGTCTTACGGTTTTTTCTCTCATTTTCTTGCTTAGGACTGCCAAATAGTTATGTTCAAAGTTTTAACACATCGCGTTTCCCAGCGCTTTCGTTAAAACTGAATGAAGTTGGTCAAGTTTTAATTCTATATCATCCAAATTTTTGTATTGTTTATTAATTTCAAATTTAAAAACTTTTTTCTCAGCAGCCCTTTGTTGTTGATTTCCGTTGCCTTGTTTGACTATTTTCCGGACAAATCGGGGTGTTACTTTATTCCGTAAACACAGTTTTATGAACTTTATATTTGCAAAGATGTTTCTCTTCTTCTCTTCAAGTTTTAAGAATAATTTTATGTCTTGCTTATTGCCAAAATGTTCATTGAATCCATCATGGGTTTTAAATTTTAAAGAGGTTACTTCGTCCGCCATATTGTCAGCTGTTTTACTTCGTGCAATCAGGTGGTATGATTTTTCACTTCTTAAAGACTTGTTAGCCTAATATTGCAATTCCTTTTTTGGAAGTGTTGAAAACAGTGTTATGATAACCAGAAGCAACCAGAAGCTCTGTGGTTCAAATCCCGGCTATAGCATTGAATTTTTCAGTCCAACTATCGCTCCAAAATAAAAAATATTTTTGAATAGTCTGGGGGGACAAGTCTGGACTATAGGGAGGGTGTTCAAGGGTTTCCCACTGCATGTCCACCATTGTTTCCATTATAAAATTTGCGGTGTGAGGCTTAGAGTTTTCCTGGAGAAAGTAGACGTGTCTGATGATGTCTACTATGACGTCTTATTTCGATAGGCAGCTTTTACATACCTTACAATTGACAATAGTAAGCCATATTCACTGTACATCAATCGTGAAGAAAATCAACTAGTAAAACTCCTTTGTAGTCAAAAAAAGCAGTTCCAAGAATTTTTCCAGCTGAGTGGCATTTTTTGGCCTCACTGGTCAGGCTTCATCCTTTTGTCACCACTCTTTACTTGCCATTTTGAATTCTGGAGTATAATGATGAACCAATGTCTCCCCTTCTTGCTGGAGTCAATTCAGAAGTCTGTCACAGATCTCTAACCTGTCCTGCTTTTGGTGCTTGGTTAACTTTGGTAAACCATCGAGCACTAATTTTTCTTAAGTCAAGATGCTTCCTAATAATGGTATGAACACTTCCAATGACAATACCCACTTCTGATGTGATTTGTTGAATGGTAGCATGGCAATCATCTTCAATAAGCTCTTGAACAGCATGGAGGTTGTCATTTGTGAGACTTACCTTGGGCATCGAGCATGACTTTCATTTTTAACAAATCCTCAGCTGTCGTTAAAGTGTCTGGTCCAAGTTAACACTCAATTGTGGAACAATGTAGTGTCCCCAAACTGTGTCCTTAAATGAGTTGAAATTTCCGAAGGTTTAACCCTCTTCATTGGTTAAAACTTTATTATAATGTGTTGCTCAACAGACAAAGGAACCTTCTGCTGACTAATGACTATACTGATACTAGAACCATGCAGAAAGCTAACCAAGCTAGTCCATTCGTTCTAACACAATGACCTTCAAAACCGCACACCACTGCCTCCTCTGTGATGCACAATTACTGTTTATATACGAATCACTCATATTTCTCAATAATAATAATATTAGAAATAGAGGAATTAAATATATTGGAAACTTCTTTGGCCACACACTGACCTTGGATAATCACATGGTAAAACTAAACAAAAATGCACCAGACTATTAGACATAATAAGCATATCTGTCAAACTGCAATAGGGTCTATGGTATAAAGCACTGAAAGCAATCTATGAGGTTGCCTTAATTCTTTAACCAGCTTATTAAGCATATGTATGGAATGATGCTCTAGGAACATAATGAAATTTACGAGAACTATAGTGCAACCAAAAATTAATAAACATTAAAATTGTCAAGGTCTATAGGATGCTTTCATTTAAAGCCTAAACATGTAATGGGTGGAATGCTCCCAAATGGCATTGTAATGGATGAGAAGCAGCTGAATAAAATTAAGCAAAGTAATAAAAAATAAATATGAATGTGAATTACCACTTCCTGTTGAACAATAGCCTCACCTGCACAAAAAGTGAAGGTAGATGTACCTGGCATACACAATCTGGAAAACATCTTCACTAACAGATGCTAAATCCATGGCAAAGTTGCAGTAGGAGTATATGCGATGAAGAGGTTGACAGGCACAAATAAATACAAACATGATCACTACTCAAATAATTAAGATGAGCAATTCGCTATCTTCAAGTCTGGAGCAAATACAATCTTCTTTAGACACTTTCCCAGCTTATGATGTCAGGCAACAATTAGCGGTTGTCACATATAATGGACTACAACAAAATACTTTTGGAGATTGTAGACATGACCGATAAGTAATTTGAGAGAGGCAATGCATTGAGCATGGCTAAACATAATGCAGCGTTAAATGCAGGTGTTAAATGTATTGGAATCACATGCTTATAACTTGGTGTTAAAACAAAGCCGGGTGAAAAAATTGGTTTTGAATCTCTTTAAAACTGCTGCCCAAGTATAGAAATGTTGAATTTCAATGGTTCATTATCAGCATTAACAAAATTTAATACCATAATTTTCTTTCAAATTTCAAATTGATCATTTGAGAATGCAACATTCAAAATAGATTAACTACCTTCTAGCATTTAAGGAACCTACTCCTGAGTATTTTTAAGTGCTCTTGCGGCTTAATTTATGACGAAAGCTAATGCCCCAAAGGCCATGGGTTAATTTCCTGTCATGCAGTTATTTTTCTTAATGCATTTAATTCACACAAATAAGTGTCACAATAGGTATGCTCAGGATGCAATTCTGATTGACCAATACATTAACAAAACTGTTTCCTTAATTTGGCTCACTGTAGTGAGTATACTGGGAATTATCAGTGAGAAGACATGGAGAACAAATATAGCTTCCCTAAACTTGCAGATATGCACCTTATTTATGGTGAATAAAGAGTGAGTGAGTGTGTGGTGTTTTAGGGCCCGTCAACAACAAGGTCATTTGGGCCCGTGGTGAATAAAGAAAAATGCATGAACCGCTAAAGCACTGTACAAGGAATAGTATCTCAGTAGGTGCCAACCACATCCCTCTTACATTCCAGTCCGTCAATAACTATGTAGAACCTTCATGACAAAGTAGGGGCGATACAGATGATGCCCGCACTTGATGCACAGTGCAATTTGAGAAGATTGAAGAATTATTGTATGCACACTGGGCATTAACCGTATTAGCATGTGGCAAGCCATACATGAAGCGCAGCTTCACCCATTTCACCGTCAAAAAGGTGCAGACACTAATGTCAGAGGATTTTGGCCATCTGATACAATTATGCAACTGGGATTTGCTCCAGCAGCCTGAATTCTTTTCATTGTTATTCTTTACTGATGAGGGCTTGTTCACCAGGGATTGAGTTTTCAACTCAAGTATCAGCATGTGTGAGATTATATGACTACTATTTGTGCACAATTTCTTGAGCATTCAGGCCCCAAGTCCTCATTCGGTAGGTTTCACCTAATTCATAATCACAGATGATAACTTTGAAACATGAAATGTGCTATACACTGTGACATCTAGTGGCTAATATGCTAAGCTTTCACACGTATGCTGTTTCATTTTGAGCAATTTTGAGGTTAGTTATTAGCTAACCAGATTACAACAAATCTAAGAGCAACACGTATGTTGTGGATGTTATGGCTTTTGAAAGGGGACACTATTATTCATCTACCTCCATATAACTGATCTGAATGCAATTGAGCTGGCTTGGGCAAAAATATGTTCTCAAAGGATGCGATGTTAACTGGAGACCCACAATCTGGGGAAACTTACTATAAAAGCAACGGATTGGGAATGATACTGCAAGAAGGTTCAAGAGTTGGAAATACAATATTGGAGAAACAATGGTGTAATAGAAAATGCAATTGATGAAATTAATACATTAAAAGATACCAGCTATGAAAGTAACGCTACTGACTCGGGAATCAAAGAACCACAAAGCGAGTAAGTGTTTATAGCTGTTGTAATGTTTGTTTTTTTTACGTTTGTCTGTTTCATAACACAGTAAATATATAAGCATACAGCTTATTGGATGCACACCTTTGGCACATATCTTCACTTATCTTACCGCGATTTGGCCAAATTACGTTTTTCTAGGTTGACCACACTGCAGAAACAAGAGCATGTTAGCACTCTCCTCTTCCCCTCTGCATGCAACCACAATGTAAATCCAGCACTCAAGAAAACGTGCACATATAGTACATATCCTGTTGTGGAGAAAATTTACCAGTACACCTCGATAACACAAAAATGTGACGAAGTGTCAATAAACCGACTACAAATAGTTTTCTCGATTAATTTTGAAGTCAGTTACTAAATTCCTCCAATCACGCATTACCAGCACACATTTTCAATGAACACGGGGCAAGAGAATCCGAGTGGAAAGACAAAATGACTATGTAGAAGAGGATAACCCAGATATCTGGAACTGACGAACCACCTTCATCTAGTGATGCCAGTCCCTTTAGGTGATGGATACCAATAGGAGGAAGCTTTGGATAAAGTTGCAAAGAAGAAATTTAAAATTGTAGGAAACAATCTTTCGTAGTTTGTTATAGTAATTAAAGCTGTAGTAGAAATGCAGATTTGAACTATATTGTTGGCACAGAGGTAAAGTAAAAGAAAGATAGTTTTTAGGTTAGATGAGTAGATTTGTAAGGTTACTGGAATCCTGTAACCTGAAGGATTAGTTAGTTCACTTAGGTAGCAAGTAGATATCTGAAAAATTTGTAAACTGTTTTGTGTAATTTGATTTAAAAATGAATGAAGTTAAAAATAAAGCTTGCATAATAAGTCCTGGTATAGATTCCAGAAACCTGGCTATTAGATACGCAGATATCTTTTTAATCTTTACTTGTTGCAGAACATTTAACCTGTATTTTTGGAAGAGTACCTCTGCATATTTGTCACTGAACGTGGCTACATGTTGGAGCTCTGCCCCATTACTCCCTGGCTGAGCGAGAACATTTAAAGCAAGTTAATACTGCCCAATGGATTGGAATTTTAAGTCTAACAGTAGCTTGGTCAGCACTCTCTCCCGACCTCACTGCAACTGATTACCTTTTCTGGGGTCACCTAAATTCTATAGTGTCACTCTTTAAATCCCATCCCATTTTGAAGAGTAGCATATGAATGTACTAAGCGTGATTCACTTTTCTGTTAGCAAGGACTGTCATTAATTGTACTGGTTTCTTGAAATAAAAATGAATAAATTGAAACAAGATTTTAAAATCTAGATCAAAAACTCCATTAATATGCTCTACTGAAAGAAAAAAAAAAGTGGGAACAGGATTCCAACTCCAAAACAACCCTTTGCTTGAAAGCTAATACCATAACCACTGCACCAGAAAGATATATTCTAAAATGTACTTTCATTTAATGTATTGCACTTTCAAATGGTTGATATCATTAGCCAGTAGCATACTGGCACTTTAGAGCCTTACAGCCATAATTTTGAAATCTGAAAACAGGCTGTAGTCCTCCTGGTGTTTTTACAGTTCGAGAAGTGGTTTAAAAAGGTTTTATTGTAAGTCTCCTATCTCAAATTACTTGTTTAGAGACTGTATTACGATCTCCAGTTAAGATGCTGGTTAATGTTTAACTTGGAGTTACACGCAGACGTCAGTATTACGACCTTCGGTTAAGGGCTAACTGAGAATTATTTCTGCAGGTAAACTAACCCTCACCTCGAGTAGCGGTTAGTGAGATAACTTGAGTTTACCTTCGCAACGTAGCAACTATATTGGCGAGCAAAGTCCCCATTGGCAATACAGTTTGAAGCAAATGGTGTTTAGCTCAGGGTAAAGCAATGAGGTTAATCTCCGGGTATGCGCGGATATGTATGAGAAGGATAGTTGTAATGACACTGGAATGCTCGTTTCAAACTGGTTTAATGACTGCTTCTTTTATTATTACATTAAACTCGAAGTTGCCGACCAAGGATTACCAATATCACTGTTTAAAGTTACTGAAGGCAGAATGCTTATTACTCAATCACTTCTAGTCTGCCTGGCCCAAGACAGAAGAAGTTGACCGACCTAATCGGCCTCACGCCGTGGACTGTCCTCCACCGCTGCGCGTGGGGTGTATGTGTCACTTTCACTTTCTAGAAGCCCTCTTTATTCAACCAAAGATTGCCTTTGTGACTATTTTGTCATGACATTATTAAGGGTCCGAAGAATACCTTCACAAACAAAGTCAAGTGCTATCCATTCAGGATTCTTACTAAGAAAACCCTTTTTCTCCCGTGTCTTTTTTAAACAACTATTCTCCCCCAACTGCTATTCGACTCAACTGCCCTTGCACGTGTTGTAACAAAGAACCAACATTCCTTTGAAATCCAACATGATTCCTTATACATTTCGGTATCAGCACACAAAAAAGAAAATGGCGTACCTCCAGGCCAGATTGAATGTTGACAGCAACTCTGAGGATGAAATGTTGGCACAGTATTTATTTAATAGAAGAAGAGATAAAAGAATTAGAATGCGAAAAATAACTTTATATATATATATATATATATATATATATATGTACTATATGTGTAGGTGGGTAGGTATAAATGTTCAGAAACATGCTGTAGTAAACATTCGATTTTGCTAATAGTAGGTGCAATGTTTAATTTGCATTTCGTTAAAGCATTACCAGAGGAAAGTAACAAGCTGTAAAGCAAACAGTGAATAAAACAAATTTTTTACGTTATGCAATTTGTATCGATGTCCAAACCATTATTGCAAACACTGTTCACACATATAATGTAGATAATTACATGTACAATACCATAATCGTTCTGCCCTACAATGTGCCTTAATGAATACCACTTGCTAATTATATTCTGATTTATGCAATGTGTGGGCTGTCTCAATGCAAGTTGAAGTATTACTTATGATTCTTGCCGTACCTACTATAGATTGTGCAAATGCAATACATAAATATATTTGCTGCGAATTGCACACGTAAAGAAATGTTAAAACCTGCCCATCTTGTATCCTGTGGTATTTAAATGAAGCCATTTATTTGTTCAATTACGTTTTTCAATCAAGGGCATAATGCTGTGACTGAAATGTGGCGTTTGATTATGAAGTGCCAAGAAGAAATGTAAGTTTGCTACAACCTGTTTCCTTAAAAGAAAACCATAGTTACTGCCTCATACCTAGAAAAATATATTATGTTTAAAAAATCAGATACCAAGTTACTGGTCCCAGAATGCATATTTTATAACCTTGCTTTTATTGATGGATGACTTATAATTTGTGGACCTTCCCTCTTTGCATATGCCTCTGTGAAATGATAATTTATATAAGAAGAGGTGATTTACTCACGAGGATAAACTACTAACCAAATGATTTTAGCCAAATTATATTTGTGCAATACTATTATTAGAATTAATAACAGTTATGTGGCCTTATTTTAAAAAATTTTTGACTGGAAATCTCTTGGTGTTCATAAATTAACAAGGCATTCCATATATTCTCCATATATCTCACCTAATCTATAATAACACAACCTATATAACCTGTAACACTAACCTAATCTTATGAAAAAGAATCTAATGCTATGAAAACTCTAAACTGTAAACGAATTATGCTAGACCTTATTAATTACGAATGATTAATGAAAATATCACGAAAATATACAGAAAACAACTAATAAAAAGTTAAAACAAGACGCCTGATGATACTACATATGTTTGGTTTTCCCGCTAATTTGCATTCTAAACACAAGATAGCATTGCAAATAAGGTAAAATCCTAGTGGAAAATATTGCCAACCATTCACATTCCACCATAATGCAAAGGGGTAACAAACCTTCACGTAAATCGAGTTCGTAATACGAGGAACTGAACCTAACCAATGGTTACTGATAACTGAAAGGTAACAAACTTCCGCTAGTAACTGGAGATCGTAATACAGGCCCTAAGACATATTCCTGAAAACATTTTAGTGTGGTTTATTAATACCTTGTAAATGAACACCTCATATATACAGGATACCTCAGATATAGTGGACTTCTTACATAGAATGTAAAAAGTGGGTGCGTGTGCATGTGAAAAAGTAAAAGTAACTGTACACTACCACTATGTAGCCATTATAGTGACAAAGTGAATTTAGTACAACTTTGTGCTGTCATTTTATCACAACCAGAATTGATGTGCTTGGACATAAATGTGGGTCAAAAGAACCATAAACTATATTTTGTAAAATCCAGTTACAGAAATTGACTTCTTATTCATAGTTATGAAGTTGTAATTTATGAACTATTAACATTAGGGCCCAAATTGGTACATAAATATTTTTTCACTTAATATGTATTACCTAAAACGTTAATTACTGAATCTAGATCCAAAAAGTACATTTGCAAAATTATATCTCATGTAAAAACACATTCTGCAAAAAAAAATGATTTGCAAATAAATATTTTTTAATATTTTCTTATAAATACAAATTTTAGTACTTTTCACATATTACTAAATAATGCAATAATTCTTCTACAATAATATCTTTAGACCTTTCCTCATTCAATTTACAACATAAAACTTTGTCTCATAACCTACGACAGTCATAAGAATTCATTAGTCATGTCATTTGATATCCGCTGATTCAGTTGCATGTGTGAGCGGAAAAGTACAAAATTGTACCCCAAGTTTACTTCATATATGTTTGTTAAACCTGACTAAGCATTGACACAATATACTGAGCTAAATTTTGTTTGTAACCTGTTAGCTATAACTAGATCACATAAATGCAATTGTGCATGTCAATTAGCAGTGTGAATTAAAAATGCTGAACGTGAAATCGAGTGTACATAAATATTTGCATCAGTACATACTAGAGTTTAACCTTTTAATGCGCTGCATATTGAATGCATACAAAGAACATTATGAATATGTAAGCTTAAACATTTATTAGTATCTTCTAGTACATCTTTATAAAATTCTTTAGCAATTTCTGGAATTTCAAAAAATTTAGCTACATTTTGAACATCCTTTTTCTTTCTTTGCTCTCACTATTAATTTTGGGAACATTTTGAGTTCGAAGCAGGAATTGGCTGCAGGACTTCTCCGCAGTTTCATCACATCCACCTTCACAGGCAAATCAGAACATGTATTTTGAACTTCTACACATACCTTATGGTCTGCTGTTGATTGCCTGGAATATGTTATGATTCGCTGGGTATTCATTTTGAAAAGAAGCTTTGAATTCAGTGCTTGTTTTGCACTTTCTTTCAAGTCCTTAATTTTCCAGTCCTTGAACAACACTTTCACAGAACCATGATTTTGTAGTATCTGATGGTACTCATCAGGACTCAAGATATTCTTTTTTTTTTTTTCTTAACTCTTTCGATTCTGCCGAAAACTATCAGGAGGCATACAACTGTGCCCACGTATTGGGTAGATATGTCAAATGCACGAAAATGTTTTACTCTTCTCCAGGAAAGCAATTAGCATGAACATCATCACACTATTCTTGTTCTGACTAGACCAAGATTTTGAAAATAAACGAATGGTAGAAGAAGCGCTACTGGACATCCTTTTTTCCAGTTCCAACAAGAAGTGGTGCAAAGCTGAGGCAACCTGGTTGCGACCTTTATCAGATTCAGTTTCCAACCATGTATACAAGGAAATGTCTTTGTTCTGGGTTTTAGATGGAATTATTATACATAGATTATACAGCCACACCTGTCTCGCATAGAATATCTCGCTAACAGAAAATTTAGGCAGTGGCTGATTCTGTTACATATCAAAACAAATAGTGATTGCCTCAGCGTTTTCCTCTTTCAATACCTGATTAAATCTTTTTGAATGCAGCTTGTGCAATCTGTACAAGGTTTTAGTTCGTTTTTCTCTTCCACATCTGCCTCTGTCTTAATCTTCATGGGTCACATTTTGCAGGTTGAGCATGTTTCAGTATGTGGTGTACGGAATGAAAGATAGAAGTTGTAAAATATGTACATATTAATTACACATCTGCTTCACTTTCGTACCTATTTTGAGGACATGTTTCGCAAATCATCGTTTGCATCTTCAGCTCCTACGCGACTAAAGCCTGATCCAGTGGTGTGAGTAATTCTGGGGTTGCTGCTGCCATCTGTTGATTTAGTGATGAACTTAAATGTGGGATTCTCTTCTGGCGGGATTTCAAAGTTCATTAGTTGGTTTTTATGTTTTTCTATGTATATTCTATGTATAATTATTTCGCTTCACTGTGGTGTTCCAATACAGTTAAATCTCGATATATTGTAAAATATGTATTTCTATTTTGACAATGAGCAGACTGATAGATTTCTTAATCTTCTTTCGTTGCAAAAGTTGGTCCAAATTTTCCTGATATTAGGTTCTAGAGGTAAATATCTTCTCCTTGATTTTGTTCTGCCATAATGGCTTTCTCTACATCTGTACTTCCTTATGTATTGCTTTATAGCAGCAGATGTGCCCTTCTGCAATATTTCTGTTCTGTCAACTCCTCTGGTTTCCTTTGGCGCATTCCCAGATAAGTGAAATTTTCTAGCCAGGAGAGATAATTATCTTTTGACACCCCTGTGATTCCTTGGAAGCTTGCAGCACATACTGACAATACTTGGCCATCACTAGTTCTCACACTGTATTTAATGCCAACAGTCTGCTTTCTATTTGCAGCTTCTTTCTTCACCACTCTGTGATTAGAAAATGTAATAGTCATATATTTCATAAGGAATTTATCTTGAACTATTTTGTTGAGCACAGAAAGATGTAGGTGAAATCCACTTATATCATTATAAGTGAAATCAGCTACATCACAGTGCTTATGTCCTTTACTTATAGGATTTTGTGGTGTGCACTTGAGACCATGTGAATATGAAATTGCTGGAGTATGAGCTTTCCTTGACTTGCTTTTTGATTTCCTTTTCTTGTTTTTACAATTCCTACCTCCCACGCATTCTATGACTGGTACAGTTTCACAATCTGAGCTCTTGTCCATTGTGCATAGTACAGTGCAGTGTCTCAACTAAGAATAAAAATGCCGCCTAAGTATAACAAAGCTTTCAGAAATGAATGTGAAATCCAAGTGCACAGCCTGAGTTCGCAGTTATTGCCAATGGTGCAGCAGTGTACAAAGCTTGCAGAAATGATTGGGAATTCCAAGAATTGCAACAGTGAGATGGCAGTCAATGCCAACTTGCATTTCATAGAATTGAGGTTGCTACATGCTGGATCATAAAATCATAAAATTGCATCTATTGACTTTTGCTTTAACTGATCAAGTGCATCTATCGAGTTTTAAAAAAACTGCTAAAATACCCTACCTTCCACACAGGACATGAATCTAATTTTGCAAAATCTGATTTCACAGAAAGATGCAGAAGGTGAAAATTATGCTGATACTATGTATAACTCAATTTCGTAACATTTTGCATCTTTTGAGTTTTGAAAAATGCTCCTCAATTGTAAATCACAGTAGTAATCAAATGTTAACTGAAGAAAATTTTCAGATTACATAAAATAACTAAGTTAAAACTGTCAGAATTGACACTGTTAATACTGAAACAAGGTTACAGATTGTTTTTGGTAACCATGTAACCATGAAACGTGATAGCCATGAAACTTAATCATTACTGGTAACCATTAATATACTGTAAATGCAACAGTTATTAATTGTAACATGAAAATAACTCATGTCTCATAACTCATGTCATGGCGGCACACTGACCATGGTAGCTCAATGGTTAAGAGTGACTGGATGGAGACTGGGAGATCTGTGGTTCAAATCCCGGCCATGGCACTGAATTTTTCAGTTTGACTTTCTATCCAAAACCTTAGCCTATACATGGCTAGTGTGGAAGAACAATCAAGCACCCGCATGTAATAATGGGGTAAGTCTGGTTACCCAATTTATGCCGAGTATATGAAATTCGGAATCCTCAATGTCTGTTCTGTAATAATGGGTCAGTATTATACTTCTAAGAACAGCCAATAGACTGTAGAACGTGTTTTGTTACAATGCTGCATGTTTCTATGAGTCACACGCTCAGTATTTCATTATACTTCTAAGAAACAGCAGAGAGATTGTAGCATGTGTTTTGTGACACTGCTGCATGATATCTATAAGTCATGGGCTCAGTGTTTCATTATCCGTCAGCTGATTGTTACACAGTCGTAACAAAGAAAAATGAGCTCAGATTCAGATTTTATAAGTGATTTGTCCCTTGCTGAAGAAAAAAAAAAAAAAAAATATAGAGAAAGGAAGGAAAAGGCATACATACATTGTAAACTTTGTTAATGAAGTAACATATGAACTGTACTGGAGTATAGTAATATAATTTAATAATATAATATATATTTGTTCCTTTGAAGAAATGCTGTAATAAAATGTGTTGTAAAACAATCTCTAAAAAGAAGCAAGAAGAAATGTTCACATCTTTTTGGGATATTGGAGACTATAATCAGCAGAACTATTTTCTAGCTGGGTTAATGAAGAAGAGTGAGCCTAAGGCTAAAACAACAAGTCCAAAAACAAAAAATTGAAGATGGTGTTGGAAATACTTCATAGATGTAAGAGGTGAAAAATGTGGTGTATGTAAAACATTTGTGTATGAACTATTACAAGTGAATATCAAACGAATTGATGTACTTCAAGCCAATAGTACCTGTTTTGTGTTTCTTGTTTTGTAACAGGAGCTTCTACACCAGACAAATCTTAGTGTTTTCTGATGTTTGCAGTGGGCAAAACAGGAATCAGACTGTAGTTAGATTTTTTCTGTATATTTCTGTGACATTGGGAATCACCATTAGACATGTTTTTCCTGTTCGGGGGCATAGTTACTGCCAGTGTGATCAAAGTTTTGCTACATATTCACAAAAAATTAAGAAAAGAGAAGTCATTGAAACACCTAGCGATTACATCAACATAACAAAAATGCTAAGAAGCCTTCCTTCATTGTTCTTAAGGGAATTGTGTTAAATTATGATACAACACTAATGCACAGTAATCAGTTGAAACTACTGAGTAAAGGACTTAAACTTTCCAAGGCCGAAATGATATCCTACAAGCCTGATGGTACTTTAATTCAAGAAAATTACTCTAACATTGGATTATTAAAAACATACAATGTATGTTCTAATAAAAAGTTTCAAGTATACAACTTGTGACAGCTCCGAATATTGGTGTTAAGAAGGCCAATTTAGATGACGTCAAACCCCTATCCTGTTACTTATCAAAAAAAGGCAAAATGTTTATGAGCAAATTTATTGAACAAGTAACCAAACCTCAATCACAACAAGCTGACAGCATTTCAAGTGAGAGTGACTAGTGAAACATGCTTATGTGACTAGTAAACATATAAGATTAACAGATGATTGAATTATAATATTCTTTATGCCTGTAATTAAGTTTCTGGCTTCTAATTGGTGGTGAAACTCAAAGTGTATCTAAAAGTGCAGAGAAATTGTTTTATTTCATTATTTCGAATAAAGTTAAATTTTTCTGAACATTCATGCAATAATGGGGTAAGTCATTTTTCACTATTATTATTATATGTCTTACAATTCAGTTCAGGTACCATTAATATATCAGTAAATAATTTCCCAAATGTTGCCAGATAAAGGTCTGTGAGGTCTTGAAATATTGTAGAATCTGTTATTGAAATATTTTCTTCTGAAATGTTTACTTGACTGTAACTCAATTAGATGTTTTAAGATTTACCCCATTATTGCATGCGGGTGCTCAATTAATTTTCTTGAAAATAGCTGTTTATCTCACCTCTAAGTATCACAGAAAAAGTATGGTTCTTAATGAGTAAATGGGCATATGAATGAATATAAGCAGAATTTTTTTAAATAATTTATTGAACTAACGAAAAGATATAGCTACAGTGTATCAG
The DNA here is from genome assembly GCA_030765055.1 of Mantis religiosa. NCBI lineage: Eukaryota > Metazoa > Arthropoda > Insecta > Mantodea > Mantidae > Mantis > Mantis religiosa. The sequence goes on from JAUKNK010000402.1 coordinate 1,262,925, forward strand.
TTTGAGCACAAGTACGGTTGATTTTCACTGGTAATGCAACTTCAAAGATGTAGAGTATCCACCACATTCCCCAGATTTAACCCCTGTGGATTTTTACCTATGGGGAACATAAAGGATGTCTTAGTTAATTGATGGAAATTAATCATTTCTCCACACTGGCCTTATATAGGCTAAGATATTTGATGGATAGAGTCAACATGAAAAATTCAATGCCGGCGACCGGACGGAAACCAGGAGATCCATGGTTCAAATTCCGGCCATGGCATTGAATTTTTCATGTTGACTCTATCCATCAAATAAAGGATGTTGTTTATGGACAAAAGCCACACACATTGGATGATCTACAAGAATGTATTGCACATTCGTGTGCTGATATCAAACTGAACAAGTTGCAATCTGTAGTTCATGCTGCAGTTCAATAACATCACCTGTATATGGATGTTAATGGTGACAAGTTTGTACACCTACAGTGATATCTTTAAGTTGTAAGCTACACTTTCACAAAAAATGAGACATTTCCACCAATTAGTTTGCAAGTTATGCACTGTTAAACAGTGTATACAATTTTTTGGACCACTCTGTATTTAGCAATGCCATGGATGACAAACAATATTATCATTTGCATTGCAACATGCATTCAAGACTCCCATTACTGAACCATAACCATAACCTATACTTATGTACTTCAGTCCAAACCATTTTAGTTCCAATTACCTAAAACCAAAAGTCTTTCAACCTAGAAAATTGTTTTCAATCAACGCATATTCAAATAGCATCAATTTCCAAATAAATTATGTTCTTGAAAAAAAATATTTCTTTAATGTTTACACACTAAACTCTCGCTAATCCGGCCTTTCCTTGTAGATATTGTTGCCAGATTATTGATTTGATAAAGGTTGGCTATATCTTTATTAATCCAAAGATACATTAATTTTTATACAGAATTTATACATTTTGTGTGAATACACAGTATCGCTCACTACAAAACATGTCCCAAATTTTTAGTTGCCTCAATGATAATATGCTATGGCAGCATGCTTTATCATGCAGCTGCTTTACAAGCAATACATCAGTACTGCATTCATTTGGTTGGTTCAGCTTACCCAAGATTTTGAGTTTCCATTCTAAGTTTATCACAACATGTTTCCTTTTAGAAGCCACTGTATGCATCTAACTCTAAAGGAATGCCACTAATTCAATAACAAAACAGCAATAGTATACAATAACAATAAAATCATTTGCCCATTGTAAACACATTGTTACACATCATTTCTGCTTTTAACTGCTTCGCCGATGGCCATTTAAACCCTTCAGGGGCCGGAAATGGATACCCAATAAACAGAACAAGACATTTAAATTGTTAAATGCTGTAAAAATGCGTCGTAAATACAATTCCGTATATTCTGTATTTACTAAGTTATTTAAACGAAACAAAAACTGGGTTTAAAACCCATTCAAGACAGTATACATCTACAGTAACAATAAAGTAGAGACTACATTAATAAGTCATTGAAATTTCACTACTTTGTTTCACTGTAGCAAAAGCCATTCTTTGCACCGAACACACCTAATATTTGAATCATTTTGTGTGTATATGAACGAATGTATGTATAGCTACGTAAGCGACTTCTCTGGTTCAAGATTTTAGCTTTTAATTTATGCTATACCAAGCGATAATCAAACGAGTACATGTTGTGACACACACACACACACACACACACACCCCACCCCCCACCCACCCACACACACATTGGAAAGAAAACTCTCTGTCAGCATCTGTTATTACAAAGTTTCTGGTAGCCTTATGCAGCTGTTTTCGTTCAGTATTTTAGTTATTTATACTCTCTCTGTGTTCAGAGTGATTTCTTATAGTTATCAAGAGCTAAATGAATGGCACATTTGAAATTGTTAAATTTCAATGTTAACCATGGCTTATCCCGGTAATTTAGCAAATAAATTAGCTTGGGTATGATGTGTACGGGCTTCTGATATTACTGTGTAAAATCTGGAAGATTTGTTCTGCGATTATGAAGGAGATGTTTAAGATATAGGTAGCAGTGAGGAAGTGAATGACCCGCTTCCTTCAGGTGTCCGTGAAGAATCAGCTCTGTGAAGTGGTCAAAATAACTAACAAAAATAGACATATAGGTAAATTAACATTTTCTTGTGTAAGCTAACTTCTGACATCCAACCAACTGACATTTTCACACAAAAAAGTTATAGCTGACTTAGTGTCTCTCATTGTCACGCAAACAAATGTAGGTATATTGAGTAGGATGAAAGCCCTGACCTCTAAAGGCAATTTAGGGCTAAGAGGAGAATTCAGAAGTGGACAGTGCACATGTTATATTTTGTAAGCCTGCATTAGACGTGTACTGGTCTACAGATGGCATGTTGGCTACTCCATTGTTTGGGGAAATGGCGGGTCAAATAACTAGCTATCCCTCTTTACGAAAAACAGTTAAATGGTAAAAAAGTATTTTTATACCACTGGATGTAACCATGCACAATTGTTTAGTAATTTTCAGAGCTGTAAATTCATGCAAGACATTCACCTACCTGTACTTGCGCGTATAAATAGCTTGTAACCTAATTCAGTACTATAATACACAGAGGCTTCTTTATACTGGGGGGTAAGAAATTCTCCAAGACATCACCCCTCATACTTGAGAGAAAACACTTTCCTAAAAGGATACCATCCACAACCAAAAAAGTTGCAACCATTTCAAAAATGTCTAGTGTGTTGCGAAAAAGAAGTCTGCAAAGAAACTAATATTATTTGGTGTGAATCTGCAGATGTGCCCTTGGGTGTTTATCCGGTTTGGAGGTGTACAATTCAAAAAGAAACCATTCAAGGTACGTTTACATCCCTTATAGAACTAATTTAAATTTATTGTAAAATAGGAAGATCTGGATGTGGACCGGATTACTGAGAGGCCGGACAACTGAGAGACAGATTAGCAAAAGTTTAGTGTATGGAAGAAGCTAGAAAGAGTGATGTGTTAAGATGTATTTAGTTAAAATGACCCAGTACTAGTAACACTAACTTCACTTCTTTTTTAAATCTCTGTTAACATAATTAAAACTATACTATTAGTAGACTGGGACACTGCACTTCACATACCACAAATTTTCTTTCAACGTGTTTCACCTCCACTTGAAGGTATTATCAAGCAACTGTCAACTCTTTCTTGATAATGCCTTCAAGTGGAGGTGCAATGCGTTGAAAGAAAATTTGTGGTACGTGAGTACAGAGGTCTTAGTCGACTCACAGTATAATTTTAATTATGTTAACAGAGATTAAAAAAAGTGATGCTAGTGTTACCAGTACAGACTCATCTCAAGCATATATTTCTTTAATGTGTTCTAATTTGAGCATCAGCTTTAGTGGTAGTTTTGGTTAGTACTGCATTTTATTTTATTATTCATTCATTATGTAAAGATACAACAGCCGACACAATGGTGATTTGATTTTGAATTTAAATAAAAAGTAATTATTATTAATATAATCTGTTACATTTTATTCAGAAATGGTCTTAATAAATTCCATTCCAAGGTTACAAGCACTCTGTCTATTGTTAAACTTGCAACCTCTTGAGGAGTCACCTCTGAAAAAGATGTCATCAATAATGTATGTGCGTGTATGGCTGGCCCCATAGCTCAGTAGGTAGAGCACTTACCTGCCATGCAAGGGGTCCCAGGTTCAATTCCTGGTTGGGGGTGGGGATTTTTCTCCAACCAAGATGATTCCCCATCTTCCCCAGAGTCTGGAGGTATGAATGAGAGTGTGAATGTGTGTGTGATCTAATGATTAAAACCCAACAAATATGAGTTAACAATATATCGTGATTTAACTGTATTGGAACACCACAGTGAAGCGAAATAATTATTAATTTTTAGATGAGTCGTATTTATTACACATCTGCTTCACTTTCGTACCTATTTTGAGGACATGTTTCGCAAATCATCGTTTGCATCTTCTGCTCTTTTGCGATCAAGCTTTAGTCGCATAAGAGCAGAAGATGCAAACGATGATTTGCGAAACATGTCCTCAAAATAGGTACGAAAGTGAAGCAAATGTGTAATAAATATGACTCATCTAAAAATTAATAACGAGTTAACAACTTTGATATGTTCCAAAAGAGAACGCCGCCGATATGAACATTGCAGTTAAAGGCAGGGTATAAATGGAACAAATAAGAAAAGAATATGTATGAGGTTTTTCAAACAAATGTATAGTGACTACAAATATCTTTGCATGTAATCTTCATATAAATGACATACCTTCTTCCTCTTTGTTGATTCATTTTAGCTCTTGGTGCAACACCATCCACAGCCATGAAGAATAACCTCTGTGGCTTAATCATACGGAAGAGTATCTGAAACAATTGTAACTTTTAAGTTATTTTGTTGACATCTGACTACCAATAATTCACTCCTAACCATCTATGATAAACAAAATTAATGGAAATGCAAGAAGCACATTTTCTTTATTTTATTTTAACATAAAATCAAATCAAAATACTGTTTAAGCCTAATTATGACACCTGACATCTTAAAATCAATGCCACAACAGTCACTGGTTGAATAACATTTCATATCAACAAGACAACACTGCATTAAAGCTGAAGAAATTTAGCAACAGATGCATTATGTGGCAGAAGTGTGAAATTTGCATATCAAAACAAATTCAAATGCTACCTGACAGGTTTTGACACTCTGACACATAACATGTTCATTCATCTTTATTCACTTTAATTAGGATACACACATTTTTATTCTGAGAATTTCCTATTCATGTATATGATCTTATACAAATGAAATTGACTGATTGAAGCTAGAAAGCTTATCACTGATTGCAGAAGTATTTAAACCAACTTTCAACTGAGCCATTTGTATGATGAGGTTTAACTGTGATCTAAATGTGCTGTGCAACTGAATAGCAATCATGGAACTGTACCTGGAATAAGTATGGGTGCCTAGACATTACCTATACCTTTTTAATTTATTTTATTGATACTGCATGCTCCATTACATCATAACACTACATGCAATTATTTAACTAATTACAATATCTAAATTGTAATACGAAGTTTATCTTCATAGTTTTACAGTGTCTGTCTTGTTAACAAATTTCACAAATTCTTATAAGTGATGTTCAAATCATGATCAGATGGTGGCCACTGCCCAATTCCTAATTTAATGTTAATTGTTAACATTTGATCTTCGATTGTTCAGGAGAGTACACTCATATTAATTGATTTACTGTTTGGTTTTATTGTTAACACTTGCATATTGCACTTTCCACTATTTTGAGCTTCATGAAATATTCCCTTTCCCATGAACAATATAAAACCTGGCTTGCTACCAACCGGGTCACTTAACACAAAGACAGCTGGTCACTGGCACCTGGCTTGTTTAATAGTGGATGCCACTAGAACTATGAATTCCAGCAGCAAGGATGAAATTTTATTCAACAGTAATTCAATTAAATGGGTGGCGTTACATCTGACCATTAAAAAATGAGCTAACTCATCCCATTCAACCTTTGGTGAATATCACAATTTATATAAAAACTTGACACCTTCCAGAAGTCTTTTGAACATTGCAAAATACAAATTTAAAGTTGATTAGATTATGTAGAAAATATGCTAGCTACAGTGAAGCAATGAATATTAAACAAATATAACAATTTGTAACAAAAACTTCACTTATCTTAAGAAAATGATGTTAATTCTTTCTAATTGAAATCTATTTCACGAACTCTTGTCCGCATCTTCAGTCAAAGAAAACCACAGGAGAAAACAAATTTGTTGTTAAGGTAGTTGCTATGTTATGTTTTTTCAGTATTAACAAAATCTGAAAACGAAACAAATTTCACAACAGAATCAACTGCTGGTATTTCAAAATTCATTACGCGATGTTAATTTTTTACAATAAATATCTTTTCCCAAACCATTAAATCTATCAGGACATTTAATTGTTTTAATAATTTAACTTCAGGGTTTATATTATGGTTAAATGACCAAAAATGATCTGCTACAGCCGATTTATCAGTTTGTTTATACTTAATGTACTTACACTGGTAGCACGAAACGTAATTTGGAAACCAGAACGAAAGAGCATTTTCTTAACAGAGCCCGTAGTGGTCTACCAGGGAAATATACGAGTCAAATGGAGAATTTAATGTCAGAGCATTAGAGCGAATGGACGGAAACCAGGAGATCCATGGTTCAAATCCCGGCCATGGCATTGAATCTTTCATGTTGACTCTATCTATGATTAGATGGTTTTTTAGTCAGTGGTTGGAAGCTTTATTTTCATCTCGCAAATACAAACCCTGCAGATTTTTGGTACTTCCTCTGTTATGCTGCCTTTTAAATGCAACATTAATTTATAAGACTATGATGAACAAGTAGAGCAATTATAGGGTAGTTAAACTATAATCGAATCCACTGGTGGCCTCTCTCTAATGTGCAAGATGGCTGGTAGTCGCCAGAGAACTTATGCCGGCAGAGCCAGACTAGAATCCTTATTTATAATAGATGCTGGAAATGTTGACCTGGTCTCAAACAGGCAGCATATCTTGTGTAAATATTCTCGCTCCTCTCTGAAGCTCAGCAACAGGTATTCTTGTAATTTCTTGTACAATGTTTTCCCTAAGTTCCTGTAGTGTATGGAGATTGGAATGATACACTATCTTTTAAAGAACCCCATAAATAAAAGTCACAACTCGTTAGGTTAGGAGAACAAGGGGGCCACCAATGAACACTAATTTTTCTGTCATCAAACATATCTATTACTGCATTTAACCCTTTCACCGATATGGACGTCATATAACGTCCAAGTTAAAATGCCCCAAACCGATATGGACGTGTATAGACGTCCAGCGCATACATGCATTTAATGCTCATTGAACGCCAATTATTTTAATCTTGCTATTTTACAATACATTTAAATTAGTTCTATAAGGAATGGGAACGTACCCTTAAAGGTTTCTTTTTGAATAGTACACCTCCAAACCTGGATAAACACCCAAGGGCACATCTGAAGATTCACAATAAATAAATTGGTTTCCTTGTGAACTTCTTTTTCGCAACACACTACATATTTTCGAAATGGTTACAAGTTTTTTTTGGTTGTGGGTGGTATACTTTTAGGAAAGTGTTTTCTCTCAAGTATGAGGGGTGATGTGGTGAATTTCTTACCCCCTAGTATAAAGAGGCCTCTGAGTATTATAATACTCAATTACGTTACGAGCTGTTTATACGCGCAAGTACAGGTACATGAATGTCTTGCATGAATTTACAGCTCTGAAAATTACTAAACAACTGTGCATAGTTATATCCAGTGGTATAAAAATACTTTTTTTTTACCATTTAACTGTTTTCCGTAAAGAGGGATAGCTAGTAATAGCTGATCCGCATCACCCATATTTGACCTGCCATTTCCCCAAACAATGGAGTAGCTAACATGTCATCTGTAGACCAGCACACATCACTGCTACGTATGTCCTAAAGATCTCCTTCATAATCGTACAAAAAATCTTCCAGATTTTCTACAGTAATATCAGAAGCCTGTACACATCATGCGCAAGCTAATTTATTTGCTATATTACCAGGATAAGCCATGGTTAACATTGAAATTTAACAATTTCAAATGTGCCTTTCATTTAGCTCTTGATAGCTATAAGAAATCACTCTGAACACAAAGAGAATATAAATAACTAAAATACTGAGCGAAAACAGCTGCATAAGACTACCAGAAACCTTGGTTGAGAAACACTGTAATAACAGATGCTGACAGAGTTTTCTTTCCAGTGTGTGAGTGTGTAACGCAACATATTCTCGTCATATTATCGCTTGGTATAGCATAAATAAACTAAACTTGAACCGGAGAAGTCACTTGCGTAGCTATACATACATACATTCGTTCGTATAAACACGAAACAAAATGATTCAACTGTTAGGCGTGTTCGGCGCAAAGAATGACTGCTGCTACAGTGAAACAAAGTAGTGAAATTTCAACGATTTATTAATGTAGTCTCTACTTTATTGTTACTGTAGATGTATACTGCCTTTAATGAGTTTTAAACTAGTTTTTGTTTCGTTTAAATAACTTAATAAATAAGGAAGATACAGAATTGTATGATGCATTTTTACAGCATTTAACAATTTAAATGTCCTGTTCTGTTTATTGGGTATCCGTTTCCGGCCCCTGAAGAGTTTAAATGGCCATCGGCGAAGCGGTTAATAATTTGGCAAATGTATATGGTGTTGTAGCATCTTGAAATCCATACAATTTCTCTTCTTTCAAGCAATTAAAAAATGACCTCAGAATTAACCTCTGATATCGCTCTGTATTAATTGTTTCATCAAAGAATATGTGCCCTATTACTTTTCCAGCACTCCAATTTTCTGATCACAATGAGACATTTCATCCAGTAATAAAGGTTTTTCTGAAACATTGTATCGACTTATGAGTATTCAAAAGTCCAGTTAAATGAAAACAAAATTCATCAGTGAAAAACAAAAGCTGTGGGTCAACAAAACCCCTTTCTACAGATTGGAAAAACCAGTTACAATAATTTACATATTTAGCAGGCTGATTTGGCTTTAACGTTTGCACACAGGTGTAGCAATTGAGCTTCAGTTTCAACAAATGTGTTCCAATGCACATACACTACAGGAACTTAGGGAAAACATTATGCAAGAAATCGCAAGAATACCTGCTGCTGAGCTCTTCAGAGAGTGACTGAGAATATTCACACAAGATGTGCTGCCTTGTTTGAGAGCAGAAGGTCGACATTTCCAGCATCTATTATAAGGTAAAGATTCCAGTCCCGCTCTGCCAGCCACTACTGCTGTATCATGCAGTAGAGAGAGGCTGCGAGTGGATTCGATTATAATTTAACTATCCGGTATTTCCTAGATCTCATCATACTTGAGACATCTTGGTATTTTCAGAGCAGAAATAATCTCTAAAATATTTATTTTTTCCCCTTCCTTCTGTATTCCCTCTGCTGTTGTAATTATATTATTTATTAGCTCTTTTATATGATTTGATTTATTAAGTACTAAAACAAATACATATTGGGCTCTCCCTGAGCCAGGCCCTGGCCCCTTTGCTAATAGGACAGCCCTTCATTACATTTACATACTTGGTATGTGTTTGTCCTTTTAAATACCAATTGTTTTCCTTTCAATAATCAATCTCTAATAAATACTATTCGCATTGTAAGACAAAAATTCAGACTTTGCAAAAACTGATCCATGAGGAAGGTAGAGTAATGTATCTAACACAACCGTAAAAACCCCATATTTTTAGCTCAAATAGTTTTTCTAATACAAATAAAGTAGATACCATTATATTATAACAATGCATTGCGACGTAAGGACTGTAATGAATATCATTGGTTTGACGTATATTTGAAATTACTCAGAACTGAAACGTAAACATTAGACATGAGGTGATAAAAGAATTACTTTGAATAAGCCAAGGTGTTTGTTAAATTCGATGAGAGGAAACAATACACTTCCTGCTGGTCTGGCAGAACGTTTCTGGTCACATTATATCTTTGTTTATGAATTGTTTGTAATCTCTAATTACTCTAGAGAGTTCAGAGCAGTATTATTCAGTTACTCTTCCATGAAAAAGTGTATCAACTGGATCAATGAGATGCAATCCACCTTCCCCCTTACTACTGCCAGAACAATACAATTGAGTTAATGTGCCCTCAAATTATGTATCAAACATAAATAATATTTTTACACTGACTGACGTTGAATGACTTATTCACAAAGAAATTGACAAGGAGCACAACAAGACTGAGAAAACTGCGTGAGACATCAGATAAACTACAGGACGACAAATTTTGGAAAGAAAGAGCACATAACGAGATTTTGGAACCTTTTATCATAAATTTGCAGTACTCAGACGAAGACAATGACGAAATATCTCTTAACGTAACATTCACAGCTATACGGATGCCCACTGGTATTTTCATTGGACTAGAAAAATAAGTAATTCTAAAAGATAATTTAACTAAATATTTAAACCACTTGCATAATATACGAATATCCCAGTTGCAATTGCGATTTCAACAACTTCATTATTATAAAACTTTGGAAAATTCAGTTTGCATTCCCTTATGTCTAGCACCAAAAACACTCACAATTGTGCGAGAGAGAGGGAAATATAAAAAGAGTGCAGATAACGAGGTGGCGACACTGAATGGCTAATGCATCTGATTCGCTACAGGCGAGGACTCTTCCCATTTGAAACACATAAAAGGTAGCAAACCCTGATCTAGAAAGCCAACTTTCCGGCTGGGGGTGTCGAGATGCTGACCAAATCTCCTCCCCATATTGGTTGGATACTGCCCACCTCTGCTTTGTGTATGTGGGCGCAAGGCCAGTAGTCAAACTGGCAGGCTCAGGCTCACTTTGGGTAATTATGCCATGGGTTACTATATCCCCTAACCAGAAAATCTTCCTTGCCCAATCCTTTTCTTATCCTTTGTGTCCCCACACTTGCTTCACTCTGCTTTTCCAAAAATTCTGTCTTGCACGTCATCATTATAAAACACTGTTCATTCCTTCCAGTTAGGTAACCAATCAAATGACCGGGCTTCATCTGGAACATGCTTGTAGACATGACAAACCAACAGCAACTCCAATACTCAGACCATAATACAGATTCCAAAATGGCGCCCGTCGAAGCCCAGCGACTCTGGTTACGCAGAATAGGAAACTATACACAATGGACATAATATAATCCATATTACGGAGCAACGAGGTAACTCCTAAGCATTTATCACTTTATACTTTCAACTAAAACGTGTAATAACATAAATAAAAAACATCATGGCAAATCCTAAGAGCTTATCACATTATATAGAAGTACAACCAGTGCTATGCATTTTCCACCTTATACTTCCAATCAAAATTTAATTTATAAGGCATGACAACTCATAAGCATTAAATACAGCAAACTTTATCTTATTGGACTCAATCATCCTATCGTCTGTAGCAAGTACTAAAGTTTCTTTTATATTGTTTACATAGTAACCTTTTCTGGAAAGTACATACTGCTTATACTATAATATTTAAGAGAACTCACCAGATTGTCCAGTTTACTCCAATTGTCACGTTTGAAGGTGTCAGTTCTCTCACACTGCAAGAACCATTTAAAATTTACCACTGGAAGGCTCATAATATTGCTTCTAGGTTATGAAATACTTTGAAACTCATTAAATGAAGGAACATCAGCGAAGCTGGGATCTTGAATGTTATTGAAAAGAACGTAACTAATCATCTTTAATACTGACTATCAATGGGTTAAAATCTCCTCACCACTTCGATTCAAAACTGTCAATAACATCTTATGCACACCAAACAATAAACTTATCTTTACTCTCTGTAAAATGTGTTGGATGCATTCTTCAGGATTTCGTCTTTTCTGGTTGAGCTTTAATGTGTGATAGGATGGCTGATTTTTAAAAATCGTGGGTATACATCATCTATTAATTTTGGTACTTTTCGAAGGGCACGAATTGGTTCACCATCATTTACTGGAAAGATATCTTCCTTAACCTCAAAACACTGTTCAAAATGAATACATACCACAGTTTTGTCATTTACTTTAAAATCTTTACAATGTATGTTCCTGGTCCACTTATCCCATTACGATTTTACCTTCGGAAATTTAAATGTCGTGTGAGGTATACTACCATAATTAGATTGCAGCTGGGAACACAACAACGATGCATTTCGACAATACTTCACAGTATATATTTAGGTAAACATTATCTTTTTATGTTAAATACTCAACTATAAACTAACTCGTTAGTTACTAATTGCCACTGTAATATGAATTACATCAATTCTTCAAACACACAAAGTAAACAAACACACACTTTACTCTGTAGTTATAACCACAACATAACAAGCTGGGCCACGAGCGCCGCCATTTTTCCTACAATCGATTCTCGTATTATGGTCTGAGTATTGGAGTTGGTGTTGGACAAACCATGTTGATGACAAGCAACATTTGGAATTGTCTTGGCATGAAATTGGACTGAGAACACTGAAAAGAACTCCATAGTTATAGCAAATAATTTTAGTTTAATTCATATATTTTACAGTTTATACATTACACATCCTACCAGGAACTTAATTATTAAACCCCAATTCTTGGCCCCCAACTACAAAGGAAAGAATTATGTTTTGGTTTACATATACATTGAACTGCTTTTAAATTGTGACATTGATTTAACTGTGTACTGTTATCATAATTAGCAACCACATTCTCAATAAAACCTTCACCAGCATCATAATACTTTTGGTAATTCAGCAACCCAAAATGCAATGAAATGCACTAAAAAGTACTATATTGCAGAAAAATGTCAAGTGGAATAGAGTATAGGTCATTAGTTTAGTCGATCAAAGCACCATTTATGCACTAGGTAACCAACACAAGCGCTGGGATCATTAAAGAACTCAGGAACAGGAGCTCTGAGGTTCAAATCCACCCAGGACAGTTCTCCCGATTGAGGTATTTTCCATGTTTTCCACAATTCTCATAATTGACAAATGCTGCAAGGTACACAAAACTAGACCTGGAATATCTCCTTCACAAATTTCCTATCCCAACAATCATTTCATTTCATGTATCGTTAGTATTCATCATGTATGCAGCAAGAAAAGAGCATTAAACTCTATGAACTGAACATACTTAAAGGAATTGCAGATAAGAGCTCAAATTTTAGCAAATGGCATAACAGTTTGGTCACCAAGTTTGTGCCAAGAGCAACAGAAACTTAGCTGATAAAAACTAATTTCTTATTTCTCACAAGGGCCTCTTTTCTATTCATGTATTTGAAGATCACAGGATTAAAACTAAGGAAACTGGAGACATTTAATATCCCTATATTCTATATAAGTACATACTCCTAACTTGATATTCTATTTAGTGAATTTGGAAATTTAGTTAACCCATTTACAACACTATATTCACTTCAACTTGCAATGGCATTTAAATCACATGAGCGTAGCTCATAATAAACTGGCCAATAAAGCTACTTATATTTGCATGTTTAACTAATAGATGGCATCTAAACGATCTCCATCTCTCTTTAAAAGAAAAACTAATAATGTTGATACCATGCAAACAAGGATATTACGTTGCCCATTATATTTTAAAATAAATTGAAAAGCGGCAAGTATGAATCATGGTCTGCAATGAATGTGCTATAAATGTGAAAAAGAAGAACAAAGATATTTACATCAATGAAACATGTAACTGCTGACATAGCAGCTTCAAGGTCAGACACCAACTGTCATTGACTTAGGAAAGTGTATTTGTCCTTGAAGGTGCAATAGTGCAGTGCAGTGGCAAGCTTCTTAAAAAAAAAAAAGTAACCCGGGTGTAACAGCCCATATAGGGCCAACCCAACTGCTGGCCTCACACCCACATACACAAGGTAGAGGTGGGTGGTCATCTAACCGATACGGGTAGGAAAAGTGGTCAGCATCTCTGTATTTCCCAGCCGGAATGTTGGCTTTCGTGATCATGGCTGCTTACCTGTCGTAAGCTCTTCAATTTCCTCACAATGCTGAGTGGGCACCGGTCCTATACCCGGGACTTAAAATCCGTACCCCAGGGGTGGGATCAATCCCAGGCCGCTTTCCATGGCAGGAAGCCAAGGCATGATGCCTTAGCCCACTATGCCACAGTGCAGGATGGCAAGCTTCTTGGTACAATGTAAATAAAGTAACACCAGCAGTTCAAATTTATTATTAACAATCAATATTTCCTAGATTACTCAGGTTAGTAAAATAATTTTCAGTTTGTTGTTATAATTATATTGTTTTATGGTAAAGCAGTTATTTTAATTCAAAACCCCTAAAAGAGTTGTCAACATTTTGATTTTGTTATTTGAATTTGAGAACATTGTTGATTAGAAATTATTAAAAAAATTGTAGAACAGGAATGAAACTACAAAGAACAATTAAAAGTAAGATCTTGATTGAAGAGGTGGAAGCAAAGGAAAATGAAAACTATTAGTGTGTTTAATGATATTGTTGTAAATTTTTAAGAAATATTGTTTGAATGTTAAATTATTTAAAAAATGATTTACAGAAAAGATTATGAAGATTACCAAATATGGTCATGAAAACTGTGCAATTAAAATATAAAGTGAACCAATGAGAAATTACTGAATTGCTATAGCAACAGCAAATTCAATAATTTCAGTCTAACCAGAGATAGCATCATTTTGCGTATAGACATTGTTCAGTAAAGATGGAAAATTGTGATTCTATACAAATATGCCGTCAAGTGAACAAGCAAATTGTGATTCTGCACATGGACACCGTAGAGCAGTGATCAGCAGTAGCATGCACCCTCGTGCTGCCATCTCTTACCTGCATGCATGCTCATGCACTTGGAACTGTTGGCGGGTAAGCATTGGTACAGTAGTGGCTTTTGCGTAGTAACTCCTAGGTCACATTCAGAGACAATCGAAGCATACAATGTTCACATGTACTTAAATAAGTAATTATATTTTATTTAATTAGGATAAATAAATAAATAAATAAATAAATAAAATCTGAATATTCTACACCGGCACCTAGACAACTATACCGGGGCATATATCCAAATTTTCTCTTTATTTTTCCATAAAATCCTTACAAATGTTATAATTATACAAATCTCTCAGAAAGCTACTCTACAAAAATAAAATGAAATAAAATAACAGAAATAAACACAAAAAGCAAAAAACAAAAGAAAACAACTATAAAAATTACAAAATCCTTATTTCCTAAATCTATATCTAAATCTACTAATTCTGTAGTCCACCATGGCCTCTGCCATCACTCTCTCCCTCCGCCGCCCATGCAGTCAACTCCATTGTTAGATTATTCAATAATTCTTCCCGTCTTATCCTATTTTGTATTCTAGAACTCCTTCTTGGATCTTGTACTATTCTTCGCCCATTATCAACTCTTTCTCCTTTGAATATTTTTACCTCCCATGCTTTCTTACTTACAAAGTTAGTCAAAACTTGTAATTTATTTACCAATTGTTGATCTCGAATTATGTCATATACGATATATCCTGCTAGCGCATGCCTCTCTTCTTGTTGGTGAATTGCATATCTTCCACATTCAAATACTACATGTTCAGGATTATCTTGTTTGTTACATAATTCACATATATCATTTTCAGTTTTATTGATTTTCTTCCAATAGGTCTTATAAGGTCCGTTGGAAGAAAATCAATAAAACTGAAAATGATATATGTGAATTATGTAACAAACAAGATAATCCTGAACATGTAGGATACCTGTTATTCAGCCGTTTCTCTTAGGAAATTAACTGGCTAACACAAATATATATTATAATCTAGGACAGCCTTATTAATACTGTGCCATATAGAAATAATAATAATAATAATAATAATAATAATAATAATAATAATAATAATTAATAAATTGTTCACACTATAAATATTTTCATGTATTTAAACTTAACACAACTATGGTCTTCATACAGTCTATACACTCACTTATGATGCGCTTTTCCTTGAAGCTCTCTTTCTCTTTTCAACCAGTTTGTGTATATTTGGTACTAATGTTTGAGCACAGCTGAGCCTCAGAGATGCTTTCAGGTTCTCATCAGCGATACTGTTACACTGATATGGTTTAGCTAACTTCATATATGAAGAGAGTCGCTCACAAACGTATGTTGAGCCAAACATACACAGCATTCTTGCTGCCAAATGATGCAAGTTTGGAAATATCTCTCTCTCTCTCTCTCTCTCTCTCTCTCTCTCTCTCTCTCTCTCTCTCTCTCTCTCTCTCTCTCTCTCTCTCTCTCCTGATATTATTATAAAAGAGTAATATTTTGTTGGCTGTCGTATATTTCTTTCAGCTCAAGGTCGTTTTGAAGATCAATTAATTCTAATTGGTACTTAGGGGCAGCATTGTTGGCATCCAATTGAAATGTAATTGCAAACAGCTGGTATTCATTTTCCATGTTAACGTCATCCACAAATCTAGCTCCAAATTCTTTGTAGTTTTTCCAACCAATTCTGCATACTTTGTGGAACATAGTGCTTTGAATGACATAACGGATGCAAGATTTGGAAAATGTATAGTGTTCATATCAATTAAATGTCCTTTCCACAACAACATTTGTTGAATGCTTTTATGTTTCCATACATTTGCACAATTGTTTGATCTCTTCTTTGAAGGCATACATTGAGGTCATTGAGATGACCGGTCATGTCGGCGAGAGTCACAGATCCATTTTCTGTCTGTAAGCACTGGTACGTTCCTGCCACTCATTTCCATGAACAAGGCAATCTCTTCATGCAAAGCGAAGAAACGGCTGAAGAGTTTTCCACGACTAAGCCATCACATCTCTGTATAAAATGGCACTTACCCATATGCAGTCAAGGTCGTACAGAAATTCTTTAAATTGTCTATGATTTAAGTCTCGTGTTCGTATTAAATTAGTTGTCACCACTACATCCATTACATGAGTCATGTCAAAGTGTTTTAGCATACAAATTCTCTTGCACATTGCACAGGTACAACATTATGTGGAACATTCATTTCCTTCATTTTGTGTTGTACGTATCCCAATAAGCCATGTATTACCATCACACATGGCTGGGGCACAGTCAATGATACAAGTTTTGTCCAAGAAAGGGAGAAATTGTCCATTGTCTGTTCTAAAGCAAGATAAATATCCTAACCTGTTGTCCGCTTCATAGCACAAGATCTAACAGTTCTTCCCTGATTTTCAGATTTATGTCAACAGCCCTGATGAAGATAGTAAGCTGCGCTGCATGGGATATATCCCCACGCTCGTCCAGAGCCAATGAAAACATAATGAATTTGTTTATCTCCATAAGCTGAGTTTCTATATAAGTGGCAAGGTCATGGATACGTCGCATTATATTTGTAGGAGATAATTGGATAGACTGAAAATCCTCAACTTGCGTAGGACATACTTCTTCGACAGCATCTATAATGCATTCCTTAACCAATTCGTTATCTGTGAATGGTTGGAGTTTCCTTGCAAGATGCAAAGCAATTTTGTAACTTATTCTAACACTATCATCTCCACGAATGTCTTCCTGTAAATAACACAAAATACCGATACTTGACTAACATAGTCGAACAGTAATGTGAAGAAACGTTCTCTGACTCAAACCAGTGCACTAATAATAATAATAATAATAATAATAATAATAATAATAATAATAATAATAATAATAATAATAATAATAATAATAATCACAACAGACAAAACAATAATAACAACCGTACTGTACCGGTTTGTTGGTGTCTCGTAACTGCTTCAGCATTGTGATTCATTCATCACCTTCTAATTTATCATAATCACTAGTATGGCAAGTGTCATAGTGGTGCTGGAGATTATATTTTCGTATCACATTCAGGACCTTATTGCATATTAAACATCATGCAACATTATCAAATGGTATAAAAAAATAGGCCTGCTCCCATGAAGGTTTAAATAACATAGGGGTAGAAGACCTTCGTGAGCATGTAGCCATTTTGTAATCAACATCCATACACAGGTAACTAACGAGCCTATACTGATCATCCCACACGCTAACAGGTTGCTCCTATCTCCCCTCCCCTCCTCGACTATAGAGCATTGGCTGGTGTACTGCTTACCCAGTACCCGTTTTAGCGTGTCATGAAGATCACTGCCGTAGAGGATGGATGCATAATAATCTGTGTAGGATCGTCAGGGAAAAATATCGTAATTGTAAAAAGGAATAGCTACGATTCTGAAATCATGTATTAACTTAGTATTACAAGATACTTATGTTCACTTCTGAAAGAATAAGAATTTTAATATTTGAAAAGAAGTTAAAACAATTCATTTAATCCATTACTTTCATCTCTTCCCATCCGATAATATGCCCAAGGTAAAAAGAGTTTCAGGCGACGACTGTAGCAGCTGTGGGTAACCATGAGAGAACATCGCTACCAGTAACACCGGCTCTAGCCCCAAGGACAGGACACTGCAGCATCCCCACCAAAGATCCTGTCACAAATGGCTTCCCAACCTGGAGCTTCGAGATAATCCGAGGAGATTGCATCATTCCATTTGCAATTTTCTGTTGCAACGGGTATACATGTTTACTTATTGAAATTATGATCATAACTGCTTCTTTTGATGTGGAAGGTAATATCATAATTACTGATGCTACTTCACATATTTACTCTCCCAGAAAATAAATGGTAAGTTACTTTTGAAACAGGGTGTTAAACCTTAGAGCAAGAGGAATAAACAATGGAGTACTATCTCAGGTTCACTTGCTTCAACCACAAGATCACAGCTAAACTCTTGAATCAAATACAGTAGAGAGGAGGTAAACAAACCTAACCAAATGTGTCACTGAGTATTTGAAGTGAATGGGAGGTACCAATTTGTAAGGTCAGGTGATAGCTTTGTTTCCTGCATGTATCTGTGATAAATCATGTATTAAGTCGCTTTGTTTCACAAATGACTGCTAAGAAAATTTACAGAAAGTGTTACACTCACATGACTCTCTCCACTCATTCTAGTACAAACTATTCTTAAAAATGCTAATTCTATTTGCTTCATGTTAACCAAGATAGACATTTGCAGAAATTATTTTATTACACATTTCCTTGTAAGCACAAAGGGAACAGGGGAATACAGTAGACTTAAGAGATAGTCAAATATTTTAAGAGCCAGCTTTGACAGTGTTCCTGTTTTAAAAAAGTATAAGAATTTAAAAAAATCGGAGAGACTTTCTTTTGTGCGATGCGAGAATATTTTCTAAGTCCAAAGGTGCACGTATACACATGAGCAAAAAGATATGTGGATGCAATAGCGCATGTCTGTTTTAGAAAATACTGACCATGTTTCCTCTCAGGTTTTATTGCTTTACAAAAGTAGGCTTGCTGTCCAGCAAAAGTATCTACTGTACTGTTAGAAGTGAAGCCTGTTTGTTCTGTGTGTTCTTCAAATATAGATTCGTTTAGTACGTTGTTAAAAATCGGAAAATGGATGGACAAATCAGTAAAATGGACTTGTCCTTTTATTTTAATAATGAGGAGACATGCCTTCAACTGTTATTTGACAACTGGTTCGGCTGCTGCGAAGTGTGCATGATGTCAAATGACACTATTATTGCCGCATCGTAAGTTGGTGATTGGCGTTTTGCCTCCATGTGCTATTCAGCTGCGAAAACAAGGAGAGAGGATAAACACGTCACTGACACGTCATTGTTGTCGCCTAGCAACCAGCAATCCACCAATCAAAAGTAAACTGTTGCCATAGCAACCCGCGACGCTTATCCTGTTTTGCGAACTCTATTGCACTAAACCACGTGCTTTATGCATGACACAAGTCTATCGGCATGTTGAGGTTTGCAGTAAACAGACACTGCTACTATCGTTGCTTCGCTTACGAATCAGCGGTATCACAATACCATCGTCGTTTGTTGCCCTTTAGTATGAGAAGGTATGCTTTGTTGGAAGGGAACAGGTGTGGATTTAGTTTCAAGGAATATCTTATGAGGTTTTCTGGGTCAATGACCAACCTTTTCAGTTTAATGACCAACCCTTCTTACCTGCCTTTGTCCGATCCAGTTCTAACATGAATAACCCTTACGGTACTTAGGGTATTTCTCCCTGTCATCACTGCCAAACTAAGAGTGTACTACTTCAAGTAGTGAATGATTCACAGGGTGTAAACAGCTTTACATTATCGCAACATAATTCGTGTGTTTCAGTGATCAACTTCAGTGTTTCAGTGTAACTTTAATATTTAGCTAATTATCGTTACTCATGGCTACCACAAAAACTTGTGCTACAGAAACAGACAGAAAGAAACTATCTGTGAAGACCACAAAAAATGTTTTTGGGCACGGAATCCCAATTAAAGGACAAGCAAGGGATGATGATGATTGGAATTTAGGGGCGCTCAACTGGATGGTCATTAGCGCCCTTTCAAAAACTGTATTTCACTTTACTATTCTTCCTTTCACTTAACTTTAACTTTCCTTTGACTCTGATGTGGCAAATTATATGGCAAGGGAACTTATATGTTCCGTACGAAAATATTTTGAGGATGAAAGAGACAATGGGGGTCCAATAATTCCCGTTTTAAAAGTACTGGACAGAACCTCAGCTGCTGTTGGTGTAAGTAGAGAATACCATAGTTAGAGTAGGGAAAAAGAAATACACTAGTGAAGAAAATCAAGCATGTACATCACGGTTACAAACTCCAGGGAAGAAGAGGAAGTGACATAACCCGGTCACTAACTTCGACCCATTTCAACAAGATGCCATTCGCCACCACATATATGTGTATTATACCAGGAAGCAATATCCTACACTTTCAAAACTGCACTCATCTCTACAAATGGATGATCTTTTTACAGGTGCCAAGACCTCACTTCGAAAAATAGTTAAAACTTTAGGATTTTAGCTAAATGGACATAAGATCTTGCTGGAAAAACCGGACATATGTGCCTGGCACTGTAGGTTCCTACAAGAAATTATTTCTTGTGATTTTGAGAATATTGTATGGATTGATGAAACCTGGGTGAATGCTAATCACTGCATTAACAAGGGCTGGACTGATGATACCTCGGGAGCAACAATGCGGGTGCCATTAGGTAAAGATGAAAGAATATTCCTCCTTCACGCGGGAAACTCTTTTGGATTTATTCCGAACTGTTGCCTCCTCTTCAAATCTAAGAAAACAGGAGACTCATGAAGAAATGAACCATTCCAAATTTCTTAAATGATTCAAAGAGCAGTTATTAGTCAATTTGGAGAGGCATTCCATTATTGTCATGGATAACGCAAAATATCACTGTTATTTTAGACAAAGCTCCAACAATGGCATCCAGGAAGTGTTATTTTGGAAGGGCTTGTTTGCAACAATGTGCATGTTCAAGACCATTTAAAAAGTATGAATTGCTTGAACTGGTAAAAGCAAACAAACCGCAGTTCCCAAAATATATAGTTGATGAAATTGCTGCAGAAAAAGGCCAAAAAAAATATTAGACTTCGGCCCTACCATTGCCATTTTAATGCAATACAGTAGATTTGGGGTAGCGCGCAACAATACAGATTTCACTATAACATCTGTTATAAAACTAACAGAAGAAGCAATAGTAAAAATAAATAAGTGCTAAAAATTGGGAAGATGCTGTTTGTCACACAAAAAAGTTATAGTGGCAGCATGGGAAAACGAAGGCATTTTGGAAGAAAGTGTGGAAGAACTCATAATTTCTGTGGGAGGTTGCAGTAGCTCTGACAACGACAATGGTGGCGGTGGTGACGACGACGATCATCAGAAAAGCAGTAGCAATGACAGCAGCGACTCTGAGATAAACGGCATATTCCCGTTGAAATAGAATGCATAATTCTGTGCAGGTATGGCACTTTTGTTTCTCTAAATCTTAACTGTAGCTAACCATTTATTTTTTGTTCATTCCGAAGACTTTGTATGCTGTGATTAGGTAACTGCTCACTTAAACGTGTAGACAGTCTTAAGGCAGTCTTACGATTAAAACTGCAGTATGCAAATTTCTAGGAATATGTGCATGTGCATTACCGCAACCGAACTTCCTCCTCCCCTCTACCCGTCATCTTCGTTGCCTAGCACGTGGAGAGGGACGGTAAAGCGACAACGGTGCTATCCCCTCTCCTCCACTCCAACTGTCAATCACCAACTTATAATGCACCCATAATAAGTATACTGCAAGGGGGAAAACTGGCAGTCCCGGCCATGTCATTCAAATCGACAAGAGCAAAATAGGACAACACAAGTTTCAACATGGGCACATCATAGAGGGCAACTGGATCCTGGGAATGATCAACGTGGAAACGAATGAGGTGCCGATGACGATATGCCCCAAAAACAGAAGAGATGCAAATATGCCCTAAAGTTTAATTGCAGAGCAGGTAGAGTTCACCAGTATCATTCACACTGATGCCGGGAGGTCAACAGACCCGTTTCAAGAATTGAAGACATTACGCAGGTCTACTCTGCAGTATAACGATTGCACTTAGTGTTTAGGCTAGGGATAGTTATGTTTATTGTAATTAGTAGGGAGCAGATTTATAGGCACTAAAAATGTGTGAAACAGGCAGGCAAAAAGGCACTAAAAATGGGCACTAAAAACTTACTAAGTAAACACTTAGAAATACACAGTTTTAGTAAAATGGCTCTAAAAATGCACTATAACAAAATGACAATCATTGCAACATATGCTGCAACAAATTCCCTAAACACATACTATTTTGCAGTTCCCTAGGCGAAATAGTTCTACATTTATTCCAAATTTCATAAATGGCTCCACAGCAAGTTAAAGTAACAGATATTGTCGTATAATTAAAATACATACCTATATATCAATTTCACTAAGTAAGAACCATAATGTGCAGAAAGCTGTGAAGTAATTATGTCAAAAAACAAAAACATGGGATTTGGGAAAGGGCCTAAGGGTGAAAATTGAAATATCTGAAGCTTTTGTTAGATTTCTTTCAAATGTATACCATTTATTTTGTGATCGATCAAGAATGAAATAATACTAAGTGTTAGCTTTCTAGTTATAATAGTTTCTGAGGAATCAACAGTTTATGTCTAAATTATAAGCTACTTTCAAAATGTCCCACATATTGTAATTTTAAAAATTAACGCTTGGGGTATAAGTTTTTGCACCCATTTTAACCTATTAATGACCTATACCTATATGAAATATTTGTCTTTACCATATCAACGAAGGGAAAAAATAATCATACCTATTTAATGATTATTTTCCTAAGTGTTTTCAGTATGAAGCGTTATAATCCTTTTCATACAAATAATAAAAACAACAAATGTAAATGGGTACACTTAATAGGCAGTTGCCCTTACAGACATGTTTAGAATTTCATACAGATTAATAGAAAACTGCATCCTATGGAACATTTTGAAGTTAGGAAAATGTAGAAATTATGGAATCTGAGAAATATGAGGTTAAAATTACGTAATAGCAGCTACAATACAGATGTAGTGTTATTTAAATACCTATAGTCATATGTCATTTTCTGTAGTGCCACTAGAAAAAAAAAAAACACTTTATATTATTGAAGTATGTATTGGTCGCAGCAACAGGCATAAAAGTTTTGGCACAAATAGAAAACATACAGCGGATAATGTTTCACGAGTTTGCATAAGCAGTTAACAATAGCGCAGCTAGTGTACACAAAGGGGCCGGCAAATGAAGATAGCTAAGATAAAGGACTTGCCGGCCAGATAGGATTTCACGTTTGCAAGTTTCGAGAGATATCTTGATTGACAGAGAATAGTTGTTTTTCTGATTTGCTCGAGAAGTCTCTTGAATTATGAATGAGATATATAAGTAATTGTGACACGCCAGCAGGACAGTTTGTAAAACAGTGAGTTGTGTTGTGTAACAAGAGTGTTGCTGTAACGAGAGCTGATCAGAACATTGTGTGTATGTGACGTTATGTTGTTACGTGAGAATTAATCAGTGTATTTCTACGGAAATAAAGAACATTTAGAATTTCTGCAAATTGGATTTTTAATTCTACGAACCCACAAAGTCACAGTATATTAATTTTAAGACTAAAAAAACTTAATTTCGGATTGTTGTAAGTTTTGCTTAATAGAAACGAATGCTGGAAAGATAAATTCAAAATTTCATCACAGCAATCTTAATATCACTTAAAATGATGTCTCGATGTGTCAGAAAGATACAAAGCACAGAACAAAAATTAATTAAAAGCTAAAGATGGAGAACCCTAGTTTTTGTAATAAAAATCCTAAGAGTAAATAATAAAACAGCTTTTTAGTATGCATTTCCCATACATTCAAACAAAATTACAACAATTACGTCATCATGAAAAGAATTCTCGTACCTACTTTTATAAAGGCATTTCTGTAAACTTTTACACAAACTATTAAGATTTATTGGTCTGCAGTTTCAATGTTGGAAACAAAACCTGAAGTCTCTCTGGATCAGGGTGAGTTACCTGGATAAGGTTTTTCCGAGGTTTTCCCTTATCCTGAAAGACAAATGTTGGGTAACTCTAAGCTCCATGGAACCCGGACTCATTGGAGCATCATTTCACCCATTTTATTTATCGTCCCATATGACTAAATGTTGGGAGGACATAAATTTAAAAAAAAAAAAGTAAAAAAAAAAGAAAAGAAAAACTGGAAGTCTCCAAGCAATCAATTTCATGATACCTTGAGATACATGTAGAAAAAGTAAGCATGAGAAAATCACAATTTCCTCATATACTTATATAATCTTTGTGTAGCCTAGCTAATTAAGCACTGGCCTTACAAGTTTAAGTTGTAACCTGAACAGAGTCCCAGAGTGGTGATTTTAAGATTGGGTAAAACAACTTTGTGTCAGTAGATTTGCACACATGTAAAAGAAATATTACAGGAGTAAATTCCTGCTTAGCAGCGGTACTGATTGTGATCTGATATGATTGTTAATAATTTACACCATCAATAATTTAATTAATAGTCCATCCCGCAAGTACTACTATTAGCTCAAGAAACAAGCCTTTACACCAGCACAAAAATATCATGTGACTGCATTGAAAATGACAAAAGATAATACTTGTAACAAAATTGTGAAATCCAGTACACTGATCCTTTCATGGAAGTGTTGAAAACAGTGTTGTTGTATAAATTAAATTAATTGGGAGTCGATTAATAACACAAAACAACACTCACTTTTAAATTTTCCCGGAACCGGTTTCTGAGGCCTTCCCTCTATCTTCAGCCGGACATCGACTTGTTCTCATTGGTGTAGCTGGCAATATTTTATCATCGGTCTCCTCTGGTGGCGGTTCGAGGAACTTGCTGAACAAATCTTTCTGGGGGATGTCGAAATTGAATACTTTGTTCCTATTTTTTGAAATAAAGATTTGTTCCCATGTGGACAGTTCTTCTTTTCCTGTTGTATGTTTTAGTAATTTTGGTTCTGGATTTATGTTGTGTTTTTTTTCCCAAAAATGCGTGGCAACTGCTGATTTTTCTAATTGTTTGTATTTTATGTTCCTAAAGTGTTCCTTTGCTCTTGTTTCTAAATTTCTTTTGGTTTTTCCAATATAAATTTGACTACAGTCACAGCATTCAATTTGATATATACCAGATTTTTTGTTAGATGGAATGGCATCTTTGATGTTTGAGCAAATTAGGTTTTTTAAGGAGTAATGGTTCACTGGAGCTAGTTGAATGTTTTGTTTTTTGAAGACTTTTTTGAATTTATCGAAGGCCCATGGATGGTAAGTGAATTTTTTGAAGATCATTTTAGTTTCTGTAGCTGAGAGGGTTGTGGTTTCCTTTAGTAGTTTCTTCTTTTTTGCTAAGTTCACTTTTTTGTCTACTAGTGATTTGATAGTAGACTGTTTCCCAGCATACCAGTTAAACAACTCCCAACGTTGATAGAAAAATGGCTCAAATCACTTGGAATGTCATCACTTGAAATTTCAGATTACATCGAACTAACCAAATTATGCATAGAACTTCTTCCAGTTTCAAACAAAATATTTCCATTAAACTTCTGGTTTAGCAATGGGCAACCCCTTATCACCCTTCCTGGCCGATCTGTACAAGAGTGCACTAGAAATAAGGATCACTAAAGGTTTCCCATGGATGTTCAAACTCTGGCAAAGATATGTAGATGACATATTTGCCATAGTGCCAGAAAACCAACACAGACAACTACATAAAAGCTAATGACTACAATCCAAGATCCCACAAACAGGCAATCTTTAATAGTTTAGCACACAGACTGGTCAATATCCCTCTCACAGCAGAAGAATACAAAATAGAATACAACAAAATTATTGAAATAGCACAGAAAAATGACTTTCCCAAATTACTAGTAGACAAAACAGTGAACTTAGCAAAAAAGAAGAAACTACAACCACAACCCTCTCAGCTACAGAAACTAAAATGATCTTCAAAAAGTTCACTTACCATCCATGGGCCTTTGATAAATTCAAAAAAGTCTTCGAAAAACAAAACATTCAACTAGCTCCAGTGAACCATTACTCCTTAAAAAACCTAATTTGCTCAAACATCAAAGATGCCATTCCATCTAACAAAAAATGTGGGATATATCAAATTGAATGCTGTGACTGTAGTCAAATTTATATTGGAAAAACCAAAAGAAATTTAGAAACAAGAGCAAAGAAACACTTTAGGAACATAAAATACAAACAATTAGAAAAATCAGCAGTTGCCACGCATTTTTGGGAAAAAAAACCACAACATAAATCCAGAACCAAAATTACTAAAACATACAACAGGAAAACAAGAACTGTCCACATGGGAACAAATCTTTATTTCAAAAAATAGGAACAAAGTATTCAATTTCAACATCCCCCAGAAAGATTTGTTCAGCAAGTTCCTCGAACTGCCACCAGAGGAGACTGATGACAAAATATTGCCAGCTACACCAAGGAGAACCAGTCGATGTCCGGCTGAGGATAGAGGGAAGGCCTCTGAAACTAGTTCCGGGAAAATTTAAAAGTAAGTGTTGTTTAGTGTCATTAATCGACTCCCAATAAATTTAAATTTAATTCGCAAATCCTATTCAGTGGTGGAAGACACATTCTATTCAGCTGCCAAAACTGAGACAGCCCATCACATTGTATGCTCCTGCATAGCCTTAAATCTCAGAAGATTCAGTCTTTTTGGGAAACCAATAATTGAACCAAAAGAAATTCATACAGAGTCCATTAAGGACTGTACTATCTTGTAAGAGACACAGGTATAATGGACTGGTGCTAATTACATAGGGCAGCACAATAAGCCTTTAAAGGCTGCAGTGCATCTGGAGCTTAGTAGACGGGCCCATTGGAAAGGGGAAAAAGTGCTTACAAAAAATGATGTGAACAATACAACTTAAAAACAAACATTACCTATAATATCATATTTAATATTGATCCCTTCCTTGTTAGTATTTAAGTTACACTGCCACCCTTATTTCTTATTTGTCAGTTGGAATTTAACAATACACAGCAATAATACCTCATTTTAAATAACAAAAGAAAAAGAAGAAATTGCTATAAACCTACATCTTTTTAGACACCATAAATTATATGAAAATAAACCTTTTGATATTTGGTAATAAAGACATTTGCTGGTTACCTACATAATTTTCAAGAAGAAAGGGTAAGCATGTATAAAACCTGGTGATTTCTTTGGTTTTCTTTCTAGCAAATAATGGAAGCCAAACAATAAACTGTACACAAAAAGCAGATGCTTTTGCTCAAGTCTAATTGTCTGCCATGCATAGGATCTGCTCGCATAGGAACCTACAAGGCCATTGTAGGTGATATTTCCTTAGTATGAATGCACAAATCCAGTTGGATCATGCAAGAAGACAAACTAGGCTTCGTTGCAAATATGTGCTGCAAAGAAACTCTTAGGTGCCCCCTTGTTATATACAAACCAACTTTTAAAAAACTAGAGCTTCTCAAAAACACAAACAACTAGCTGCAACATACACTCTATTTTCAAACCTGCTTCATTTACAACAAACTTTTCAAATATATGTGGATTAAAAGCTGGATGCATGTTTTTGTTTTCAAATGGATAACTCCTTTATAAATATATCTGCTCTCATTGTATCTGACTCCAGTTCCCATAAGAAAGTATCTGACTCATCCTCCCTCCATTTATATTTTTTACTTTTGACTCCTCAATATTGTTCTTTTTTTTCTTCTTTATATATGCTGAGAAATGTTGCCCTTATTGGGAAGTGATTACTAGAGCACACTACATTCAACACTTCAAAATCAATATGATTTGAGTCTAAATCTACTGTATATCCTACATAATCTAAGATACTCTCGCAGTTTTTATTTACAAAAGTAAATTCTCCCATATCATCTTTCCCCTTCACCCCATTACACATCCTCATACTTATCTCCTCGCAAAATTCTATCAAATTCTTGCTTTCATTCTGAACTTTATCTTTACTCCTTCTTTCCATCTCTTTCATTTCCACAATTAACTCCCCCTCCAGGTTTAGATCACAATACTACTACAAAATATACCAAGTGAGTCAAGTGTCACAATTTATTTTTTAATTTATACAACATACTAAGCAACATATGTCATTTATGTCTCTCTTAAATGCCTTCTATTGGTTGATTTGCAAAACACTTTGAGGAGGAATAGATAACTCACTGTATTGTCTGTATGGACAGAATGCAACTGCTATGAATGATGACAAAAGCATCATACCCTTACACGGGAGCTGCAGGGGAACTTTTAGGTTATTTTACAAAGTTTTATTCTTTAACATATGTTCATACACACCTGAAGGAACAACCTACTACATGCATCTACTGACAAAACCATTTAAAAAAAAATGTCAATCTACACAATGTATTCAATTGAATTTAAGACATCAGCCAACAAATGTTCGTGGAAATTGTTCTTTCACACTAGCCATGTGTAGGCCAAGGTTTGGAAAAGTAGAGTCAGACTGAAGACTTCAATGCCATAGCCAGGATTTGAAAGATGGATCTCCCGGTGCTAAATGAACGTGCCTAAGTGGCAAATTAACCAACAGGGAAAACCGAAGAAAACGACTGGAACAACATGGACAGAAGAGAGAAGAAAACCCATAGTCAAAGAATATGAGAACTTAGGATTCATAGAAGAGCTAAGAAACATCTCTAAGTACTTTGCATAGTCCTACATGGGCTCATTTGCAAACAATAATAATAAGAAGAAAAATAATAATAAATAAATAATTGATAATTGACTGTAATAACAATAATAATAATAAGGTAAAGATGTATTATGACGGCATACAGTTATGTTGGTATGGAATGATGTCACAGAAATAAATTGTTGCCAACTGCAGAGCTCTGATATATGCCAATAGAGAAACGTTGCAAACACATTTCTTTTCCTTATTTTACACTAGTGATACGGTAATGGGAATAGTGTATAGTAAGCTTAATAATAATAAATAATTATAATAATAATAATATGGGTTGTCAACACATTGCTGTCTCAACATATTTCAAGGCTCCCCAGTTGGCAACAGCCTCCTAGGCTACAACATCAATTGCTGTAGCAGACGATAACCGCCTTCCATGTTAATTAACCCCTTATTTTTCTGGTTTCTTTACATTCCAAAATCACATACCAGTAACTGTCCTTTATTCCAAACATGGGCAATTGTTTGACTGCCTCTCCCTCCTACATTTTTCAATTTGACTACACGTGTTCTAGCCCAGCAATTCCTTCCCTGGTTTTCTGTATTTTTTTTTCCACACATCTCCCTTCCCCATTTTAGCTCTGAACTCCCTGTAAATACTAAGGTAAGAAAACTTCAACAAATTTGTTTGTGCATTTTCAAAAATAAAGCCATGTTTGACATTATAGTTGACAACTGGAGCACATTTAAAGCGCTACTTTTGCAAAAAGTTACACAAATAACGACATTCTGTACTATCCTGGTCCAACCCCTCAGTTCGGTGTCTATTTCGTATACTGCACGCACTGAAATCACAGATGGCAACAGAACACTAACAAACACTGTAGGTCCTAAGCCACAAAGAGCAGCCATGGAATGCTTTTCATAAGAAGAGGAGCAGAGCTGTTGAGCAAAGCGATGACATGTAGCCGAAAGAAACGGTAGGCCGGATCGTGCGTCACGCCAATACCGGAATCCCGGAAACTAGGGGATTTCATATAACATTCTAACTCCCTAGAACGCAGGTTTTCTGGTGTTTTCACGCAATAATGTTGCTATAAAATAAAGGCTCCTAGATATTGAGCTCGGAAGGGCCCGATGACTTAGCCCTGGTTTAGACCTATTCGAACGCTACACAAAACACATACAAGGTAGTCCCTGTTTCTCCAATCATTACTTTTCGCCATTTTTAAAGTGCCTAAAATTGGCCTAGAAGTGAATTTCACAAGTAACGGGAAAGCACCCCTTAACGTTATTTCAATGCCTTTCTGAAGATTCATTAAAATGATGCGAGATTATTATCTGCTAATATCAGTATAAACATTGTGTCTCTCTGAAGCAGTACTTCAATATCCTTTAAATCCTGCTTACCTCTATATATTGAAAAATGTCCTGAAATATCTTCTCTTCCGTGATTCTAAAATGTGGATCAAATTCATTCGGATGGGAGCACATATGAATTATCCCATTCATATCCAGGTAGAGATTGTCGAATTCGGGGATCTGGAAACAATTTAGAGTTTAAATACAGAGGTATTTTATAGTTAAATTAAACCTCGTTCAATTCTGTCGTATTCCTTACCTGATATTCGCGCACAAGTTCCGTTATACATGGATACCTTTCACCTATCCACCTAAAAAATTTTGGGATGCCCATTTTTTTAAAATAGAGTCTTACAATTTAAAATCAACCAAGAACAATCTTTCGCACATTCACAATCCCTTGTATGAAGCCATTTCAAAACTGCCAACACACACGGGCAAACCTTCTGCTCTCTAGGAACAGCCAACCTTGAGACTTAACACGATAGCAGAGAGTATTAACTGGGATCATAGACACTCCATAGCCCGCTCACATCCACTCACATCCCTTAACGCCTAGGCACTCAGTCGGATTCTTACGCATTTAAGCGACGGAGCGGTGTTTGCCTTTTTTGAGGCTTGGAGCTCTCAAGGCTGACCCCTAAAGTATCCCCTTGTAACCGTCAGTGGCCTTGCCGACATTTAGTTTTGTGGTGACAGTTGAACCAATTTTATGTTCTCAGTTAGTATTGAAAGTGAATTTTCCATGAGTGCTGTTAACAACAATCTAAATTAAGCGAACAAGAAAACTGGGCATAAATAAGAGACAGTAAGAAAACTGGGTATAAATAAGATATAATATAAGTAATCATAAGTATGAGCACAACATGTCATTGTTTATTATTACTTTTACTGTTGTGACGTATATGGTGGCAGTTCATTATCTATAATAATATATAATAGAAGGTAGATTTTCCATGACAGCTTTATGGTGCAAAAATTTACAATAGACAGCACTATATTTCAAAGCTCTCCGTTTTTACAAAGTCCAGGTCTCCGACCAATACATAGCAATGCTCCAACTGTAAGAATTACGTATTATATTATTTTATTTTTATTATTATTTTTATTCTTTTTATTTTTATCATCATTATCATCATCATCATTATAACAGCAGTAGGAGTAATAATTACAACAAACAACATAGCAGCAATTATGAGCCCAATACTTTGTATTTCAGATGGTGTATTGTTGCGTACCCTTATGTAAAAGTAAGAAAAGAAAATCAAAAGGGATCAGTTTCCATGAATTTCCAGTACAAGAAGAACTAAACAATGGCTAAAAGCTATATCGCGCTCTAATTTCGTGGTAAATGATAATTCTAATTCAACAGTCGTGTGCAATTTGCATTTTACTGAGGATGACTATACGCCAGACTGTAAAATTAAACTGCTGAAAACAGAAAGTATTCCAAGCATTTTTCCTAACTATTCAGATTATAAATTAGTGAAGCATGTAACACCAAGGCAACAAATTTAAAAAGTACGCTTACACACAGAAAGCAGAAAACGGAGACGCAGTTCTAGCAGCGAACCCGTTAACAGTGCTGCTGATGTTAATGCACTGATCATGTCACAGACGCACGTACCTGTAACTGCGCTGCAATTCAGACTGAGCAAGACATAATTTCCAAATTAAAGAGATTGGAAAAGGAGTATAACACCTTGAGATGTAAAATATGGGGAGCAAATAAAAGGCACAAAGAATTTGTAAGCAGGCAGCAAGCAAGTGAAGAAAGATTACTTTATTCTGAAACCAATAATCTTCATAAATCATTTCAATTATTGATAAAAGACACCATTTTACACTGCAACGCAGCTTCCAGACACAATAATCACCATATTGGGTGAATTGAACAACGTTAAAGGTAATGTGAATTTCCGTCTTATAAGATCTACTAACATATATTGTTAAACTGGTTTTAACTGTTTACTTAGTTCCTTTTTATTTTCTTCCTAGACTGCCTCGTTTCATGCAACAGTCCATTTATCACTGGCATATATAGGAGGTTTTATAGTTAAAAAAATAGCAGCCGAATTTTCTTGTGCCACCTGTCTTATTAAGTGTCTACCGCCAAGTGTACAGCATCCCTTGTAAATCTAATATTCAAAAGGAACGACAACTGCACGTTTTATTACCCATCTCCAGAGTTTGTTTCTCTTTTGGCAGTTATAGAGAAAATTTATAACATCTGCTGTACCTAAGCTACCTAAAGTATGTGTGAGAAAAAGCCTAGAGGAAACACATAATGCCAGCAAAGCAACATTGTTCTTAACTCGTGTGTGCAGAGAACTGAAAGCGTTCAGAACTGCTAAGTGAATTGATATGCAAATATTATATTACTGTGATATTAAGGTGCATTGCTTCTGAGACAACGGAAGTGTTTGAAAAAAGGTAAATTCCTAAACTGTAAACCAATACTACACTTCAGTTTCTCCTATTTCTTTACGACTCGACATCTTAATAATTTGGTCGAGTCCCATAAACAAATTTTACCATGCAATACAAATGAGTTGCAATAATTTAAATTTACGATTATAGGTACAATTTAATTGAACATATTAATTTTAACTACAATTCATACTTTTATAATAATAAACAACTAACATAACAATTTATATAACACTCAAATGCCTACAAAGATTAATAATAACATTTGTTAAAATTGGTGTTAAACACTCAAGCATAAAAAGACATGCAATAAAAAGTAAAATTAATTTAAAAAAGTATTTAATAAAAATGTTTAAAAAGATATATAAGCGTATGCTAAGGAATGAGAAAGTCACCTGTTACCCCCCCCCCCCCATACAATTCTTTGTAATTAAATTTTGAGTACCTGTCTACTAAGGTATTCAATTGTAAGTATAATTTCTTTTTTCTTATTATATCATATAATATTTTATTCTGTAAGTGCCTTTGAAAATTATACCTAAGATCAGCAGTATTTCGGCATTCCCATAGTGAGTGCTCTGGGGTACCAATTTCACCGCATGCACATCTGTCAGTTTGAATTTGGCCAAATCTAAGTAAGTATTCTGAGTAGGGACCATGTCCTGTTTCGTAGTGTATTAAGCCCTGGGACGGCTGTATATATTTTAGTTGCTATCTTTCACGAATATCTGGAAAGATAGAATAAGTCCTCCTACCAGATAAACCTACGTCACAGGTATCCTGCAAAATTGCAAATATTTTATCATTTAGATCTAATTCATCTTCTATATTACAACATAAAATACTGGAAGCTTTGACAAGAAGGTTTTCCCGACATAGCCAGTAACGTGCAGTTCTTTTCCTAATTTCTAAGTCTAAAGGTAAAATTCCTAGAATGAATAATAGTGCATCTGTAGGAGTAGTGGAAAATGCTCCCGACATCCGTATTAAGAACTTCCGCTGTAAGCTATTTATTTTCCTTTTGGTCGTTTCTAAAAGGGTCCTCTCGCCCCAACAGCTAGCACCATATCCAACTATGGCTGCTAAAATGGCATTATTATATATTTTAATTACCCTATATGGGATCTTTCCATTATTTATCGTTAATCTAATTACGTTATTCATAATTTTGAAAGCTTTCGTGACTGTTTCATCTACGTGTGTTTTAAAAGTCATATTTTCGTTAAAGTGGACCCGCAAGAATTTAATACTTTTCTCCCTCATGATAGACACATTGTTAATTTTTACAGCGGGAGACCTTTGTAATTTACCCTTTAATAGTAGATACATATTAAGTTTTTTGTTTTGATATGCTTAATTTACTATTCGTACATTGTATGTATTTTTCATTCATTACATTATTAGTATAGTACTCTAGTTCTCTTCTACTATCTCCTTGTATTAGTAGAAGGATGTCATCGGCATACGCCACTATTCCATATGCACCATCTACCTGAGAAATGTTAAAAAAAATGGATCTAAACCTATATCCCAGAAGAGGGGTCCACAAACAGATCCTTGGGGACAGCCTTTTGTTAAAACTTTTGTAAATTTATTATTTGCACAAGTATATGTAATTCGCCTGTTTTCACAATAGTTAAGAATACATTTATATACAAACTCAGGGCAGTCTAGTTTTATTAAATTAGTAAAGAAGGATGGCCGCCATAGATTATCGAATGCTCCATCTATATCTATTGATATGCCTAATACATATTTACGATCTGAAGCATAGACCATACCTGTTGCATAGTTTAATGACTCCTCGGCAGATTTCCCGCGTCGAAAACCATATTGGTGCTGGAAGATATTCTGATGTTCTCAGACTTGCCAGATCCGATTGTAAATAACCTTTTCTTGAAGCTTGGCCAATGAGTTTAGTAAACAAATTGACCTATATGACTTGACTTGTTTCGGATCCTTATCCGGTGATTTTTTTGAGAATATCCAGATTTGCTCTTTTCTAAATATATGGTATTGCTGATTGTGTAAAGCGTTCATTAAATAATTTGCGAAGATAAGGAGAGTTCTTTACACTGAGAGCCTTGAGGACTTCTGCTGGTATATTATCCGGTCCTGTTGCCTTCTTATCCTTAAGCTGCTTGATACTATTGGCAAACTCTTCTTCAGTTACCGGGCTGATGTTTCTATTAACAAGGACCGGATTTTCCAGACCAAGCCTTACAGCCTTACGATGTTCATTCTCCTCTTCTGGATTATCCGTTGGTAGGAGCTTGTCAACCAAACATTCATATGTTTCTATTGCGTCTGTAGTATATTCTCCGTCTTCCTTTTGAATGGTCGACGTCACCAACGGGTTAAACTATTCCTTAATTAACTTCTAAGGCATTCCCCAGGCGTCCTTATCTAAGCAGTCACTGGTAAATTTCTTCCAGCACTCGTTTTGGTTTCTTTTCAACATATCTGTGTATGATGTCTTATTTCGGCGATAGATGGCTAATCTTACTTGTCTCTCCTCTGGACTTAGGGCCTTTTGGTATAGTCTTCTTGTCTTCCTACACTTTCGTCTAAATCGTTGTAGTGCTTCAGACCAAGGAGTATTGGCTATTTTACTATGTACCTTCCGAAAAGGAATAGACTGTATCATGGAGACTTTTATATTTTTGGTAGCCTAGCAGCAGCAGCACAATTAACATTTATTCCTTCTTCGATATCGGGGGGGGGGGGGGACAAATGTTTCCCTCAACAGGTTCCAATTTGCTTTTTTATAATTAAACCTGATGTTAGTTTCACCTATGCTATTATATTTACTTATACTAAATATGATTAAATTATGGTCACTTTGAGTCTGCTCCTAAATTACAAGCCAATTAGTGATTACAGGACTCGCTTTCTGATTATATAAGGTAACATTAATGTTACTAGTTGCATCCGCGAAACCTATGTATGTGGGAGGGTTCCCCTCTTTATTTAATACTTCTAAATTTAGTCCCAATATTAAATCTTCAACCTTTTCACCTCTATCGTTAACCTTCCCACTATACCATAGGTGAGATTTCCCATTTACATCTGACGTTATATCAATCGGCTTGTCCTCATAAGCCCTACATACATCCTTTAGTAACATTGAACCTTCTTCTATTGCTTTACTGGGTTGAAAATATATATTTAATAGTATAAGGTTAAAATCTTTAGGTACAGCTCCACACATGTGCTAAAGATGCTACAGTATTGTTCAATTTTGACTACCTTTGCCTTTTTATTTAATACTATTATACAAGACAGTGGGTTTTCATTAAAAATTGCCTTGGTACCCTGTGGCATGTGTAGAATTATACCATTTATTGAGTAGGGCTCCTGTAAGCATAAAATTTCCAGTTTCATCTCCTCTACACATTTTCTTATTTCCTTCATTACTAATTTGCTGTGAGCACAATTTAATTGACCTATATTAAAATTGGTCATATAAAAGTTAATTCCGTGCATCGTCTAACGTAAAATGTAGAGTAATCTAAAACTGGCAATTTAAATATAATTTCGGAACACTGTTTGTGGACATAAAAATATATCGATATAAAATATAAATACAAAAGACAGACATTTAAAATTTTAATTTTGTACACATTAAAACCATAGAATATTTCAAACTTAGCATCTAAAATAACAGGATTAATTACCCTCCTAGCGATAAAGAGGATATATATTTGAAATTTAATAGAGCCTGCATACAATGAGCTAAAACAATTTAATAAAATATAACAGTAGAAATATATAAAATAAATATCAAATTAAAAATTAAAATTTCTAAAATATTTTACGTAATAGATAAAACCATATACTATTTCAAACTTAACGTCCAACATAATAAAATTAATTACCCTAATACTCATCTTTATAAATATTTTAGTATATCGAGTAATAAAATGTAACAATAAAAATACATAAAATCAAGATAAAATCTTCTGGGATATATTAGATAATAACTAAAAACATTTAATGTTAATATTACGTAAAAACCACCAATAAAAATGCTTCCTAAATTTTTTGATGCAGTTACTGGCCATAGTTGTTTCGGTGTATATACCTATTTAATAAAAGGTTTGTATACCTCACTCTCAGTACTATTAGGTTTTTTACATTTATCTTTTTTGGATCGATTAGTGCATGCGATGCATACCCCAGGTTGCTGTTTCTTTTGGCATTCACTTCGAATATGATGTTGCTCGTTGCAGTGTCCACAGATCCTTTTTTCCTTCCTACAGTATTTTTCAACATGACCCAAATCCTGACATTTAATACATCTGGGCACTACTAACAATCTTTAACTATAACAGAAACAAACTCTATAAATATTTTACTTTTACGTAGGATCAAATTCCTAAGTCTAAGACCTACCTCAAAGACATGGTGTACAGTTTCTTCTCTTCGTGGCCCTGTCAGGTATCTGGGGTTTATGAGCTCGTCATATTCGTCTTCGGGAATTTCATCGCTGAAATTCTGCTGGTATAAACTCTCTTTCAATTTCTCTTTCTCAATCCACTTAGGCACATCGTAAAAATTAGCTTAGGCATATACTTTCAAGGTTTTTTTTTATTTTCATCTCTTCAGACAATATGGGATGGTTTATGATTTTATTTTCATCTTCTTCAGATTCTAGCTCCAATACTACCTGCTTACTATCTCTTAAAAGCTTGAACTGTTTTAAAATGATTTGTATCTCGCACGGGGTTAACGACCTCGCCCACTCTTTTATAAATTTCTGTAGAAGATTTTCCTTCCACTGATATGAATAAAGTTGGGACTTTCTTATTTAGAGCATTCTGAATTTTATATTGTTTCCTTACGGAACCCTTTGCGCTCATACTTGGAGCGGCCACCGAAGCATACGTCAGTTTCACCTGCTCCATCTTGAAATTCTCAATCTCCTTCCTCGGCATATCGTTTTCATTATTGATTTTATTATCTTCCTTTTCCAACTCACAAAGTCTACCGAGTGAATACTTCAACTTATTTGATAATTGCATTAGTTTTCTCTGTATAACACCAATTTTATCCCTCATTATTCTCTCACCAGTAGTCAGCAGGTTTTCTATATCTCCAATATCTGCCGACAGATCAGGATATGAACTACATTGTTCTGTCCCTAGGCTATTAAGAGGGTTAACTTGAGGGCTCCTTAAGTCGTCTTCCCTTGACGTCTTGTCACCCTCTCTTAAAGGGGCAGCCCTATCTGGTGATCATTGTAAAGGCATAATAATATAACAATTCCTCTTTCAGCTGATAACATTTACTAGCACCTCTCGGCCGGGTTATAATCCGTTATAATCCAAATCACACGGGAGGTGTAACTCTCAGCCGAACATTAAGCTGACTGGCATCATCCCCGTGGTTTCGTGTGTTGAAGAGCGGTAGGCCAGCAAGAATAATGGCACCTTGACGTCCCAGTCTCGCTGATGGCTCGCCACGACCTTCATCAGGTGTTCCTCTAAGGTCTTGATGTACCTTTCGACCCAAAGTGCGGGCGCTGCGGACCCTTAGCACTCGTGGTAACTCTGACGTTACTAGAGGAACCTCGGGCCGAACAGCCGAGCCCCTCCTTCGGGAGTTGTTCGGATTGGGATGGTCTCGAGGTGGCAGTGTGTTCCCGATACCCGTGGGAGATTGGGTATGTCTTCGGACGGGGTTGAGGGAAGCCATTAAGTTTCCGGGTACTAGCCTGCTTAGCTAGTAGAAGGTGTGCTAGATCACCAGGTGGCCCCACCGAGGTCATATCGGTAGTCTTCACCTTGAGTGTTGACGCGCGTAAGTGGCGTATCCACTTGCGGGACGTGGACCCGGTGCCCGTTGATTGCACACTATATGCGACACTTATACAGCGAGAAGCCGCGTGCTCACGCAAGACACTTCTCTCTGGTGGAAAGCAAACAACGGCCAACCCCTATACTGTAAACCACTGCATCGGAAAGTTCTGCGTCTGTAATGTCAACACATTGCAGCTGTACGCTGGAACAAGGTTGCAGAGGGGTCAGCAGCCAGCACCATAGGGTGGGTAGTGGAGAAATCTATAACTTTTAGTCATAACACTCCAGCTGGCGAGTGCCGAGGCTTAAAGGGATGTGAGCGGGCTATGGACACACACTCACGCCTGGACATTGAAGATCTGAATGTCAGACCTTCGGTATCAAGCCAGATCCGGGCTACCCCCTATACTTGCAGTGAAGTGTTTTGTAAGGAAGGATGATATGTGGCAGAAGATGAGGTTGGAGTTTATATAAGCCACCTGATGTGTTATTTTACGTGCTTAGAAGCAGCCTTGGGCGTTTGTAGCGCTCTCCAGGATCGATGTCGTACTCTGCTAGACCACGGATGAAGGAGTTTAAGTTGTGGGAGAGGCTTTGATAGACGGAACGTGAATGGGTATAGATGTAGTCTGTTATTGTGGGGATACGTTGGTCTCGTCGGATAACTAGATTGCGGATGTACCAAGGGGAGTCTGTGGCAATGCGAAGGAATCGGGATTGTAGAATTTAAAGGTGGTATAGGTGAGATTTGGCTGCTACTCCCCATATTTCACTGGCGTATGTGATGTATGCACGTATGTGTGGTCAGAGTACTTGCTTATACACGAGCAGTTTTGTAGGCAGAGATACACAGATCGTCGGTTATATAGAGGGTAGAGCATACCCATTCTTTTGCTAACTTTATTAGCCACATATGCAATGTGGTCTCTCCACGTCAGTTTGATGTCGAGTAGAACACCAAGATACTTAACGTACGTTTTCCAATGGACGTCATCACCAGCTAGACGAATTGGTGGAAGATCCGCTATTCGTCTTCGAGAGAAGGTGATGGCCTGGCTCTTCTGTGGGTGGACGCGTAGGCACCAAAGTTCAAACCAGGTGGTGAGGAGGTCAGCATGTTGTTGAATCCTGCGAGTACACCGGTTGAGCTCTGATGATGTGGAGGTGACAGCTGTATCTTCAGCAAAGAGATACAGCGAGCAGCGTGGCAGGGATGGAGACTCTGATACCACATTAAGCTTTTCAAAACGGCCGTGTGACAGATTGAGCGCTGCACATCAACTTTAAAATCTGTTGGTGTTAACAGTTGTCTCTCTTTAAACAAAGTTAAAATCTGTCGCTGCCAAAGGTATCTAAGCCACATGTAAGCTACGCCAAATTAAGCGGGAAAATGGTCATCAATTTGTAAAATTTGCAAGACTTGTAAGGCCTGCGATGGCATGCGAGCAGCAACAATGAAGGGAATGGACTTTCACAAAGACCTATCGGCAAAAGAGATATTGGAATGTAGCTAAATACCGAATATTAATATAAATTGTACCTTCATACATATTCATTTATAATTAAATTCTTTAGATTATGTAGCACATCAGGGAAAGGAAGTACAGGTGTGTTGTATAACCTCGACAGCATCTTGAGTAACCTCACTCTGTCAAAGTTACAATTGTCTCTTTAAGACATACATTTATTACATGTATATAAAAGCTGTAATGATTAGTGACAACAGGAAAAGATCAATTTTGAAGTGGCTTCTGAGACCTATTTTCCGAATTTAATTAATCAACTTGTTTCGAAGTTACATCTCGCACAGTGATCAATAATTTACGCACATTTACTCAGCACATTTAGCGCGTATTATGCTAGTATGTTAAATGAATTGTGCAGCAAATTATTCAATAGTGCACGAATTTAGGCTTCGAAAGATGTTGGGTTCAATTAGTTGCTGAACACGGCATTGAAGGGTGGGGAGTGGGGAGGCGCATGTACCAAGCTCGGTCGAAATAGAAGCTCACTGCATTACCGAAGACATGTTGGTTAGTTCGCTTATCTGCCATCGAAAGCTTCAGGAGGAGCGCCCTATGCGTCTTCAATTTTTACCACGGAGTTGAGAATCTGGGATTAATCTGTGCATGGTAAATATTGCGACTTTGTGGGTTCGTAGAATTTAAAGTCCACGTTGCAGAAATACAAATAGTTCTTTATTTCCACCGAATTACAGTTGTTACACTTACAAATCACAGCAGGATCACGTACCACACACAATTACGTAACTCTAACAGTTATGTAACACTCACAATTACGTAACACTCGCAATTACAATCTACCAGTTCGCAGGACGCAATTACACACTGCACTCGCTACTCGGCACCTTGCAGTACAACTCTCTCTAGAACCGACTACTAAAAACAGACTGACT
Organism: Mantis religiosa; assembly: GCA_030765055.1. Classification (NCBI taxonomy): domain Eukaryota; kingdom Metazoa; phylum Arthropoda; class Insecta; order Mantodea; family Mantidae; genus Mantis; species Mantis religiosa. Next base: position 1,303,677 of record JAUKNK010000402.1, read on the forward strand.
CGTCCAATGCATCGCTTATATAGACAGATCGTTGTTTCTGGAAGTTTCCGCCTATTAACGAAACATCACAGTCCTCCACGGCAGTAGGAGAGGGGGTCCAGTAGTTTCTCGTTTATTCTCTCCACACCCCACCTCTACTCCGCAGGCCATTAGCGCTATGCATTAGCGTAGGCGTGGCCTAGCATCATTTCATCACCCTTACTACCTCAGCAGGAGCTATTCGGTCAAACGAGTAGTCGTGGCCCCGATGCCATAAGTCCTCCTCTATTGACCAGCCCTTCCTGCTAGCTGATTGTAAGTTCGTCGATTGGGTAACACTGCTCCCTCCTCAAGGTTGGTCAGCCTAGAACAGCATCATCGTGTCGGGCCAGACGATCCAGATGTACTACCAACATCTTTCCACGGGCACCTTCTGGATGCGGTAGACTACTTCATTAATCCTCTTCACCATCCGGTACGGTCCTTGCCATGGGTGCTGAAGCTTCGGGCAGCGTCCCTTGGTTCGTTTAGGGCGGTACAACCAGACAAGGTCACCTTGCTGGAACCCTTGGCTATTGGCTTGCCTGTCGTATCGGGTCTTCATGAGGTCGCTCGCCTTCTGGATGTTCTGCCGAACCATCTTGTGAATTTCATGGAGGTGGTCCACCAGGTTATCCCCATACTCGGTTACTGGCTGTTTCGCTTCCAGAGGGCTCCCAAAAACCAAATCACACGGGAGGTGTAACTCTCAGCCGAACATTAAGCTGACTGGCATCATCCCCGTGGTTTCGTGTGTTCAAGAGCGGTACGCCAGCAAGAATAATGGCACCTTGACGTCCCAGTCTCGCTGATGGCTCGCCACGACCTTCCTCAGGTGTTCCTCTAAGGTCTTGATGTACCTTTCGACCCAAAGTGCGGGCGCTGCGGACCCTTAGCACTCGTGGTACCTCTGACGTTACTAGAGGAACCTCGAGCCGAACAGCCGAGCCCCTCCTTCGGGAGTTGTTCGGATTGGGATGGTCTCGAGGTGGCAGTGTGTTCCCGATACCCGTGGGAGATTGGGTACGTCTTCAGACGGGGTTGAGGGAAGCCATTAAGTTTCCGGGTACTAGCCTGCTTAGCTAGTAGAAGGTGTGCTAGATCACCAGGCGGCCCCACCGAGGTCATATCGGTAGTCTTCACCTTGAGTGTTGACGCGCGTAAGTGGCGTATTCACTTCCGTCCCGTCTTGTGTCCCTAGGACCAGATGGGGGGCTTGTTAGGAAACTAGGTCTTGCCCTAATGGAAAGCACCACGGAGGATGCCGGGCGCCCTTTAAGGGATAGCTCGGATAACTCCCTGGTTGAAAGAGGCCCGGGTCTTGTTCCTACGGGTTCAAGGCTAATGGGAGTAGAACCTCTGAACTCAACTGTACCTTTCGACCATGCCATCTGACTGGGGATATAGAGGTGTTGTGCGGGTCTTGTTAACCCCAAGCTTTTCTAGTGCTTCCTTCATCAGGTTGGACTCAAAATTGGTGCCCTGGTCGCTGTGGAGCTCCAACGGCACCCAAAATCGGCAGAACACTTGCTCCACGAGACAGTCTGTGATCGTCTTTGCCTCTTGGTTCGGGATGGCATACACCTCCGGGCACTTGGTGAAGTAGTCCACGACCAGCATCAGGTACTTGTTGCTCGGTCGGACACTGGGAACGGTCAAGCTATGTCGACGGCGATCCGTTCAAATGGCACTCCGACGTTGTACTGTTGCATGCCACCCCGGCACATGGTCTGAGGGCCGCGACTCGCTGCGCACACGTGACATTGACAGCACCATCTCTCAGCGTCTGCTCGGAGCCTCAGCCAGTAGTAGCGCTGCCGTAGTTTGTCAATCGTTCGGTTCGCTCCCAGGTGTCCTTCTGAAGTACCGGCGTGCACTTCCTCCAAGAATATCGGGACCTTATTCCGGGGAAGTACCAACTGCTCTCTCTCTCTGCAAATTCCCATCGCGTGATTCACATACCCGGAACAGCACGCCCTCTATGATCTTCGGCAAGTCCCATTGGGCCCAGTACAACTTGTAGGTGGCGCTCCTCGGTGCGATGTCCTCCCGGGTTGGTCTTGTCCCTGTCTCCACTTCCTTCAAGAGTGGCCCCAAATCTGCGTCCGGCATCTGCTCCCTCCTCTGGCCTGCGCTATCCCAGCCATTCTCAGGCACTGCCGTGACTACTCGGACTGCTGCGGCATGCTCCTTCTCTTCCACTCTTGTGCATTGACCGCACTCCTCTGGGCAGGGTCTTCAGGACATAACGTCTGCGTTACCATAGCTCTTCGCTCTACGATGTTCAGAGGTGAAGTCATACCCTTGCACCCTCTGAACCCAACGTGCTGTCTGGCCTTCCAGGTATCTAAAGCTTAGTAGCGAGGTTAGGGCGGAATGGTCAGTCCTCAGGTGGAATAGCTGACCATACAGGTACTTGTGGAAGTGCTCCAATGTGTTTACTACCGCCAGTAACTCACGTCAGGTGACGCAGTAGTTCTTCTCTGCCTAGGACGCCTCCAATGCAATGATCATTAGCATCGGTGTCCACAATGAAAGCGCCGCCTGGTTGTGGGAATCCCAGAATAGGAGCTCTGCACAGTGTCTTCTTCAGGAGCTGGAAAGCGCCTTCGCCATCCTCCGTCTACACATAAGGTCGGTGTTCCTCTGTCAGGTGGTTGAAGGGCTTGGCGATGTTGGAGAACCCCTTTATGAAGCGTCGGTAATAACTGAATAGCCCCAGGAAACTGCGCAACTCTTTCTTATCCTTTGCGCTAGGCCAATCTCTCACGGCCTGTGTCTTCTCCGGGTCTGTGGCCACTCCGGTTGCTGAGACTATGTGGCCCTGGTAGTTCACTACGTTGCGGAAGAGCTGGCACTTCTTCGCGTTCAGTTTCACGCTGGTCAACTGCAGTCGCTGTAGCACCTTGCTCAAGTTCTCCAGATGGTCTTCGAAGCTCTTGCCGACGATGGTGATGTCGTCCAGGTATAACAGGCAGGCGTCATAAGTCAATCCTCTCATCACTGATTCCATGAGGCGATGGAAGGTAGCTGGTGCGTTGCAACGGTCAAAGGGCATAACTGAACTGCCAGAGCCCTTGACCTGTCGAGACTGCTGTCTTCTCCTTGCCTCTCGGGTCCAGGATCGAGAACCACCGTGCACCAACTAACATGTCCAGGGTATCGTCAATCCGTGGTAAAGGGAAACAGTCCCTCCGGGTGATAGCGTTCAACTTCCTGTAGTCCACGCAGAAGCGTAGCTCGCCGTTCTTCTTTGTCACCAAGACTACAGGGGAGCACCAAGGGCTGTCAGACTCTTTAATCACTCCCCTGGACTTCATGTCCTCCAGCATGTCTCCTACCGCCCCTTGTTTCACCAGCGGAACGCGTCTAGGTGGTTGTCGAATAGGCCGGGCGTCCCCGGTGTCGATGCGGTGAAGCACTTTGTTCGTGCGGCCGTAGTCACTGTTAGCTTGGCTGAAGACGCGCTGGTATCGTCTCAGCAGTTGTTGAAGATTCTCCAGCTGTTCTGCGGTCAGGTGGTCGGCCGCCCTCTCCAGTAAGCCTTCTAGCCGCAGCCCCAGGCTTTGCGTCGTCACCGGCTCCTGTGTCTTGTCGATTGCTGTTACGCTTACCACGGGCTCACACGTTCCCAACTCCGTCCCGGCCTGGACGTCGTAATCGGTGTCCGATGGATTTAGCAGTCTCACTGATAGCTCCTCTCGGCACGGCAACAATGCCCTGGCTACATATAGTCCGTGTACAGGCGTCTTCTGGTCCAGTATCAGGTTCCTGGTTCTCTGGCCTTCTAGTCACACCGTTACCACCACCTCGCTCCTCGCGGGGACAATGACGTCTTTGTTTAAGACGACCCTGCAGATTCCAAGGCACTCTTGGGGTTGATGGAGTATAACCTCTTCTCCGCTGAGCCGCAGGACCTTCCTGCCGACGTCGACCGTCGCCTCGTGGCTCCTGAGGGTATCCACTTCAAGTAGCACCTCCTCAGCCACCTTCGTGACGAACAACCACAGACGCACGGCACTCCGTCTCAAGATCAGCTTCAGCAGAGCTTCCTTCTCAACAGGCAAGGTGTTACCCGATGCCGTCATCAGCTGATGTGGTCGGTTTGGTTTCCTCAATGGCAAACTCTTGATTATGTCGGGTTCTGATGACGGTCACGCCTGCCCCGGTGCCACCAGCACGCTGAACGGCTTTCCTCTAACCCAACCGTCCGCGATGACGCTGTCATCCATCCGACGGCTGACGGCACGCAGTGTCACTCGAGGGCATGGTGGTGATGGCGCCGACGTGCCCCTCACCACGACGGCCCTTACTCGTTTCCCGGCTGCTCTCTCTGGTGTGGGCAGTCTCTCTCCAGGTGTCCCAGCTCTTCACACCCCCAACACTTGCCACCAGGTCTTTGCCGGCGTCTTTCGTTTGGCCTTCGGTCTCCCGTGTAGCGGATACTCCTGGTTCTTGATGACGGGGTAGCCGTCACCTTGGCCGCTTCCATCCTCAATGCTACCGTAGGCACCTCATGTAGAGTTGTGTAGTCGCCGAGCATTAGGCGCTGACATATCTCGGTGTCTCGTACCCCGTCAGCAAAGGCGTAGGATGCTTCCCGGGATACGAACTCCGGCGGGAGGTCAACTAAGGCCAGCTGCTCAATTGCCAGAGCGAACTCCTACAGCGTCTCCCCTGGCTGTTGCGAACTCGTCGTCAACTGACTGCGGTAGGCTGCGGCTAGGCGGTGGTTCCCGAAACGGTTCTCCAGGGCCTCCCAGATATCCTTGAGAGCCACGAGTGCCTGGACCGCGTTTAGGACTTCTGCGGCCCGTCCCTGAAGGCTGGCTATTAGGTGTGCGGCGTCTTCCTCCGGTGACCAATTGTTATGCCTGGCCACCGTGTCGAACTGGCAGCGGAAAACCTCGAAATGAAATGAAATGTGTAGTGTTTAACGCCCGCTTTTACTACATACGGCACCGCAGGCGATGACACTGATACATGAGATGAAGATGGAGCACAGGTGGAATGAGATGGCGGGGGAAACCGGAGATTTCGGAGAAAACCCGCCCCAGCGCCGTGTTGTCCACCAAAATTCTCACTTTGCGGTAGCCTGGGATCGAACCGGGGCCGCCTAGGTGAGAGCCAAGTGGTCTAACCACTGAGCCGCGGCGCGACCAACGTTGATGCGCCGTCGTATTTCGGAGGTTTGACGCGCGCCGATGTGTTGCATCCCGGCGCGTCGGCCTTCCAATTCTTCAACCTCCTGCCAACGACGTCCTCCACCATGGCGTAAAGGGACTTGCGCTGCTGTCGGCCTTCTCTTCCAGCTCACTAACGCGGCTTGCCAGGTCATCGACGCGCTCGCCTAACTCTGTGACGTCCTCATTTACGCCAGCCAACTAATCTTCAACTTTTTCGGCGCGGGCCTCGTTGGCAGCCTTCATTTCCGATAATTCGGCCTTCACTTCCGTGGCCAATTCAGACATATTCACGGTCATTGTCGTGGCCAATTCGTTGTTTGCAGCTTCCGTCTTCGCAGCGAAGTTGTCATTCGCCGTCTTTATTTCTTTCAGTTCCGCTGCCAGGTTGTTTGCCGTTTCCGCCTTCGTTGTTAACTCGGCCTTCATTTCTTCCATTTTCTGTAAAATATTTTCCAATGCCGCGTCCATGGTCAAATATCCCACTTGTGACACCATTGTGACTTTCTGGGTTCGTAGAATTCAAAGTCCACGTTGCAGAAATACAAATAGTTCTTTATTTCCACCAAATTACAGTTGTTGCACTTACAAATCACAGCAAAATCACGTACCACGCGCAATTATGTAACACTCACAATTACGTAACACTCGCAATTACAATCTACCAGTTCGCAGGACGCAATTATGTAACACTCACAATTACGTAACACTCGCAATTATGTAACACTCACGATTACATAACACTCGCAATTACAATCTACCAGTTCGCAGGACGCAATTACACACTGCACTCGCTACTCGGCACCTTGCAGTACAACTCTCTCTAGAACCGACTACTAAAAACAGACTGACTCGTCCAATGCATCTCTTATATAGACAGATCATTGTTTCTGGAAGTTTCCGCCTATTAACAAAACATCACAGTCCTCCACGGCAGTAGGAGGAGGGGGTCCAGTAGTTTCTCGTTAGTTCTCTCCACACCCCGTCTCTACTCTGCAGGCCATTAGCGCTATGCATTAGCGTAGGCGTGGCCTAGCATCATTCATCCCCCTTACTCCCTCAGCAAGAGCTATTCGGTCACACGAGGAGGCATGGCCTCGATGCCATAAGTCCTCCTCTATTGGCCAGCCCTTCCTGCTAGGTGAGTGTAAGTTCGTCGATTGGGTAGCACTATAGCATTTTCTTTCGTATTTGTAAATAACAATCGTATCCAATTCCCAATTACTGAGCCAAACGTCAATATTACCTTGCTTTGCTGTTTTTTCACACAAATACACAGTACATCTAAACATTCATGCCCAAGGTTGGAATCGAACCCGCGACCCTTTACCCAGAACGCTAGAGACATGTCCTCTAGCGTCCTCTAGTCCCCACGGCTACTAAGGCCTGAACTTCCACCAAGGCGGCAGACCAAGTGCTCGCGACGATCAGACCTTCATTATTTTATAAAACCTGAAAATTTCTCTGTGTATGTCCCTAATGCAGGTAAAAATGATCCCCGACTATGAAGTTTGGAACACGGTGACTTTGAAACGCAACAGGTAGCAAAGGGATAAAAAAATTCACCTCAAATTGCAGAACCAAATTGCAGATATGTTAAAAAAGATGACGAAAGTTTTAGCAGATGTAATGAAGATGGGGACAGAAATGGGAGGTAAATAGGACACAAATATTGAACAACTCGGAAGAATAATTAAAGAATTAAAAGGAGACACTGAATCAAAATTTGCCGAATTCACAAGAACGATAGAAAAGTTAAAGAACTGTGAAAATGGACAGCACAAACTGAACTTCATTATATTTGGAGTAAAAGAAGACCTAAATAAGAGGTTGTACGAGATCGTGGCAAAAATTTTAGAAAGAAGACTAGAAATATCATTGCAAGGATGGGATACTGTTGAGATATACAGGTTAGGCAAAAAAGGAAGAGACAACTAACCAATACTTCTAAAAGTAGCTACACAGGAGATGAAATGGAGGATCATAAGCAGTACAAAGAAGCAAAAAGAATCAGGAATTTACATAGAAAGGGATTACGGAGAGGAAGAACAGAGATATAAGAAATCCTTATTTATAAAAATGAAGGAGGCCAGGGATGAAGGGAAAAAGGCTTACTTGAGGGGGCTTAATCTTATTGTAAATGACGAACGTTGGAGTATCCATGTTAGAAGAGATGAACAGAGAAAAAACTGATTCACAACAGGATGAGATCCAGACAGCAGACACATCAAAGGTTGGAGCCCAAGGAATGCAGATTCAAATATCAGAAGATGCGAAGAAAGACGATACTACACCTGATATTATACATGGTGATGATGCATCAACACTATCAAGTGACGATGGGGAAGTGACGTAGCGATACACAGTAACGTAAGAGGTGATGACATAATACGTGGCGTGTGTCAAGGTTCCACTGAGAGACATCAAAGCGCGCATACAAGTGAAGTGTTATATTAATAGACACAGCTGAGGCGCAAAGGGTTATAAAGAAAGAAAGTCACAAATTATAGCAACGGGTGAAGGAAGTATTTTGCAAACTGGTGGAAACACAGAATAGTCAACAAGTGATCGTGGGGGTGGGAGGTTAACAAGGGGAAGAAAGGTAGACATGTTGAAGAAGAAGAAAGACAGTGAAAACTTAAGATAGGGAAACGGGATACCTATGATGTTTTGGAATGTGGAAGGTCTAAAAGCAAAGTTAATAAGTGGTGAATTATATAATGTGGCGAAAAGAGTGGCCGTTATTGGTTTAGTGGAAATATGGGTAGAGGACAGAGAGCTAATTGAACTAAACGATTTTTTTTATGTTACTAAAGATGCAAGTAAAACTTCTGTTAAGGGTAGGGCATCAGGAGGTATAATGTTTGCTATTTGAAATCACAAAGTTTGGAAGTGGAAATAGAGAAAATTGAGAGTGAAGGTAAGCAAGTGGTGTGAATACAAATAAATAAAAAAGAAATGGGGTTAAAGCAAGTTATGTCTTAGTGTTAGCTTATAATCCTCCAGAAAGTTCACACTGTTTTGATGAAAAAATGTATAACAACTTAGAAGAAGACATTGAGAAAGTTAGGAAGCACTATCCAGAATCAGAAATAATTATTATGGGGGATTGGAATGCAAGAGTAGGAGAGGAAAAAATAAGAATAATTTGTAAGGGAACAGAAAGTGAAAGAGATATAGACAAAGTGTGGACAAGGAGAAGTAGTGATAAGATATATAATAAGGCGGGAGCAAAACTTCTAGAGTTCTATGAAAATAATAATTTACTTATATGTAATGGCACTTTAGGAATAGATGAAGAAGCATTTGCGAATGCAAATGGCCAGAGTGTTATAGATCTAATGATTTGTAGTAATGAACCAGAGGGAAAGATTAATCATTTTAGAGTAGGAAATGAACCTGTAAGTAGCTGTCATTTTCCAATTTATGTAGATTTAATGAAGTAAATATCAGCAATCTTAAATCGGTCAAGAGAAAGAGTACTAAATCGATTCACGTCTTATAAATGGAAAGAGTCAGAGGCCGCAGAGTTTTGGAGAGAAATAAAGTCAAAAACAAGCAAAATAATAGAATCTGGGATAGAGTTATCATTAAAAGAATGGAGAATAGAGAATGGTTTGGAACAGTTAGAGATGATCGTAAAAAGAGCAGGAGTTAAAATGGAGATGAAACAAAAGACTAACCCAAATATTAATAGCTGGTACGACGGCGAATGTAGGAATGCGAAAAGAGAAGTAGGGAAATTAATAGCCAAATGACGAATTACAGAAAAAGATGAAGATAGACAACAGTTTATATTATTAGGTGGGGGTATAAAAAACTAATAGACAGGAAAAGAAAAGAGTGGTTAGAAGCTAAGAGTAAGAAAGTGAAAGAGGCAGTGTTAGAAAAAGATTCAAAGAGAGTATGGGAAACAATTAAAGAGATCAATAGGAAAAGAAATATTTATGGGAAGATAGCACCTGCAGAGTGGGTTGAATACTTTACAAAGTTGATCGGCGGGCAACCTAAAGTTAGCTTTAAAAAATGGATTTGGAATGGGGAGGTAGAGCAAGATAATAGATTAGATGGGGAAATCACAGTAGACGAAGTGAATTTACAAGTAAAATGGTTAAAAAAAAGAGAACACGCTGGGGGCTTTTATGGACTACCAGGAAGGTTCTGAAAGGAATATGATAAAACAAATGAAGGTATAAGAGTCATGACGAAATTTCTAAAAAAAATAAGGCAAGTGAATATATTTTCAGAAAATTGGAAAGTGAGTATTATGGCACCAATTTACAAAGGCAAAGGAGAAGTTAGTAAACCGCAAAATTATAGGGGGATCAGTTTACTAGCAATATTAGGGAAAATTTACACTGGAATAATGTCTGAAAGATTGCAAAGATGGGTGGAGGCAGAAAAGAATCTATCGGAATTTTAATCAGGATTGAGGAAATGGAGAAAGACAATAGATAATGTACTAATTATTAGAACAATAGTAGATAAGTACACAAGTAGGAAATTAGGGAGGCTATATATGTGTTTTTGTAGATTTTGAGAAAATGTTCCTTACGTTGTGAACTGTCAGGTTAGGTTATGTTGGTTCATTATTTTAATACTTGTAAAAGAAAAAGATTGTAAAATGCATGGTGATTATAACCCACAGTGCATAATAACCAGATATCGGATTGCATACACCTTAGCATTCAATGTATGCACACAGGTACTATACAAGGCCAAGCGAGACATCAACAAATGTCTATGTCAACAAGTATACCGATGCACTGTGTGTGTACACTCTGGTACATATACAAAATGTAACCTATGTTACAATATGTCATCCTTCTCATTGCTTTTGATGTGGGAATTACAGTGAACCAAGTACATTCGTAAATTTTCGAATGTGAATTTTCTGCGCCTCTCAATGAAACAATATAAAAATATTGGGAGAAAGCTCGTTGATATGAGTAGTACATATCATTTTCATGTGTTTGTCTGAGACTTAGTTTAATTTCTTATATTATGCAGCGCTGAAAATCCAGTACTTTGTGTAATATATTGGACAATTTATTTTTTGCTCATTAGGTAGGTGGTGCATTTTGCATTTTGTTAACTTTTGCAGACACCTCCTCGACTGCTTATAAACAGCTCAAAATTACATTCTTCAAGCTGTTTAATTGCTGTTGATAATACCCAAAACTTTTTATTTATAAAATGAAGATTGTCCAATAATTGTTGTGAAAGTAATGCTATTAACACAATATGTCAAACACCTTGCATTCCCTGAAAGACATATCTACCTGCGTGGGCCAGCAGTAGTTTTAGTGAAACTAAAGCTGCGCATTGCAAACCGCACCATCCCTGTGTGTTGTCCTCGGTACTGACGTCAGCAGTTATATACTGCGAGACTCATAAACTTCATATCCCTTTAAAGGTGTATGGAATCCGATGCCTGTTAATAACTATCGCAAGTTTCAAGTCAATAACTACAATACTTTAAAATCTGTGGCTAGGTAACTATTCCTGTGCATTTTGCCCCATGTTTCCCCTTAATGCTGACTCCAGTTGATTGTTGCCTGTTTCTACTGTGCCCCAAGTATTTCTCACCTGGCCCTGATCTTATCTGCAACGCTATTCATAATTTCATTCAGTGTCCCTGATGTTGCCAATTTTGTCACTATATTCTAACCTGATGTAACCTACCTCTACCTGAGTGAATGTAGTTTCTCATTAGACTTACATCTCCCTGCTGGGTACTTTGGACCAGCTTCACCCTGTTCAGTATGTTGTTTCACTGCATTTGGAGTCAATTGAGAATTTTTTCAAAACTCAATAGATGCACAAAATGCATTTTCTATTTATTGGTAATACTAATTGGTTAGCACAGCAAAATTCTTAATCATTAATTCTTTTTCCTGAAACGGTCTCAGTAAATGTGACAAGAAACAAATAGAATAGTTTAACTAGTGCAAATTTGAGATTTGAAAATGCAGTTTTTTCAAAAGCCGATAGATGCTGATTATAAATATTAAAAGCAGAAGCAGATGCTGATTAACTTTTCTGCGTGAGCGAGTAATCCCCACATGAAGGTTTTCACTTTTGTCATTTATTATTTTTTATTTATTTTCACCTTTTCATAATATTGTATTATACAACCAACATATTACTGTTTATAAGAATTATTTTATTAGGTATAAACTTAAAAACCAAGTACTGCTATGTTCACAATAACGATATAATATTTTGTTTTATTTATATAACATAATGAATACATATAAAGAAATTTCAGACGATATGAATATATAAGCTTCGACATTTATTAATATTGTCACCCGAACGTCGGAACTCCCGATAGAACCGGCCGGCAGTAGGGCCAGACAGGAAGTATTCGTCCACGCCTACCCATTTGTCTTATAGTGCTAACGAAGGGATGGTTGGAAAACCATCACTGGCCATCTCTTTACCCTCCCCCTGCCGTCTGGAACCTTCACGGTGATTCACTGAAACGCGAGATTTCAGAAACAGAAATGCTTTCTCTACATCTGTACTTCATTATGTCTTGCTTTATGCAGCAGAAATGCCCTTCTTTAATATTCCTGTTCTGTCACCTCCTCTGGTTTCCTTTGGTGCACTCCCAGATAAGTGACATTTTCTAGCCAGGAGAGATAATTATCTTTTGACACCCCTGTGAGTCCTTGGAAGCTTGCAGCACATACTGACAATACTCGGCCATCATTAGTTCTCACACTGTATTTAATGATAACAGTCTGCTTTGTATTTGCAGCTTCTTTCTTCCCCACTCTGCGATTAGGAGATGTAATATTCATATATTTCATAAGGAATTATCTTTATCTATTTTGTTGATCACGAAAAGATGTGGGTGAAATCCACTTATATCAGTGGATCAAAGTCAAATCAGCTACATCACAGTGCTTATGCCCTTTACTTTTAGGATTTTGTGGAGTGCACTCAAGACCATGTGAATATGAAATTGCTGGAGTATGAACTTTCCTTGAATTGCTTTTTGATTTCCTTTTCTTGTTTTTGCAATTCCTACCTCCTGCACATTTTACGACTGGTACAGTTTCACAATCTGAGCTCCTGTCCATTGTGCATAGTACAGCGCAGTGTCTCAACTAAGAATAAAAATGCCATGTAAGTATAACAAAGCTTTCAGAAATAAATGTGAAATCCAAGCGCACAACCTAAGTTTGCAGTTATTGCCAATGGTACAGCAGTGTACAAAGCTTGCAGGGATGGTTGAGAATTCCAAGAATCGCAACAGTGAGATGGCAGTCAATGCCAACATGTGTTTCATAGAATTGAAGTTGCTACATGCTGGATCATAAAATCATAAAATTGAGTCTATTGACTTTTGCTTTAACTGAGCAAGTGCATCTATCGAGTTTTGAAGAAACTGCTAATATTCCCTACCTTCTACACAGGACATGAATCAAATTTTGCAAAATCTGATTTCACAGAACGATGCAGAAGGTGAAAATTATGCCAATACTATATATCACTCAATTTCGTACCATTTTGCATCTACTGAGTTTTGAAAAAGCGCTCCTCAATTACTAACTCACCTTGATTTTGTAAGTTCCTTTCTTAGACGCCAAGCTTTGGCTCAGTCTCTCCTCCTGCCAGAATAACTTATCATCTATCACCCTGGAGAGACATATTCCCCAATTTCAATATCTGAAGCAATATTTTCTATCTATTTATAGGGGCCAAGATGGTATTCTGTTCTTTTTGAATTTGCTAAACGCTTTTGGTGGTAGATGAATTCCCTGAATGTGCTGTTACTTGCTTTTTCTGTGGTGTACCTATTTGCTTGCTTCCTTAAGAGTTTTCTTTACATTTTTCCTCCTTAACAGTTTAATCTTTTTAATTACCGGGTATTTGCTGTATTCATTTTCTTCTGCTATATGAAGTATGGCATTTTGTTTTTTACAGTATTCTATTTTATCCACCGGCATATTGATTGGTCTGTATGTATGAGTTGATTATTACATATTTATGTGCAAGTGGCTATAGCTGTCATTTTTTATGTTATTTTCAGACTCTATTGGCTTCCCGTAGGGGAAGGGATCCGTCCCTTTCAGCTGCCAAAGTGCGGGCGCTGCGGACCCTTAGCACTCGTGGTACCTCTGACGTTACTAGAGGAACCTCGGGCCGAACAGCCGAGCCCCTCCTTCGGGAGTTGTTCGGATTGGGATGGTCTCGAGGGGGCAGTGTGTTCCCGATACCCGTGGGAGATTGGATACGTCTTCAGACGGGGTTGAGGGAAGCCATTAAGTTTCCGGGTACTAGCCTGCTTAGCTAGTAGAAGGTGTGCTAGATCACCAGGCGGCCCCACCGAGGTCATATCGGTAGTCTTCACCTTGAGTGTTGACGCGCGTAAGTGGCGTATCCACTTCCGTCCCGTCTTGTGTCCCTAGGACCAGATGGGGGGGCTTGTTAGGAAACTAGGTCTTGCCCTAATGGAAAGCCCCACGGAGGATGCCAGGCGCCCTTTAAGGGACAGCTCGGATAACTCCCTGGTTGAAAGAGGCCCGGGTCTTGTTCCTACGGGTTCAAGGCTAATGGGAGTAGACCCTCTGGACTCAACTCTATTGGCTTTCTGTGAATTCCAAATTTTACTTCGTCATTCCTGATGATGACATTTTTGTCCATTAGCTTCCTTTTTATTGTGAATTTAATAATTTTTTTCTAAAGTTGATCAGTTCATAGCCTAAATGTCTATTTGAAACTACTGCAGGGACGAAGCATGGTATGACGTTTATGGAAGTGCTACCTGTATACAGGCAATAAGTTTCAAAACCAGGTCCATGAGTTGCATATATATAGGAAATGCTTCCCTAAACATCATGCGAAGCTTTGCCAGTGAACTACTGCAATGTTTTTATCAAACATATTGGTACCAAACCTTGAATATCCTTGGGGAAGACGTTTTTATGTATGTTTCAAATGGATTCATTAATAAATTTGGCAAAAAAGGTGAAGGAGGAATGCCCACTAATAACTCTGTTTTCTGTGTGTAATATTTCTTATTTAAGCTGAAGAAATTTTGTTCAATGCCTAGATTTGTTAATGAAATGTATTCTTCTACTTTTACTTGTTCTATTTTATTGCAGTTAGCCATTTCCTTAGCACTGCATTTAGCTTTTGTTGGTATGCTTAAGAATAGGGAAGTACTATAAAGGAAACCAATGAAATCACTTTTGTCTGGCTCTGTGAAAATGTTTGGTAATGTTGGATTATCTACTTATATCCTGTGTAATACTCTTTAATTAATTTACTTTCTTAAAGTTTGTAGGTTCAATGCAGGAATTTACCAGGTTAATTTCTACTCTTATTTAATTATCACCCTGTAATTGATCATCCATCCTCTTTGTAGGTATATTCTGCTTTTTCCTAAATTGCTAATTTATTTCCCTTATCTGCTTTAGTGCATACAACTGGTTGCTTTTAAGTAATCTTATGATGTAATTGAAGTTGGGTTTCTTTTCATTTTTGATCTAGTCTTTGGAGTACTTATTTTTCATTATGTTTTTGTCTTCATGTAAGGTTTGTGTAACATTTGAATGTCTGTAATGTAGTCTTCATTTGGAGTAATCCATGCACATTAGTTGTGTATACGTATGTCCTCACTTTGACATTGTGGAAGTCTGATTTGATAGGTTAATTACATTGGCTGTTGATTTGTTTTGCTGTGACGTTAGGTTATGCATTGGCTCCTTGTGTGGTTTGTTTTGTATTTTTGTAAAAAGTTTCTAGCTTCATTTTGGGTTTTCTTATTTTGTTCAAGATTTACTTCAAATATTCAAAAAGATTGAGCAAAAGACTTGTTGTCTGAGTTGATCTTCAAAAAGATGTTTGTTACGTTCTCCCAAATTATGTATCCAAAATTTCTAATAAGCCTTAGATGAAGTAGGTAATGTTTAATCTCTAATCATTTCTGTTTTTGCAATGTTTATTCTTTTCAATTTCCAAAACTTTTTTCTCTTTTGCTTTCTGTGGTTTGCTGTTATCAAATTTTATTGGCCTAGTGCAATTTGGCACTACTTTTTTGTGTTGCACAGTTTCGGGAATTGAATGACAGCTGCAATTTCCTTTCTTTTTTTTAGCACATCATTTAGCAAATGTTTAATATATTTTTTATTAACAAAAGGTTGGAACCTACCTTGATTTCCTCCAAGGTTAATTCCCATGTGTCCACATGTTTACCTATAAGAACTCATCTCCTATAGATTTCTTGGCCCAAGCAATTAACTAACATTTAAAGGAATTTAATGACAATAATATCCAAAATCAATTAATAGATTTTGGTAGTTGGTTTTTCTCACCTGTCACATTTTAATTGTTGAGGCATTAATTTTGGGAACAGCTGCTTCAATTTTCAACCTGCAAGGTGCACCTGTCTATTTTAATTACCTGTGGTCTTTTCCCTAGTGTTGAATACAAATGTCAAATGGTGAGATTTCAAAATTTATTATTCGGTCCCCTTGTTTCCATATTAAGATATTCTCCCATGGGATGAGTGTTGTAACCTATCATGCTTTTTAACATTTTGAGATTTCGGTCTAGGTTATGGTTTTCATTTCTACTGCTGACTTGTTTTCCTCTTTCAGTTTGACACTTCTAATGTTCTAAAGAACACTTCTGTTCTTTGATTCTGTTTTTTTTCTCTCACATGCAAAACTTTTCAGAATCCTACAGTTTATTTGGCATACTCTTGATCTATTGATTTTTCTAATCATTTTTGAGTGATAGGTAAATCTCCCGAATGTGCTGTTCTTTTTCCATGGTGGATCTACTTGCTTAATTAATGGTTTTCATTAGCTTAGTGTTTTTAATCTTCTTGAATACTAGCTTTTGTTATATCCATTTTCTTCTGCCACTATAAAAGTTTCATTATGGGAATTTTATTGTTAGTGTCCTTCCACACGAAGTCACCTTGACACCTCACCATTGATTTCACTCTGGGTGCATATGCAAGATTTGTTATATTCGGCATTCGCCAACATTCTGCACTCCTGCTCACTGATGTCCAGGAACTCATTGTTGCTCAACTCCATAGTTTCCAGGCCTTTCTAGACAAGTTGTAGATTCCTCTCATAGTGTCTAGGGCTTTCAAAAATGCCACACATTGTTGAGCTAATTTATGAGGCTGCCCATACTCGAGCCACCCTGTACTCAACCCTCAAATTAAGTTTCTAAAGGTGGTTGATGGGTTTGGAATTTTGTTGAAGTTTTCCTGGGTTGTTGCTCTATGAGATCCCTCCTCCTCTATTCCTTTAGAGCATGGTCATGTTCTGGATTAATGACAAGGTAATAAAAACACTCACTAATATATTCTTTATTTCCAGTAACTTCATTTCACTTGTCACAACGTGCATACTGTACAATTTCGTCCTGAGCCTTCTAACATAGTATGCATCTTTATTGTGCTGTGGTTGTCATGTGATTTCCTTTTCTGTAAACCTAACATTTCTACTTTTTTTTCTAAAATTCTTCCACTACTGCTTATTTTACGTTATATTCTCCCACACTGTTTTTAATTTATGCCAGAACACATTAACTGATGGCTTTTCTTGATGTCCAATATACTACAGTCATTGAAAAATTCTTTTACCTCTCTGCCTTTATTTATGGCATACTTCTGGAACGTACAGAGAAATCTGTGCTTTACGATATGTGCTGGTCCTTGGTCCTGAGAAAAGGATTGTTCCTTTATTTGAAGTTATGTTTCATTTAGCTGTTACATTTTCTATGCACATTGTGTTTTTATAGTTATGTGATCACAACTTTTTATGTATATTGTAACAGCAATGGCAGGTGACTGCCATGGAGAAATTAAATGTAAGTCAAGCCATTTTGTTTACCAGTGAGAGAAGCAAAACAGAAAACCCCCACCGCAATCAAGGACAGCCGCTAGCTGACGTCACGAAGATGGAGGCTTGAGCCACAGTGTTACTGTGAGGGATTTTTTTTTAGATTGGTGGAACTCTGGTAATTGAGAGACTTCTGCTTCTAGAACATTTCTGGAGTGACCAGCAGGGTAAAAAAGGAGGTGCAAGAGCAAGCCTTGGGCATATCACAGCAGAGTTCAGTCAGTTGTGAGAGCAGAGCAGTCGTGAGTCAGTCTGCAAAGTGTGCAGTACAAGCTCTGCAGTGATTGGGTCTGCAGACAGTGTATGCAGTCCAGAATAGCATTTGCTATACTGGTTGCCAAACTAGAATGTGATTGACAGTTAGCAAACACATGGAATGACGGTATAAATAAGCGGGAGGGGATGATTACGTCATAATGGTTGTCATAGTAACCATTAAAAGGACCAATTAGAGTCGAGACGTTTCCATGACAATGTTAGACGCTAAACCTTGGTTGCCAATATTCTAACACGTGCTTAGCATGGACTGCAGGTGAGCGAGTTACGCAAATGCTGTAATAAACAAAATACCTTGGTTTTTGTTTCTCTTCTGATAACGCTGCGTAAACAGAAATGCCTTCACGTATACATATATTGTTATTTTATATAAGGTTACAAAAAGATACTGTACTGGCAAGTTCCTTTGCATTTTGTGACAATTTCCATTGGTTTACGTGTGTGTGTGAGTTCGTGTATCTGTGCGTGTGTTGTGATCATTTGCAATTGTGTTTTAATAATGTTTAATTATGTCTAAAATAGTGACAAGCCAAAACCTGAACGTGCTCGGGAACCAAATAAAACTATATTTGGTACAGGTATTCCAATTAAAGGACAGACACAGGAAATACGAGTAATATGCTTCGTGAGAGAATACTTTGAAGAGGAGAAATTGAAAGGTGAGCTTATTATTCCATTCTCTAAGGTGCTTGATAAGACTTCACGTGTTGTAGGTATCAGTAAGAACACTGTGGTTAAGATTGGGAAAGAAAAGTATTTTAAAGAAGAAAGTCAGGCATCGGGGTGTAAATTAGAAACTCCCGGAAAAAGGTATGTAGGCGGCATTTCCCCACTTCAATAAGCATCAAAATGTCACAGGTATGCCTCTTATGTTACGATGATCTTTACATTGATGTGTTCTTGCATGTTCTAGCGTTTGCATGTAGATCCACGGCATTTCTACTATCTTTGTGTACAGTATTATAAATGATGATGATGATAATAAATACCCATTACAATCGTAACTGAATCACCTTTGCATGCGAAATGCTATTACACTCTCCACGTGGCAGCAATAAGCGACGTCGCCTCTCTCTCCAAATGAAATGTCAATCACTTTCTAGATTGGCAACCAGTATAGTTATGAGTTGACCAGTGAATATCAGAGTTGTTGAGTCAGAGTCTGGAAGCAGAACAGTGTAAAAGGGAAATGTTCTATGTGTAATGGAGAAATTATAAGTGTGCAAGTTGGGCGTGCAATAGAAACACATTAAACTCATGTACTTACTCTGCATATTTGTGAAAAAATTGAAAGTGTTTTTAAGTTAGCATAGGCTAATGATTCCACAGACAAGTAAAGTGAGTTAAGGTCATTTTGTTACAATATATACACAGTGTTCATTTTTATCTGTATTTTACCGCGCAAAATTTTACATCATCAATAGCATCGTTGATGGAGCAAGTTTATATACGATTTCCCTAGCGGCCTGCGATCATACTTAAGGTGCTAAAGGAGCTTTGAGGCCTCCCTCTACCGGCAGGTAAATATACTATTTGAGAGGTGGGTCTGCCTGCGTAATATCGCCTGGTGCATAGATACAATAACTGTTTTTAAAAAACTATATGCTGCAATGTAATGCAATGCACTGCACTGCAAAGCTAATTTATGCTGTCAAAAAAGTATACCATGAAGAATATACGAAATGATAAGTCAATGAACACTTATTTCACAATGAACATTTGTTTTTCTGTTATAGTAGACATATATGCATGTTATAAACCTTTCACATAAAACAGAAATATTTAAATTTTATCTCAATTCTTTTCTATCACCCACAGTTTCCTCACAATGTAACTTCATTAGAAACCAGAAAATTAGCAGAACATGTTCTAGAAATGGAAATTAAATTAGTGTTACAATATGTATGAAGCTTTTATCCAAGTCTAAAAAAGAAAATAATCTGTAATACATAGTCTTATGTGTGCATTTTCTTATATTTCCTTCCTCTCTTCTGCTTAAACACTGTATTGCGAGAAGGTATGCTTGAGACCCTTCTGTCATAACATTATTTATTGCTTCTAGATAGTCACTTTATAACATCCAGTGTCTCTCTTTTTGCGAGTAACTGATCCTGCATCTTGGAAATGTTTGATGCACCTATTGGTTTTAAGGGACATAAGGATACCAACATTAATAAACATTTTAATTAGGTGTCAGAATGACAAAAAGTTTATATCGTATACTGATAAAACGTAAGACGTTGAAGTTGCAAACAAAAATATGTTAATTTGACGGTACCTGGACACTTTCGACAACATTTGCTCTGAGGGACTTGTCTGAATGCTGGATAGCGTTACATAAACACCTCTATCAGTAGTTTAAATTATATTTATATGTTGCACCAATTTTAATGCCGGTACGAAAGTAGCATTCAACCATGAAGACATGGTGCTCTGTGTTCATACCCAGAGGAAGCCGGTCGTATTAGTTAGCAGCCCAACCACACTAAGAGCGCTATAATTTGCTTACTGTTCAACAAATATTACAGCTTCTTCTCCATAGAGGGAAATATGATTTCAAGATAGACTCACCAGTCAACTATGACGTCATTCTTGCTCAATCGGAGGGCAGGAAATAACAAATAAAAATGAACACTGTATATATGTAGGCCATGTGAATATTATGGACTGCCTCAACTGTGAAGCAGTCCATAGTAGCTTCTTCTTTATCAGGCATTGACATCTTTGTGTATTTCTCAAAAGCTCCCTTGGAGGCTGAATGATTCACCTTAATAAGTGAAATGCCTGCTTTTCAAAGAGCTATACACATATCAATGTTGAATTTCTTCAAAATTTGGCTTTATGCAAGAACATTGTTCATAAGTATTTCATAGAAGAGATTGTCATGATTTATTCGTTTGTAGAGTCTTGTTCTTTTGATACTGTTGCGAACCCGTATCTATGATCGCACGGCTTGTTTACACAAAAGGAACTGATAGGCGGGCAGTGTGAAAATCAAGAGCCTGAGGACAAAGATAACATGCAGATAAGGGTCTGCTGAGGAAAACAAACTGAGGTAAATGGAAATTTCTGGACTGATAAGAGATTGTTTGGGTTCTGGTTTATTTTCGAATTGTCTAGAAATTCTCAGCGAGGTATTTAAGAGATTGTGACATGCCAGCGCAAGTGGCAAGTTGTGAAACAAGAGTTGTTGTAAAGACATGTAACAAGAGTGAGTCGCGAGAGGTAAGCAGAGAACAGCTGAGAGTGTTGTTGTAAACTGAACGCTGTTTGTTATTGTCATCGACCTTGGAAGATTGTGTTTTGATATGTGATGTAATTTTGCTGCTATGGAGTGAATTTCTATGCAAATGAAGAACATTTTTAATTTCTGCAAATTGGACTTTTAATTCTACGAACCCACAAAGTCACGATACTTGGATGAAAATGTGCTGTTTGATGCAATTTTGCTTATGTTCTTCATCTAACAAAATTACTGAATCACAAGTAGCACACTGTATAACAATTCAGTCAAATTTTATGGAATTTTGTTGAATGCCTGAGCTTTAAAAAAAATAAAAAATAAAAAATCCCTCAAGCACTGGACACCTTTGGCATGGTAAAATCTAGTAACACACTCGTTTAGTAACAAACTTAAATTCATTAAGAACAGGCTATTGATTACACTGACATTGAAACTGATGGCATATATTTATTTTCATTTACATGTTGCAGGCTATTTATGGGAGTAATGTGAAAGAAAGTTACCATGAGTTCTTTCAAAATTTAAAATAAAAGTAATGAAGTGCATAAAAATTGCATTTTAAAATAGTTTGACTGAAAAACTGCTTTTGATATGCGAGTTGTTTTAAAACACACATTATAAAAAAGTATGTTTTAACAATGTAAGTAAGCTGAAGTTTCATCAAGTTCAACAATTAGGAGAAGAATAAATCCATTTGTATATATTGGTGCCCACACAAACATATAAACTTTAGTTAAAATTATACAATGAGTTAACTGAGTCACTATGTACTTCACATACCACAAATTTTCTTACAACGCATTTTGCCTCCACCTGAAGGAATATTCAAGGAATTGTCAACTTAATTGTCAACCACAGTTGACAATATCTTGACAAACCCTTAAACTGGAGGTGAAATGCGTTGAAAGAAAAATTATTGTATGCGAAACACAGAGTGTCTCAGTCAACTCATTGTATAATTGTAACTATTACACTACTTCAAGTGTTAATTTGAATTTAAAGTTTTCAAATTAATATATACTTTACTTTGAATAACTCCAACAGTAATCACATCTTTAAAAAATAAAAGCAATATATATACGCACCCATGATGGTTAAATTCTCCTTGAATTAGATCAATTTGATGTGGCATGACTTAATTATTTTGACACCTGAGATATTGACATATTACAGATCATGAGCAAAAGAACTGCAATATTCAGTATTATTAAAAAAGCATCATCTTACAAGTAATACAGCGGATAGCATATGATAGGTTAACCTTACTCCCAGAATATTTATGATAGCATGTAAATGATCAGTTTTTTCCAAAATGCCAACAATTTATTAATTCTCATTCTGAAAAAAATGTTACAATAATTATCTGGCACCTTCCACTCTTTGTTATGCCAGTAATAAGGATGGAAGGATGGGAAGATGGGAGAATGAGAACTAAGAACATTTGGACAATGTTATATTATTCATTACAGCTTTTCATGGTTTATCAATATTGTTTTCATCAATAATTATTACTTTAGCATTTATTTATTTTTCCAAAGATATACTTTATCATACCACATTGTTGGAAAACTACCAAAATCTGAGATCTTGCTTCACTAACATCCAGCAAAACTGAAAGGAACTGCACACAAAAGCAGAGCAGATCTATTAATAATTCACAATACAAAAATTAGAAATCTCTTTTAAGAATGCTGCAGTTTATACTACAACCATATTATTTTATTCCTGAGCTATAAACTCTTTGAATATCTCAATTTTGTTATTAATGTAGTGAGCTTCCAGTTTAAGAACAGAATTAAAACAGAACATCTTGTGCAAAAAGCAATTTGCTTGAATTTTGCAACATCTCCCATCCATTTGTGAATCCTAAGCACTGTATTAGGCATTAAATTCTACATGACGCAGAATCAGTGTTTTGTACATTTGTTGATTTTCCATTACAATTTCTTTTTGTCATTTTATTCGATGTGCAATGATTCACTCAACGCTGAAGAAATTAACTAGATAATGCACTAAATATGCTTCTTGTCACTATTTCCTAAACATATTTCTCACCTATTTTATATCTCAGTTCTCATCATAATGAAAGACTTAAATGTTGTCAAGACTAAGGAAAATAATTCCCTTTCCCTGCACTTAGTGAACTTCAACTCTTATACACAATCTCTTTACTCAAGCCTGCTCCTCAGATTTCCATTATTTTCTTACTGTCCATTAACAATTTCCTTTTCTTTTGATTATCCTACTTTATTTTTCAATCAATCTTTCCTAAATAACTCTATTACTAGTCTCTCTCTGCCAGAATTTGAAACAAACGCTAAAAATGTTTTTTTAAAAAAAATACAGGAACACCTGTCCTCAGGTGCTCAAGGCATTGTGACAGATTTTAGTGAAGCTGGTTGGCTGTTCATTCACCACCTGATACAGTCACTTCACGCCATGCTGCACTTGCCTCACTTCCTAACTGTGTGCTCCCATCCAAGCTATCCGATCGTTCAGGTGAGGGAGGCATACTAGTCTCACTACCTGCATCTTCTTCTGGAATTGTAGCAGTAGTTGTGTCTGAAGCTGCAGAAGATGGCTGATGGTGCAGAATAGAAGCATCTTGGTGCCGAAGTGAAGCGCCAACACTTTCACCTCCACCTCCATCTTCACCTGATTAAAAAAAAAAACATCATATTGCTCATGTGATCTGCAGAATATAAAACACATACAGAGGGAAGTTCAACACCAGGTTTGCAGTTCTACAAATACACGATAAAAATTCCCATAAACAGGTGGGAAATTCTTGAATATGTAGATTGCTCTCATGTAACTAAAGAAGAATTTCTTAAGTAGCATTTATTTATTTATTTACTTATTTACTTATAAATAAATGTTAGCTAATGCTCTGGATCTAGATTTCATCTATTTTTGGTTCTGGCATTCTAATAACAGAATTTAGTTAAGTCTAAATATCTGAATTGCTGACGAATTATATGTTCCCTGTCCCTCATAGTGTCTGGTTGCTTGCAAAGGCTGCATTGTACGGGGGCTGATCAACAAAGACAGAATGATTTTTTCCTCTAGCTTCCGTGATGGTTCCGTATCTGTAACATAAATATTTGAAAAGAGTGGATTTTTATGTATAATGTTGGTAGGCAGCAGCACTGTCGTATTGGTAGGTAGGTAGAAATGCTCTATTTTGTAGACCCTACGTGCATTTCGCATACCAGACAGTGGAGGTGATGCGAGAGGAGCACTACAGCACAATCAAATTCTGTTTTTGTTTAAACCATACAGCCACCAAAACTTATGAAAAGCTAAAGAAAGTGTACAGTGAAGATGCATTACCTCGTGCAACAGTGTCTACGTGATTCAAAGACTTCAAAGAAGGCCGACTGAAGTCAACATCAACAAAGCTGCTGTGACTGTCCGAGAGGATCGGCGTATAACACTGCATAACCTCGTGAAGTGCTGAGAATTTTATATGGCAGTGTGTTTACAATTATGCACGACCATCTCCATATGACCCGAGTTTGTGCTTGTTGGGTGCCACGTGTGCTAACTCCCGAACAAAAGGCTGTGCGAAAGGAGACAACCATGCGGTGCTGTGTATCATTGCTGATGGAGGGGTTGCATGTTTTAAATCAATTATCACTGGTGATAAGTCAAGGCTACATCATTATGATCCTGAAGGAAAACAAGCCAGCACAGTGTGGAAATCGCCAGGTTCTCCAACACTAAAAAAGTCAAAAGTTTTTCCATCTGTAGGGAAAGAGATGGTGATCACATTTTTTGACTGTAATGGAATGATTTACCAGCATGCAGCTCCCCCTAACACTACTGTTACAGCCGCATACTACACAACAGTATTTGCTACACTGAGGAAGCACATTGCAAAGAAACGAGCAGAGCTTTCTTGGACTGGGTGGTGACTTCATGACAATGCACGGCCTCACGTCGCAAATCAAGTCATGCAGTTTCTGGCTCGATTCAACATTACCTGTGTATCACATCCATCTTATAGCCCTGATCTTGCACCCTGTGACTTTTTTTAATTCCCATCACTAAAGGCAAAGCTTAGGGGTTTTCGATTTGAGATCCCCCAGGGGCTCACATTATGTGAGTACGGGAATTGGCGATACCGGGGTCACGAGCTAAATCTCTCTCTCGATTGGGTGCCTCTGAGTGGTGAGAGAGCTTATGCCAAACGCCCAAGCAACTTAGGTCCACAACTGTGTCTGACCCCACATTTGCTACTCTCAACACACGTCTGATGGATAACGTTGCACGGTATGTGCAAGGGGTGACTGGGTAATGCGTAAGTCCCAGCTCCTAGATATCATGTAGGACTGTGTTGGTATCCGCTGATAAAGGTCAGTCCTGGGGAGGGACCATTTTATGAGCTCCTGAAGGTGATTGGGTCCCTCTGTCTTTCTACTGGGAGGTGAGACCCTGAGGTGAGCAAGGTCTAGACCAGGACTCTCACCTTAGCCGGGGTGGCGCCCAGGATGTGAGCACATCATCGGAGACGTTTGCAATGGTGGAGGACATTGTCGCTATGACAACCCTTAAAAAAAAAACACACAATTTTGAAGAGCAGTGTAAAAGAAGTAGCAGAGTCATTTGGTCCTCGCTCTACTTAGTAGTAAAATGTACAGAGGAAGGTAAGAACTTTACATCGGTGAAACCTTTTATTATTCAAACGGGTCTTGATAAAATATCTGGTGCAGTAAAGTCCTGTTTAAAGTCGAGAAATGGTACGCCCTTGGTTGAAGCACAAAGCATCACCCAGGCAGCGGCAATATTGAAAGTTACAATGCTAGGCAGGTATCCGACTAGCGTTATGGTGCAGAAGTCCCTGAACTCCTCCAGGGGTGTGGTAAACACCCGTGCATTGGACGGTATGTCCAACTAAGAGATTCAGGAGAACCTTTAAGACCAAGGTGTCACGGTAGTATATCGCGTGCAATGACATGAGCGCGGGGAATTGGTGCCTACTCGTACCCTGTTCTTAGCCTTTGATAGGATTGACCTCCCACAAAGGATAAAGGCAGGGTATGAAGCAATAGAAGTGAGACTATACATTCCTAACCCCTTGAGATGCTATAAGTGCCAGCGCTTTGGTCACACAAGTGACTTTTGTAACGATGTACCTACTTGTGTTAGCTGCGGAGACGTCTTGCATAAAGATGCATGTACAACACCTCCAGCATACATTAATTGCAGCGGTGACCATCCATAAAGTTCGCGAGAATGTCCCCGCTTTATAGAGCAACGTGCAATCCAAGAGATCCGTGTTAGAGAGAAAGTGTCCTCGGAAGCCCGGAAGCTCTTGCGTACTCTTCAGCCGTCTGTCGCTAGGTCCGGTAGTTATAGCGCAGCTGCAGCTAAGCCAGTAACTAGACGCGAAATCCCTACTCAAACTTGCGATTTAAACGGAGCAATAATTACAGAAAAAACAATAACACCTAGAGTACAGACAAAGCAACAGTCATCATTAAGTGTAGCAGTGTGCACACCTAGCGAATTCAGTCGTGGAAAGCTGTCATCCAAAATCACCGCCAAGAACATCCACCTCAAGAAGTTCTGAACCTGTAATTTATAATGCACCAGCAAAACAGTTCAAGACCGCGTATGAAAGAAGTGACTTTCTCAAGGATAAAAATACTTGTAGCAAGTCTGTAAACCGGCGGAAAAGTCCACGGCCATCTCCTCCGAGATCGTCTTCTGACGAATCTTTCGGAGAGGAGTCTGATCGGCGATTATCGTCGTCGTCGATCTCGGTTTCTAATCGGTTCGAGGCTCTCAAACCGAAGTTTTCCATCGGGAAACGTGATTCCTCAGGGGAGGAGATGGAACAGGAGGATCCTGTCCACACTGCCAGAGCGGCAGTAAAAAAGACGCAGGAAAAAACTCCCGAAAAAGGTGTTAGCCCAACACCAAAGAAAAAGGGTAAATTGATTCGGTCACCTTCAAAGTCGTCAAAAGCTAAAGGAAAGCAATATTTTATCCCATTGTTACCATTTCTATTCTGCATTGGAACATACGCGGAATCAGAACACACAGACCCGAGCTTGAATTGTTGCTTAATAAACACGAACCACTCGTCATGTGCCTAGAAGAGACCAAGTTGTGTCCTCTAAGACGACTTCAAAAATCAGAGGCTATACTCCACTAAGGTGCGACGTTGCACCTGAAGAAGGTATCCCTGCGCATGGAGGCACTATGATGCTCCTCAGAGATGACATCTGTTGAATTTGTACCTTTACAGTCTGACATCCAGTCAGTTGCTGTACGCACCAGACCTCCATCGATACAGTTCGCTATTTGCAACATTTATCTACCACCTTCCTATGACCTCTCGCTTACTGATTTACATCTGGTCTCCCAGCTACCAACACCTTATCTGTTGGTGGGAGACCTAAATGCTCACCATACTCTATGAGCTGCACCTCGAGCATGTGCGAGAGGCAAACTAATCGCAAATTTCATAGACAGCAATAACCTGGTTCTCCTGAAAACCTGGGCGCTGATGACCCAGCAGTTGAGCGCCCTTAAAACACAATCATCATCATCATCATCATCATCCTGAACACCGGAGAATCCACGTTTTTATCCGATGCATTCAACACCTTTTCACACATTGATCTGGCAGTCTGTTCACAACAGCTAGCAGTTTCCCTACAATGGAATGTCATCTCTGACCTAAATTCTAGTGAACACTTTCCGTGTCTTGTCAGTCTCTTAGCACGGGATCTGTGTTCCGCACGTCTGCCCAGCTGGCGCTTTGATCGCGCCAAATGGAATGTCTACGAGCAGTTGGCCGTCTTCGACTATAACGACTATGACTCTGTGAACGACCTAGTTGAGCATTTCACGGAGACGATTCTTTTGGCTGCAGAACAATCTATTCCGCGATCGAGAACGCACGCCCGTCGTTTCCCTGTCCCATGGTGGACAGATGATTGCCGGAATGCTATTCGGGCTCGAAGGCGCGCTCTTAGGAATTTCCAGCGGCGCCCTACTCTCGATAATCTGATCGAGTACAAAAAAATGCGTGCGAAATCCAGACAAGTGATTAAGAATAGCAAAAAGACTTCATGGACCAACTTCGTGTCATCTTTCAATCAACATACACCTTCCTCAGTCGTATGGGATAAGTTAAGGCGTGTGGCCGGAAACTCCACATACATGCCAATCGCCGGTCATAAAAACGCTACAGGTGCCGTTGTTGACCAGCACGATGTGGCTAATACTTTCTGCAGTGCGTTCGATAAAGTGTCTAGCTCAGATGATTACTCGCCTGAGTTTCTCCAAATTAAGACTCAGGAGGAATCTCAAGGTTTCTCTTGCTGCTCTAGAAACTTTGAAGACTACAATCGCTTCTTCACCATGGCAGAGTTAGAACACGCTCTTTCATCTTCGCGACCATCTGCACCAGGACCAGATGGCACCCATGTGCGACTGTTACAACAACTTTCTCCCAAAGGGAAGGCGTTCCTACTGGAGTTCTATAATCGTGTCTGGGGTGATAGCACCTTTCCTGAGAAGTGGCGGGAGGCCACCATCATACCCATTTTGAAAGCTGGGAAGGGCCGCCAACTGCCTTACAGATATCGTCCTATTTCTCTCACCAGTTGCGTGTGCAAGGTGATGGGACGTATGATCAATGGGCGGTTGGTGTGGTGGCTGGAAACTCACAACCTTCTGACAAACATCCAGTGTGGATTCCGACGTCGCCTTTCCACAGTAGACCATCTGGTGTAGATGTCGTCACAGATCATGAACGACTTCATGAAGAACTATCAGAACATCGGCCTATTTTTCGATCTGGAGAAGGCTTATGATACGTGTTGGCGTGCAGGTCTATTACGCACCTTGCACAGATGGAATGTACGTGGGCACCAACCTGTTTTCCTTCGGGAGTTCATGAGCGACCGCGTTTTCCGAGTAAGGGTCGGCTCAGTCTTTGCGAACATTTTTGTCCAAGAGAACGGTGTTCCTCAAGGATCGGTGCTGAGCGCTACACTATTTGCTATTGTCATCAACTCTATCTCCAAATGTGTTCAAGAGTTTCATTGTGCTTTTTCGTAGACGACTTCGCCGTATACTGCACTTCAAGACGCACTCCATTCGTGGAGCGTTGTCTGCAGCAATGTTTAGACAATTCTCACGATTGGAGTATTAAAAACGGATTCCAATGCTCCACAGAAAAACTGTCTGCGTCAACTTCTGGGGCAATAGGAGTCGATTTCCACATTCACACCGACTCGGTCCGCACGTCTTACCATTTTCAGGTGAAACGAGGTTCCTTGGACTAAATTTTGATAGGAAGCTTGGCTGGACATCTCATATAGCACAGCTGAAAGCACGATGTGAGCGTTCTCTTAACATATTGCGGGTACTTAATGGGAAATCGTGCGGAGCGGATCGCTCAGTGCTGCTTCGTTTGTATCGCACACTGATCCGATCCAAACTAGACTATGGGTACATCATTTTTCCTTCAGCTCGTCCATCTGTGCTGATGAAATTAGGCATGGTCCATAACTCTGGGCTTCGTTTAGCTATTGGAGCATTTCCAACTAGCCCAGTAGTGAGCCTCTACGCGCAGCAGAACCTCCTCTGCAATAGAGGTTTTGTTGGGCAATTACGGCTGTAGTCTGAATAGTATACCTTCGCATCCGACGTTTGCACCGTTTTTCGACACCTTAATTGACGGACGTTATGGAAACACACGTATAAATACGAAGCCGCCAGGTTTTCGGTTCCGGGAGCTTCTAGGGAGGCATACACTTGAAATGCCTAGGATGTTTCCTAAGGACGAAAGAGAGTATCCTCCATGGTTGCGTGCACGATCCCGCGTAAATCTTCGGATGACGGTGCACGAGGCTACGACACCCTCGTGGAGTATCCGCAGTTCCTTCTTAGAGTTTGTATCATGTTATAAAGACCGTACTTTAATTTATACAGATGGATCTAAAAGCGCTACAGGTGTTGGATGTGCTTATGTCCATGGAGCCAAACCCTATACATTCAGTTTCCATGGCAGTACTTCCATTTATAGTGCAGAGCTTTATGCAATATACCGAGCCATTATACATGTTCGCCGAAGAAAGTTAGGCGATTGTCTTATCCTAAGTGATACCCTAAGCGCACTTCAGAGCCTTCGTGAGTTGTACAACCAACACCCTATTGTGCAACGTATACAGGATGCACTCCACGTTTTACACGCCTCTGGTGTTAGCGTGGTGTGTGCATGGATTCCTGGTCACGTAGGCTTGCATGGGAATCAACTGGCGGATTCGGCAGCAAAGGTGGCAAGTACAGAACCGAGTGTCCCTTTCGTCACCGCGGAAGACTTTTGGGCTTGTTGTGCGTAGAGCGGCACTGTCGTGCTGGCGTGATGAGTGGTCTGCTCTGCGTAATAACAAGCTCAGAAGGGTGAAAGAGCTTCCGGATAACTGGGTGACCTATCGCTTATCCCGTGGAAGTAAGTTTGACTCGGTTGCGTATTGGGCACTGCTACTTCTCACACAGTCACCTGTTGAAGAAGGTCCCTGCTCCTATTTGCGTGTTGTGTGGTCGGGCTCTCTTGGTCCGTCATGCGCTGCTAGAGTGTATTCACCTAGCAGACCTGCAGGAGTCTCTGCAGCTGCCGGTCAGCTTCACGGAGATCCTGGCAGAGAGTAACTCTGCGGTGAAAAAGGTTCTACATTACATCGCTAGAGTTGAATTTAGGATTTAGTCATTTTTGTTTTTATAGTCTGTTATTTTATATATGTTTTTATTTCATAGTTTATCGTTGGCTTCTGCCAATATTTGTTATATATATATCTTTGTTCTATATTTACATTTGTATTGTGTTTTCTCAATTGTTGTGTTTTCTCAATTGTTGTGTTTTCTCAATTGTTGTGTTTAGTTCCTTTTTAAGTGTTTTTTTCCCTTTTAAATGTTTATTTTAATAGATATATTTTTCGTAGTCTTTAGGTTAATACATGTCTTCTGCTACAATTGTTTTTAACAGGTGCTGAAGACCTTGAAGTTGAGTGCCCTTAAACACAAATTCATCATCATCTCATCAATTTGAGAACTCTGAAGCCGTGCTCAAGAAAAGTGAGGTGATTCTCAAGGACCTGACAAAGAATGTCTGCAGCATGTGTTCCAGGACTGGCAGAGACGCTATAAAAAGTGCATTGAAGTAGAAGAGGACTACTTTGATAAAGATCATATAAGCATTGAATTGCAGTAATAAACATCCATTAAAAAAAAAAAATAAGTCTCAGTGTTTGTTGATCAGCCCTCGTATATACAGTGCCTTATTTTTCACTGGTGTCTAGCCAGCTGGCGGGCAGTCAGAGCTGCAGCAGATAGGGCGCTACCACCACAGAAGGCTGGCCAGCTGGCTACCAGTGATATGTAAATAAGACACTTTATTTATTCTATTACGGTAGAGTCTAAGCAGCCACGGCTGTTAGTTAAGCACAATATTGCTACTGATTCTCTTTGTGGGTAATCAGGGATGTATTTCTTGTCTTTAAACATGATTCTCCATTTTTTATCTGCATTTGTAATTTTAAGATCTTCATGCTGAAATAATAGTTAGTTACTAACACTCCCCACATGGCAACCTTGGCCTTCGGGGTAACCTCACCCCACCAAGTGATGACCGGACCCATTTCTCAGGTGGAGGCACCCAGAGGGCGGCATGCTGAAATAATTATATTTTATTATTAGATTGTAATTTGGTTAAGTGGAAGGATAAATGATTAATTTTTGACTGTTTAATTTAAAGAGCCTTTTTTTGCCAACATATCAGCTTGTTCATTTCCAGCTGATCCCATGCACTGGGATCCGATGTATGACTAATTGTTTGCCTGAATTTTGTAGCAGCTTTAAAGAGTATTACTTACTTATTTGTTTTTGCTTTTAAGGTAGATTCTGAATCACAGAATATTGTAGCCTTGTTGAATTTATTAATAGGTACAGTTAAAAAAGTTGTTTTATGCTAGTACTGATAACTGCTACCTCTCAATCAAAATTCGTTATATTTGATATACAAAAATTCAGCAGCTTGCAGTATACTCCAGCACCAGCATTTACGGTTTTCTCAATAAGGAAGCCATTTGACCATTCTTGTTCTGGTAGCACATATGAATTGTTTCTAGAGCTAATAAGTTTAATTTGGCTGTATCATAACGTTTTTTGGCTGTGATATTTTCAACTAATTGATTCTCTAGGTTAATTTGTATTTGGGAGAGAGGATATCTTGGAAGTGGTAATTTTTTTCTATTTTAGTATTTGTATATTATATTTCTTCTGTATATTATTTTATTTTATATTTTTATTCTGTATATTATATTATTTTCTTTTTGTACATAATTTTTTTTTTTTTTTTTTTTTTTTTGTTTTATGAGGTAATTTTTGTTTTTATAACATACATTCCAGTACATATTAAAAGGGAGCCTTTGTAATAGGGATTGTTTTTTCTTTCACAATAAATGAGTGTGTTATCTACATTGCATTCAGCACACCAAAATTAGTTAATAACACCTTTCAGATCATAAACTGGTAATCAAAAGTTATATTTTGAAAGACAGTATTGTCTCTATATTTTACATTTATCTACTGTTAATTAAGATTTTTGGGTATTGGCCTAGTATTGTAATTCAACGTTAATTACAGCAGTTTTACTTGTATTTTATGAGAGATTTATATAATTAAAATATTTAAAAAATCTGATTAGCTGTAGCACCTACAGTGTCGCCCAATTCAGAGGCCATTCAGAGTCTCAGTTCTTTTCATTAAAAAGATTCTAGAGTAAAAAATCCTTGTTATACTATTTTTTTAGGAAGGCCATCGGACATACAGTAGAGAGAGATAGCTGTGTAGCCCTCTTTTTCTCTTAAGGGTCTCACCATGATTCTATCATGGTCACATATTTTAATAACATACTGTTTGCAACAATACATATAGTAGACAATCAGTAGAGGTAGTGATATTTAGCATTTAAATTAGCCTAGTTTATGATTCAGTAATGCTGTTGAATGAAAGCACTAAAAATATTTCAACATTCTGTTCTGCTGTTTGAGTCCTCCTGTCACTTACAATCAAATTATATTTACTGAAATATCTTTCAGCATCTACACTGTTTGTAGCATCCCATACATTGCAGACCTGCTCGGGCAAACTCAGTATTTGAGCTTAACAGCCAACAGCATTTGCTGGCAGTCTACGTCTTTATTATTCTACATGGTTTGTATCAGTTGTGATTGATAATGTTCATATCCCTCAACAAAACCATGCATTTTAACATTACGGAAAACTGGGATCTTACTTTTACTTTCACTTAAAATCGTATAATTTATTGAAGCTATGCTACCAGCAGTGACAGGATTAAAAAGCTTGCCAATGTCTTGGAGAAAGACATTTGTCACATTTTCCGCCTCTGCCCGCTGTTTGATATTTTCGCTCTCACCATCTTTCCACTTATTGACGTGATCTACGTGTAGAACGAATGTAAGTTGCACGTAAAACTGAACAGAACAATGAAAATCTGAACTTTGGCAACTAAGAACTCCAACTAGAATTAACATGTGTTTATCACTTCCTTAAAATTAGGGCTGCTATTGATTTTCAGAGACAAGGATTGAAATTTTCTGTTTACTGGGTTGTGACAGTCGTTAGGTGTGGTAAGAGGGGTTTCTTTTGTGAAACAACTGAACTCGCTTAATGTACCAAACATAACTAATATGGGCAATGGTGGAACAATAGGCTAATTTAGCGGGAAGGATTGCTTTCCACATTCCAGAAGAGTGGACACTTACTTTATATTTTCCTAAATATGCAAAAGTTTTACAGACTCTTCAGACTTTAAAGTTTCCAGAAAAAAGATCATTGGGGAAAAATTATTACTTGGGAAAATCTCCGATTTCGCATTTATATAGCATTTTGAGTAAATTTCACAATTTATCACACTATATTGCATTTGCGAAAAATCACCACCCCTAATCAGTTATCTACAGCTATGACCAGCTTGTAAGTTAGCATTCCAAAGCTATTTCTATGTATCTCAAAGTGTTTCAGCAGACAAGGATTGCTGCTGATTGCCAAGTAAACTTTCAATTTTACATATATGTGTTTGGAGGAATTTAGTAATAGTGACGTCAAAATTAATCTCGAAAACTACTTGTACTTGGTTTATTGATACTCGTCGCTTACTTTTTTATATCAATGACAGACTAGTTTCAAAGGCAATCGCCTCCATTTTCAATCTGTCTCCAACTGGCATCTAGTTGAAAAGAGATTGAAAATGGAGGCGATTGCCTTAGAAACAAGTCTCTCATTAAAATATATTTTTTTATTTATTTATTTAGTGTACTAAGCTATTACAATTGTTGAGCTGCTCGCCAGTATTTGGCCCAGGCCATTAATTGGCGGACAGCCCCTTGAATTACAAAATGTGTAATACACTACTTACATTTCTATTACTACTAACATTACTACCATTACTACTATTGCTTACACACTATTGTTCATTTCCTTTTTTCACAGTCCACTTCCATTTATTTTTCACTTTATCTAAGAACTGTCCTACATTCTTGAGATTTTTATCTATAATTTTACATATATCAGGACTTCGCTTAATTTTTCTCCAGATGTATTCTTTTTGCCAAATCTCTGTTTCCCTGCATTCAAAAAGTATATGTTCCACATCTTCCTTACCCCCACACAATGGGCACTTGTCTTGCACAACCCATTCCGCTGCCCTTTTAGCCTCCACACTCCTGCTCTCAGCCATGCTATCCCCTTCCTTTCTTCATTAATGGTTCTATCTATATACTGCTCCCTTCCCCAGCCACTTTTTAACTCAACATAATATACCAATGACCTCTTTTCACCTAACTGGCTGAACAGTTTTTGAATCTCTATATCTTCAAATCTTTTTCTAACACCCCTCCAGAAACCTTTATAATTTCTATCTCTTTTTCTCCAAATATCTCCTAAGCCATTATTTTCTAAATTGTTTCGTAGAGTGCTTGCCCAGCCCGAGCTTTGCAGACTTGCTTCTTGATATTTTAAACATTGTTACAACAAGCTGCCTTCATCTAAATTCAAGATCCTATGCCAGTATTTCAAGGCTCTTTCCATTATTAACCCTTTCCTTGTTACTCTCCCCATTTCAATTTGAGCAACTTCATTTGCTGTTGCCATTGGCAGCCCCAAAAGTTCCTTACAGAACATCCTGTGTATCTGATCCACAACTTCCCACCCATTCTCAAGCCCCCATATTTCAATGCCATATAGCATTCTGGTCTCGACTACAGAACTATATACTCTTTCCAACCATTTTGTCTCCATCTCCAGCATTTTATATAGACACCCTCTCACAGCCATCATTGCTGCTTTCCCTTTTGCCAGTGCTGATTTCTTTTGTTTTTCCCATTTGCCTACTGCATCTAATTTTAATCCTAAGTAAGTACAGTCACGCACTACTTTGTATTCAGCTTCTCCCTTCTTCCACTTTTCATATTTACTCAATTTAGTTCCTTTTTTAAATACTACAATGTGAGTTTTTTTCGCTGTTTACCTTTAAGCCCCACTCTGAACAGTATTTCTCCACCTCTTGCAAAGATATTTTTAACCCATTAACGGTAATGGACATTATTACCAAATTGTCTGCAAAAAGTAAACCTGGGACTTGTAAATTGTTTGTTACTGGCATGAGACATTTATTCTTACTTATATTTTGTAGTACATCATCGATAAATAAATTGAATAAAATTGGACTTAGCTTGCACCCTTGTCTTAGTCCTTTTCCCTCCAGTTGTATTTCTCTAGATAGTGCCCCTTCTTCATATTTTATGCAAAATGTATTTTCTTTATACAATTCTTTTAGTATAGTTACCATTTGATTACTCACTCCTTTCATTAACAGCTTATACCACAACAGCTTCAGCTCTACCCGGTCGAAAGCTTTTTCCAAATATAATAATATAATATATAATTTACCTTTCTTATTTTTTAGGTATTTATCTACTAGTGTTTTTATGATGAATACATTATCAACTGTCCACCTCCCCTTTCTGAAGCCCATTTGGAATTCTGAAAGAATATTATGCTCCTCTACCCACACTTGCAGCCTTTCTGCCAAGATACCCGTATACATTTTTTAAGATATTCATCGCCTTTCCAATTTCAAAGGTTTCCGAGTTATATAGTATCCCATACTGACATATTTTCCCTCGCTCGGAACTTAAAAGACTTTCAAAGTTTGCCTTGTGCTCTCCCTTCCACCTATATCTAACATGTTCTCTTTTAGCTGCTATTCTCCCCCTTATGTCAGTTTCCACACTTTGTGATTTGGTTTTAATACACGATACTAATGGGAAATGACCACTATTGGTACTATGTTTGACACTTTGAAATTACTCACTATATGTCTAATATTATTGGACCAGAAAACAAAGTCAATTACACTCTGGCCATTTGCATTTACAGCTCATCTTCACTGTATTTCCCATTAAGAATGTCAAGCGCATTTATTTCACAAAATTCAATGAGTTTTTCACTTCCTCTCTCGACGATCTTGTCCTTGCTACGTCTACTATCATCATTTTTCCCTGTTATGTTATTATTTTCCCAATCATCTGTTAGATTTACAGCACTTTCCCCAATTCTTATATTTAGATCTCCCATTATTATAATCTCTATGTTAATGTATTTATCCCTTAACCTCTCAATGTCTTTGTCTAAGAGATAAAATATTTCGGGATTACGAAACTGTGAGGAGACTGGTGGGTTATACACTATACCTAAACATATCATGCTGTCATCTAGCTCCTTATCTCTTATTACAACCCAAAGCACTTCTTTATGCCTGGACCATGATTCATTCTTTCATTGTTTTACACAGAGACTTCCTAATAAAGAAACCTAGGCTTCCAGTAGTCTCCCTTTCTTTGCATATGCTTCTCCCTTTCTTCCTAAGTAACTAAAACCCCTTATGTCAATGACCTCATCTTTCAACCATGTTTCAACCATTGCTAAATAATCCAGTGTCCCAAAATAGTACTGTAAGGTTCCCATATTAATTTTATTTTTTATTCCTTCACAGTTCCAAAATCCTATTTTCCTGACTGACTGCTATTGTGAACCTGTTCTGCACCTAGACCACACATAGTTTTCCAATGTCTTTTTGCTTCTCAGCTGAATTCCTCCAACAGCTGAGGATCGTTTGTCTTTGTTTATCACCATTATACTTCCATGCGGCAAAGTTATAATATTATGTTCTTCTTCTCCCGCCTCTGCTTTACCTCTCCTCCTGCTACCACCCCCTCTTCTTCTTCTTCTTCTTCTTCTTCTTCTTCTTCTTCTTCTTCTTCTTCTTCTTCTTCTTCTTCTTCTTCTTCTTCTTCTTCTTCTTCTTCTTCTTCTTCTTCTTTACTACCAATGGTTTGCGTCCAGCTTCTTTCCCCTCTCTCCACCAGTCCACGTGCTGTCATAGTCTCCTCCCTCCTTGGCGACAGCCACTTTCTCCCGTCTGTTGTTACGGGTGTTGACGTCATCTCCCTGCTCTTCTCACCTCCCTTCTGT
Source organism: Mantis religiosa (assembly GCA_030765055.1). Taxonomy (NCBI): domain Eukaryota; kingdom Metazoa; phylum Arthropoda; class Insecta; order Mantodea; family Mantidae; genus Mantis; species Mantis religiosa. Next base: position 1,340,855 of record JAUKNK010000402.1, read on the forward strand.
CCGAAGGAGATTTGATTTCCTCTCTTGTTTGATTCACTCAATGACGTATCCTCTGACGCGTTAGTTGCTACCACGTGCTGTATTACATCATCTCTCTGTTGTGTGCCGGTGCCGGACTTTGGCTCCCTCGTCCCTTCCTGTGTATGTGGTACTTGGCTGGATTTTTGCTGAGTTACTTCCTCCCGTGTAGGCTCCCTGCTCCATACATCCCTCTTGCTCATATACGTTGCGTTCGTTCCTTCTATCCAGAGTTGCAAATTTCTGATATATGCTCGTTTACCCACAGCTCTCGCTTCCATCATCCTTCAGATTAGATTTTGCTTCACGTGTCTTTGGGCTGGTGTTAAATCCTTATTTATGAATATTTTTGTGCCTTTCAACATTTTAGCCCTTCCCAGTATTTCGTAGATTAATTGAGTTGTAGAGAAATGTACAATAATTGGCCTTTCCCCCCACATGTCTTCCTACGCGGTAAGCCTCCACTATTTCCCAACCGTGTAGTTCTATTTGTAGTTTTTCTGTCAATATTTGGGACACTTCCTGCCATGGCCAAATACCTCTTCTCTCTTTCACTCCTATAAATACTAAGTTTAGTCTTCTTCTCCTCTCATCTGCTCCTTCCAATTTCACTTTCAGTTCATCTACTTCCCCTCTTATACCCTGGATTTCTTTTCCTACTTCTTCTTTTATTTCCTTAGCTATTTTCTCCAGACTGTTGCCTATTCTTTGCTCCATCCCATCCATTTTATTTATTTTTTCCACCAGATTCTCCAGAATAGTTTGTATTTCCTCTGGTCCAGGATTCTGTTCGACTCCTCCTATTATTAATAACATTAGAATTATACATCCCAGTATTATGCCACTAACCCCCATAGATCTTCCTATTTCCCTTTTCTTGATTTTCCTTTGCATAAACAGTCCTATCCTTGCTCTGTACACTGTAAGCTCATCTCTCATTGTTGCTTCTTGTGCCACTCTTCTGGAGCTCACTGTAACACAACCTTCCTCTTCAACAGCTTGCTTAGCACTCTCATTAATATAAAAAAGTGACGAGTATCAATAAACCAACTACAAGTAGTTTTTGAGATTTCAATTTTACAGTTTATTTTCTGTCCATTCACCTTTCAAATGGGATTTTCTTGGTCAGACTGTATGACCAAGGAACAGAAATAATGCTTCTGCATTAAAAGTTGCACTGGCCTGCAAAATCTTGGACAATGACAACATTGAACAATAGTTGGCAGTCATGTGGTTGGCGCTGATGAAGAAATTTTGATGCGTGCATAGACCAAGAAAATGGTTTACACAAATACAATGACTGTGATGATGCTAATGATCCCAGAAAATTATATCTTTCATTCAACAGCTCTTGAATGTACAAACAATTTGATAGATTACCTCAAACAAGAGAATTCCTTGCTGTTTGACAAATGAAGGCATTCTAATTAAGAAGCATGATATGGGGGAAAAAATTCTTTAATAAAAAAGCTGATCTAAAGACTTCTCCAAGAGAATTTGAAACTTCTTACTGGTGGGCTTATTTGTAAATACAGCAGAATAATTAATATAGTTTTGGTGAAATGTAAATGATTTATTTTTGGTAAGAAAGTACCATAATATTGTTAAATAAAACACGTGGCATGCAAAGTACATCAGCAATTGATACTTGATAAAAAGAGTATTACATTGCATTTATGTTCCTGTGTTTTGTATTTTCCTGTCATTTATGGCACATTTTGATAGTTTCCCTCAGTTTCATATATTCACAAGATATGAAAATCCTCAGGTTTATTATGTTCTTGAAATATTCTGTTTCCCCAAAATTTACCTCATGCCAGGCACTTAAAGCAGAAAAAAGTCGAAGTAAAATGGCCAATCAGAAATGCTTAACCTTCAGCATGGCCAGACTTATGATGTGTTAACATTTCAAGCACAGAGCGATGTGACATTGCCACTTATCATGTCTACTAGAAAGTGCTTTTTCAAACAGTCTGATTAGGTTCTCATGTGTGTTCAGTTTTTCATTGGCTGCACTATGTCATTAATTTTGGAAATAGTTAAATATTCATTAAAAATATTTACACAGTTACTGATGCTTACAACATACAGAGATACACACTCAAACACACACAAACACAAGGCAAATAACCGTACGAATAGGTTAATAGCAAATAATAAAGAGATTGCATCAAATTACTGGCTGCTCATCTTAGATAACAATGAAAGGGTAGAGCCAGACTGAAAAATTCAATACCATAGCCGGGATTTGAAACACGAATCTTCTGGTTTCCGTCCAGCTGCTCTAAACTATTGAGCTACTATGGCCAACATGCCAACATGACATTAAATTCTCCAACTGACTCGTGTTTTTCCCGGTAAACCACTAGGAGTTATCATAAACACATGAGACAACTACCTTAATGGCGACTTACTATGCTGCAAGTAGTTTAAAGCCCAGGCTTTATAGTTCGGACCACTATTAGGTACAATTAATGGGAATTAATTGTTCTTTCACACTAGCCGTGTGTAGGAGGCACTATGAAAGGGTAGAGCCAGATTGAAAAATTCAATGCCATAGCCGGGTGTTGAACCACGGATCTTCTGGTTTCTGTCCAGCCACTCTAAACCATTGAGCTGCTATGGCCAACGTGCCAACATGACATTAAATTCTCCAACTGACTCGTGTTTTTCCCGGTAAACTACTAGGAGTTATCATAAACACATGAAACAAGTACCTTAATGGCGACTTACTATGTGTTACTACTTACTCAAGAAAGGGACTGACAATTTGTTGATCGTGTGGTTGCAATAAATGGAAGGGGATGTCATGTGTACAGAGGCTGTCATGGCAATGCCTAGAAGGACCAATTAGAACCAAGATGCTTCCTTAGTAACAGTAGATGCAAGGAATCATTGCAGATGGATAATGCTGTGATTACTACTAAGAAAAAAAGATATGGAGTTTGTCATGGAATGAAAGCAGCCAAATTCATCATCAGTGATGAAGAAGAGGAAGAATGCGGAAGTGAAGTGATGCCTACAAGTGCTGAGGCATGTAAGGGGGTTGAGTGTCAATGAACCACCCCAAACCTCTGGTCCCGTTATGCACCATTAGGATTGTCTTTTGAAAGCCTAAAGAGCATTCTCGCAGGTAGTGAAAACATTTTTACGGTGAAACTTTTATCAACTCATATGTTACAATTCACATTTTACATATATATATATATATATATATATATATATATATATCCCTCTCGTCTTTCTAAATTATTATTTAGATTACACTTATCTTAATGAGGTTCTTAAAAATAATGCCTCAAATTTATCTATTTAGAAACCAGAATGAGCAAAATCTGCTGTTCTCATAACCACAAATATTCAAATGGATTAATAGTGAAGCATCATGTGCAGACTGATGGATACATCTGTTAACTGACATTTGGAGGAATTTAGTATGAATGAATGAATAAACTTATTAAACTTCATTATATTTACATATTCTTATACATTTACAATTTAAATATATATATATATATATATATATATATATATATATATACATACACACACACATACAAATCTTAAGTCACATATCAAATTACAACTCTTTATTGAGTTGTTGAATTTCCTTGGGCCCATAGACTCTTAACACCATGGTTTTTGAGCTATAGGACCCTATTTACCACTTTTGGTTCTCAATCTACATTATCATGATTATCCTTATTACTAATTTTTCTTAACTATTTATTTTTCACTAAACCTAAGTACTTTCCTATTTCCAATACACTGTTTCTTGATTTAACACTCGGTAACCTTTTAACTAAAATTTCACTAGGTTACATAGTCCACTTTTTTTTTGAGTACTTTTCCTCTCCAATTCTTTGTTTCTTCACCTTCTATCAATATATGACACAAACTATTTGTTTTTGAATTACACATTATACACTTTCCTTGTTCTTCTCTCTCCCCTAGTCCTTTTAACCTTGTCACTCCTGTTCTGCCCCATGCGAAGCCTTCTCTTGTCATTTTGTCACAAATATCCACATATTTTTCTTTCCCAATTCATTTTTATCTCTCTATAGGTACATAGTGAGGTTTTGGAATTTAAATTACTCATTATATCCTGGTGTTCTATGTCTTCTAACCTCATTTTGACTCTTTTCCAGAAACCTTTCTCTAATCTATTACTATCCCTCCACATATCCCCATATCCTATTTAATTCAGAATTTCTTGTATACTTTTGTACCAAGTATCTTCTTTAATACATTTTTGCTGCACTTCCAAACACTGCTTCAAAATATTATTAGTTTCCAATTCTTTTATTCTGAACCAGTATTTCAATGCTCTTTCCATAACTTTAGCTTTGCTACCATATCTTCCTAACTCCATTTGTGCAACCCCATTTGGTGATGCTCTTGGTAAGCCCAAAATTAGTTTGCAAATCTGCACCTTGTTTACATTATCCCATCCTTCCTCTACGCCTCAAATTTCAGCTCTATATAACATTTTTGCCTCGACTACTGCCCCATATATTCTCTCCAACCATTTTATTTGTATACCTGGTATTTTATCTATACATGTTCTAAGAGCTTTCATTGCCAGTTTCCCTTTAGCTAATACTGTTTTCTTTTGATCAATCCATCTATCATTAGGTACTGTTTAGCTTTACTCCTAGATAATTACATTTCTTTACCACCTCAATTTCATTCCCTTGCCAACTTGAAGCAGAAACCTCAGGTTCCAAGAGGGAAAAGATCAATAGAAACTAATACAATAGTAGAGATCATAAATAAGCATAATGGGAATAAAAAGGGAATAAATGATATAAGAAACATAGCTAAAAAGAATATTCGAAATAGCAATACAGTACAAATGAAGGAAAAATTGGACAGGAGTTGCCTTTGGGCACATAGACGGGGCAGGAAGCACAGAACAATAGAACCGACATCAAGACGCCAGTAAAATATGCGAGGTATAAGGAAAACTCAGCCAAGCATGATAGAATACCGTTATGACGCTGAGAGGTCATACAACCTAGAGGGGCGGAGAATAGTACTGATGCATAGGAACGACATACGGAGGTGACCAATAAGAGAAAATTAAAGAAATAAACTCTGCCAATAAAATGTAGAGTAAACCACGTGATAGGCGTAAAATAGGAAAGGAATAGAAAATGGGCGGTGATAGGAAAGAAAAGCTAGGATAGAAGCTGAAAATACGAGAGGCAAAAGAGCGTCACTCTGCTAGTGAGGACGAAGGGGAGGAGACGTGTTATTGGAAGGTTACTCCGGTACTGAGTATTGTGATAAAAGTAGGATCAGATGTCGCAGTCCGACTTAGAGTTATGGTCTTGGAGATAGTGCAAATATAGGGAATAACAAGGGAGTTCGCGAAGCAACGTAAAAACATCGTAAAGGGGAAAGGAAAATTAGGAAGACAACGCAAGTGTTAACAAGAGAACTACGAGAGCCAGGCTAAAGAAAAATAAAGGAATTGAGAGACGGTCAACACGACTTTTCATAACTGAACCCTGAGAAAGAGACCCCAGCTCACCGACGATTAGACAAAACACCCACCTTTCCACCTCACCGTCAAACCTTTCACACTCCAGCCCTAAACAAGCACACATTAGGACAACGAACCGAAAAAGAACCCACACCAAACTCCATTTTTCATCCTGCCTTATTACCTGTTTTGAAAACCATTATTTTTGTTTTGTTAATGTTTATTCTCAGACTCCATTTATTACAAAACTCCTGTATGGCTACCATAATTTTGTATACTCCTACATTTGTTATAGATACTGCAACAAGATCATCAGCAAATAGCAATCCCGGTACTTCTTTGTTTCCAATTATTGGAAGGTGTCTATTTTCATACTTGATTTCCTCTAGGATATCATTGATGAACAAATTAAATAATACAGGACTTAACTTGTAACCTTGTCTTAACACTATGTAATTTGAAGTCGTGTTCATCAATAGATTATTTGCTGTTCTTATACAAAAATTATTGTTTGCATATATCCTTTGTAATGATCCAATGAATTTACTACTCATTCCTTTCTTGCTCAGTTTATACCATAAGGCTTCCCTACTTATTGTATCAAAAGCTTTTTCAAAGTCAACGAATACCATATACAATCTCCCCCTTTTATTTACAAGATATTTACTAACCAATGTTGATATTACAAACATATTATCTGTTACTCTATTTATTCCTAAAGCCTGTTTGTAGTTCATATAATTTTCCCTCCTCTTCTGCCGAAATTTGAACCCTTTCTGCTAGTATCCCGGTATAAATTTTTCCTAAAACTGATTACAAGCTAACCCCCCTGTAATTTGCTGGGTTATTAACATACCCTTTATTCTTAAATATTGGCACTACTATTGCTGTTTTCCAACTCCTAGGGACATTACCACCTCCAAAAATTGAGTTTAGTATCCTTACTAACAATCTGCTCTCATCCAGACTCCATGCTTTCCAAAACTCCCCTGGAATACCATCAATTCCACTTGCTTTATTCCTTTTTATTCTTTTGATTTGCTCCCTTACTTCTTTGAATCCTATTTGGATATCTAAAAATTCAATGAAGTCGTTATCTGTAATACCCAAATATTTTCCCTCTTCTGTTGTTTTCCTAGAAGACTTTTAAAATAATTAAGCAATCATGTGCACTTATATTATTTTCTCTTACTCGAGCTATTAACTATAGTCCATATTGTTTTACTATCATTAACTGATGCTGCTTCATACTGTTTTCCACTCATTTTCTCCCCCCATTCGTTTCTTTTTTCCTGCAGCAAGCTTCTGTACGCCCACCTTTCTATCATAAAGTCCTCCTATTAACCTCCATTTCCTTAGTTCCCTTAATACTTTTCGTTTTGCCATTCAGCATTCCTCATTAAACCATCCCTTCTGCTTACCCACCCCATTATTTTTCACTTTAATCTTTGCACCTGCCCTTTTTACTAGCATTTCTAACTTCAGAACTGCCACATCTGTTTTTATTTTCTTTCAACATCTCCTCTACTCTTGCCTCTTCTGCTCTCATTGTATCGGACCCCAGTTCCCTTAAGAAAGCATCTGACTCTTCCTCCCTCCATTTATATTTTTCACTTTTGACTCCTTGATATTGTTCTCCTCTTTTTTCTTCTTTATATATGCTGAGAAATTTTGCCCTTATTGGAAAGTGATTACTATAACACTACATTCAACACTTCAAAATCAATAAGATATGAGTCTAAATCTGCTGTATATACTATATAATCTAAGATACTCTGACCATTTTTATTTACAAAAGTAAATTCTCCCATATCATCTTTCCCCTCACCCTATTACTTGTCTCCTCACAGAATTCTATCAACTTCTTGCCTTCACAATTCAAACTTTATCTTTACTCCTTTTTTTCCATCTCCTTTGTTTCCCCAATTAACTCCCCCTCCAGATTTATTATGTTTATTTGACTTGTTCCTACTCTTGCATTAAAATCACCCATTATGATAAAGCTATTAACTAAGTTTCTATTTGATATTTCCTCCATATAATTTATTATTAACCTAACTTAGTTTGGATTGTAAAATTCTGAGGTATTTGTTGGGTTATACACCACTCCAAAACACACCCTTTCCTTCCTATTCCACCACAACACACAGCTCTCTCCTAGATCACTATAAACTTTCACTTTAATATGCAAATCCTTCCTAACAAATAAACCTAGACCGCCTGACACATGGCCTCTTTCTTTCTTTCTCATCCCTTTCTTCACATAAAAATCGAAATCACTCACTTCCACTGTAATATCACCTGTTAACCAAGTCTCTACAACTCCTATCACATCGCCTAATCTTAAAATATGCATTATTTCACCATTCTTCAACTTTTCCAGCATCCCTTGCACATTCCACAATATAACCTCCAATAGCTTTTCCTATACCGATCCCTTTCTTTCGAACCTGAATTGTCGCAGTTTGGTTTTGCTCCTTGTCAACCTAGAGCTGCTTACTGGATCACTACCTCCCTCGCCATCTTCAACCTGCAGAATACTTCCTCCTGGCGATGAGACTATGCTGAGCCGGACTGCTTCCATATGTCAATTCCAGCAGCTGCTCCAAGGCCATACTACATGCATCATCCATCAGCTGTCTTTCTGGTGAAACCTGTTTGCTGGTTGACGTAATATGATCTCCCCTTTTAGGTTCTCCGCCGCAACTGCTAGCCATACTACGTAACCTTGACGTCAACCGAGGTTCCTGACCACTGGCACGTGTGCTGTTCTCTGTTGGCTTTCTGGTATTTAGCTGACTCATATCCTGTTTTATGTCGTTAATCCACAAGTCCAAGCCTCTCACGTATGCCTTGTCACCTCTGGCTCTTGAGATTTTCATCTCTTTTAAAAGTACAATTCTTAATTCTCTCTCTGTCTTCCTGTGATCATTTTCTATGAATATTTTGGTCCCTTTTAATTTTTTGGCACTGGATAAGACTGCCCATTTTATTTTTGCTGTAGCCAGCTTAACTATTACTCATCTGGGGTTAATGCCTTTCCGACCTACTCTGAATGTATCTACTATTTCCCAGCCACCAAGCTTTATTTCTAATTTATCTTGAACAATTTCTTCCACTTGCTCCCAAACTCATTTCTCTCGTTTCCTCTATTCCAAAAATTATTACATTCATTTTTCTTCTCCTCTCCTCTGGTTTCTCCAAATTTGTCATTCTTCTATTATATTCAATGAATTCTTTGTTTATCTCCTGTTTGAAATTCCCCCATGCTGTTTTTATTTCTTCGAATTCTTTTACAATTTTATGAATTTAGTAACAATGACATCCAAATTAATTAGTAAACATTTTGTAGTCTTTTTTTTTCTCTCCCTCATACTATATCTCACTTTTTAATTTTCGAAGAATTAGTTTCAGGACCCATTGCCTTCATTTTCAACCTCACTCTGACTCAAGGTTGGACCTTCGAGGTTCAAAATGGAAGCATAGGCCCCTGAAACTAGTTCATCAAAAACTAAAAATGTTTATTAATAAACATACAGATATAAGATGTTGCAACATTTTAATTAGCAAAGTTTTGCTTCAAAAAAGTGTTAATACATTTTGTTTTACATTACTCTGTGAATGTTGTCACAAAATTAATAGTTCCATAGAAGATATTTAGTTGGTAAAGCCTTAAATATAAAATGATTGTGTAACTTGTTTAAAAAGCAAGCAGATACTCAAATGTGCCAGCCCTGTTCAAACTACCCTGCATCTCCAGACCCTCTCCACATCTATATCTCTACTTGCTTTTTGGTTGACTCAAGGCTTGGAAGTTATTTTAATATTTAAAAATGTCAATGTATTTACTTATTTTTGTTTCATTTAAAATTTATTAATTTTAGGATGCCAGACTATTATTTTCTGAGAAGAAAATGTTTGAAATCAATAACAGAAAAGAAGTTTTGTTTTGCACATAGTAAACATGGTAAGCATGGAATTTTTGAAAACCATCTATAATGACAATCTGGAATAAGAATAAAGAAAGACACCAAAAGTTTATTTAGCAAAGATCTTATTGAGTTATAATCACTTTTTACTCTGTTTTTAATTTTAAAGATTGTTTAATATTAAAATAATGAATAAAATTATTAAAACAGCAGTTGAATGCATACTAAATCAGTACTAAAAAATTACCATTAGAAAACTTGGAATGTTAGACTTCTCAGTCATCCATCTTGTTATGCTAGCTCAAAATTCTTTATACTTTAGCTACTGAGAATACAACATTTTTATAAATACAAATTACCAAACTGAAAAATACAGTACTAGATATGCTTAAAAGCATGGGAGCTAAAGTTCATCAAAATCATTAAGATACTCAATTCAAGTAATTAGCAGAACAGTTCAATTTTCTTTTTGGTTAAATGATGCAATTGTTTGCAGAGTTACTTACCACAAGGCCTGAGAACAAGGTACAATAGTAAGTCTGAGAGAGAAATAATTCCTATGACTTTATCCTCCTCATTCACCACAACCAGCCTATGCACCTTGAGAAACAAAACAAAAACAAAAAAAAAGAACAATATTATATTTCCCTTTATTTCTGTGTTCTATTTAACATATAGTTTTAATGCTATTTGTAAAAATAAAGGTGTTTCAATATAAATGCAAATGGAATAAAAGCTCTAATAAATTATTTCTTTTATTTATTGTGTTCTTGTAAACAGGAAAATTATCAAATGGCAAAAAATTGTACAGTACAACTTTTGAACACAAATGTAAGATACTGTTTTGACTCTATAGTTGCTAAAGACTGACAGAAAATAGAAAAGCTTTCACCGATCTGAAATGTAAAGCTGAACTTGGAAGTTTCCAATGATTGTATGACATTCATGCAAGTTGAATACCGAAATAATATAGAGAATGTAAGTTACTGGAATTCCCCTAAAGTCTACTGCAACACATTTAATCCATTACAGTGATCTATGGTTACTTTTGGTGACATTCCATTTGTATAGTTGACATTAGTACCAGCAAATATTTCTAAAAGATCCCAAGTAATGATACCACTGTAGTTGGTGTTAATTGTACTGTTAGAGTAGCTACAAGATAAGAATGAACATGCGAACAGCCAATAAGGTTAGCGTACTTTCTTGACATTGCCAGATCCATAGCAAGCGGGCGACAGAGATGGAAGATATATTTGTCTCTCACCGAACCTGCATAGCAAGTGATCTGAGATGTACTATCTTTCAAGAAAGTAAATGTACACTTTCCGCGGGTCAGTATCACTAAGGCGTTCCGTGACTAGGTGGTATGAAAACTAAATCGGCCATGTTCGTAGATGTATAGTGTCGTGGTTGCCATTTTAACCTGTTACTCACTTGGAAGATTTCTAAGGCTATATTAACCCAGTATAACAAAAGATTCAGTATATAACACAAAGTAAGTAATAATTATCTTGCAGCTGAGCTATTAACCACATGGCGTTGGAAAATGTGCAAGAAAACGGAAAATATGTGGAATTATGATTTTAACAGAACTAATATCTATTTTGTATATAAGGCAAGCTATCTTAACTGCTCTCGTAGCTCAGGGGCAAAACGTGGGCTGAGATAAGCGAGACCATGCTTCAAGGTTCGAACCCTAACACGTGGCCATAATTTTTAGCTCCAAATTTCTTAGTTTGTTGGACGCAGTAACAAACTAATTTACAACTGTTCTCTTGTAGCTAAGCTGTTACTAAATGGCATTGCAGAATACCAAAGAAATTGGAAAACACGTGGAATGGCGATTTTAATAGAACCAACGGGTATATATTGTATATATACCAGTGCTATCACTTCTGGTGGCGCAGCTCAGTGATAAAACACACGCTGTGTTAAGTAAACTGATGATTTGCAGTTCGAACCCTCAACATGTAATTTTATTTTCTGCCTTGTATTTCTTGCGCATGTGCAAAATATTGCTGGAAGTAATGCACTGCATTTGTATCTTTCACTAAGACTTCATCATAGTGAAATAACATGCAACGTCCACTAGGTTGTGTGGAGCTGAATGCAGCTCAAAACGGTGAAATTATAGGCCGTGCTTCTCATGGTGAAAACACCAAATTGCCAGAGAATTGAGTTGCAACCGAAGAACAGTGAAGTAGTGGCTGGGCAGGTATCATGACGGAGAAGTTGAATGGGCCAAATCATACAGGCATTCAGGTAGGCCTCGTGCAACAGCGCCTGCTCAAGATGAAGCTCTAGTAGCAGATGTGAGGAACCAGCCTTTAAGACACAGGTCCGTCTTTCTAGATAAAGCAGTTGAGTATGGTTGTTCATATGAAACCATACGCCATATATACAACCAGCAGCAGCAGCAGCAGCAGCAGCAGCAGTAGTATTTATCCATCCTTTTGATCATAGTACACGATATAGGACACATCAAGTACTTATAACTAAAAATTATACAATAAACATATGTTGATGTTGACTCTATTAAGCCGCCATTCTTCCTGGCATTCGTCTTCTTGCTAATTCTCCAATGCCATTAGTAACAGATTACCCCAAGAGAACAGTTGTAAATTGGTTCGTTACTTAATCTAACAAATTAAAAATCTGGAATAAAAACATATCCACAGGATGTTACTCGAACCATAAACCCTCGTAATATTTATCGCAGCATGTGCTTTCTGTCACTGAGCTACGTGAGCACTTAAGGGAGCTTGCTTTATATACAATATAGATATTGGTTCTGTTAAAACCATAATTCCACATGTTTTCCATTTTCTTGCACATTTTCCAACGGCATGTAGTTAATGGCTCAGCTGCAAGATAATTATTACTTACTTTGTGATAAATACTGAATCTTTTGTTATACTGGGTTAATATAGCCTTAGAAATCTTCCAAGTGAGTATCAGGTTAAAATGGCGACCACGACACTATACATCTACGAACATGGCCTATTTAGTTTTCATAGCATCTAGTCACAGAATGCCTGAGTGATACTGACCCGCGGAAAGTGTACATTTACTTTCTTAAAAGATAGTACATACTGGTACACACAGATACTGACAGTAGTTCGCTTAATATTTCAGCATGTGTGTAAAAACAAATTATGTAATCTGAACCTTAAAACTGTGAATCAGAGAACAGTTCACTTGCGCAGTCATCGTTTATATGCACACAAAACAAAATTACACAAATTGGATGTGTTCGACTAAAGAATGGAGTTTGTTATAGTGAAACAAGTGACATTTCAATGATTTGTGTATAGTCTGTACTTGAATGGTACCGTAATTGTATACTGCCTGTAATGGACTTTACCAATTTTTGTTTCATTAAAATACTTAATAAGTATGGAAGATATGAATGTACATTTATGAAGCATTTTTACACCATGAATCATAATGAAACATAATGTTGTGCAATATACGCAGAAATTTTAATCTTGCAGCAATAATCTCGCTTCTTTCAAACTGAAATTTGCGACCATCATTGGTTCTCCTATATTTGAACCCAAGAGATTTCAGAATATTTTACTTAGAAGATGCAGACCTGTATATTTTATTTTCTCCCTCATTAAATTGGTAAGCCTTTTGGCAGTTGGATATTCACCCCTGTTACGTAAATCATAATTTGTTCTACGTAAAACACACTTTTGAAAATCTTCTAATTTGGTGGCACGCTTTTAGCTGCTCAGTATTTCTAAGGAGACCTAAATATGCGAAATCTAACTTGGTAAACTGTTTGACTTCTTTAACAGTGTTCGTCACATAAAGAGCACTAGCGTGACAAGCTTGTGCAAATTTGTACTTTCGAAAATGTATTTGACAACTGCTTGAAAAAGGAATACATATGAAAAATAATATTTCTAGTCTGCTTATATAAAATCTCGCAGTCAGTACTAGGCACACTAATACTAGGCTTGCTAAGCGACATATGTACCAGCTTTGAAAAGCAAGTCTGTACTCTTAAAAGATCACCATACTGAATGCAAGATAAAAAATGCAACTGCAGCATAGCACGTGTGTGTTTTTCTTCACTGACAGTTGATCATTCCTTTCTTTCTAGTTAGGTGCCTTATCTTCCCATATCTCTGAAACCAGATGTCTTATAAACATGGCGTTTGAACAGTCACCCTCAGAAAAAATAGCTCTCCGTCATGGGAAAAACAAAATTATTCTGTAATTAGTATTTTTTGAGCGCGCAAAGAAATTAATTGTACATTTTAGCAAAGCGAGTCGGTCTGCATGTTGAACTATCCAACATCGCACACACCTCATTGGCTAGTCAGCGTTAAACCAGCCACGCCTAGCCCCGCCTAATGTTCATTCCTATTTTGTAGCTACCTTACTTTAGCAATATAGGCACTATCTCAAATCAAATCAAAATCATTAAATTTTTAGGTTTTGAATAATTTTGTGTTTTATAGTTACAGTTGTGTCATCTGCATTTAAGATTGGACTACCGTTTATGTTCATGGCTAGATCATTTGTATAATGTATGTATAATAATGGCCCTAACACTGATCCTTGAGGGACACCCAATATCATCTGTCTCCAGTGTGAGTGAATATATCCTGATTTCCCTTCAGCAATAATCTTTTGTTTTCTATCGTCAATATAAGATTTAAACCATTTCAGACTATCACCTCTTATCCCATAGTATTCCAGCTTTTTGAGCAGAATTTCATGATTCATGCAATAAAAGGCTTTAGATATATCACATATTACAGCAGCAATAAAGTTATCTTCATCTAGACTTTTAGATACTTCATTTACAGGATAAATCAGGGCAGAGGTTGTTGGATAATTTTTCCTGAAGCCTTGCTGACATTTGTTTAATATGTGGTTCTCTAGATAGGCTATTAAACGGGAATATACTAGTATCATGGAAAAATTGGTCAAGATGAATATTGGTCTATAATTTTTAAATTCATCAGCACTACCTTTGTGTATTGGCTTGATTAGTGCATATTTCATTCTTTCTGGAAAATTGCTAGTTGCAAATGATTGAATGAAAATTCTTGCTAATGGGTAAGAAATTTGATTTTTTACTTTCTTTATTATTAGGGAAGGTATTTCATCTCATCCGACAGATATCTATAGTTTTAAGGACATTATTATATTTTTGATGTCTTTTGTAGTAGCTATACCTAGATTAAATGGGGGAAGTTGAGATAAGTTAAGATGGAAGGTTGTGTACATGGAGAATTGTACAGAGGGCGGAACTTCTTTGAACTACTTAGATGTATTAATAAAGTACTTATTTAGGGATTCTATCCTATTTAAGTTATTTTCATTTGTTAGATTATTCATTTGTGCAATCTTTTCAGGTTTATACTTAAGTCCAAGTTCTTTTTGCATTATCTTACAAGCAGCCCTACTTTTATTATTTGAGTTTTTTAAAAACTTATCAATGGCCATGGCTTTTGCCATTTTAATAATCTTTTTATATATATTATTGTATGTTTTATAATACTAAGTAATAGCTGGAGTTGCGTTAGTTTTCAACTGATTATATAGCTCTTGCCTTCTCTGACTGGATACCTTTATTCCTCAGGTAATTTAGTGTAATGAAAAAATTGTTACTATATGTCTATATGTAATTCTGGGAAAACAATAATTAAAAGTGAGAAAAAATTTTTTTAACAAGTTATTATAATTCATATTTAGAAAATTTAGTGGATTAAAAGGCCAGTCTATATTACTTAGTTCCTTTTTGAACTCATGATATTTTCCTCACCATATATTTTAGTTGTTCGATACTTTTTATCACTTTTTGATGTTTTATTGTGGGGGAGATTGATCAGCAAGGCCAGATGGTCTGATAGCCCGGTCTCACCTGTAGTACACTCACCAAGACTAAAATTATTTGTAATTATGTGATCTATACATGTGGAAGTAGTTTTAGTTATTCTGGTGGGTTCTTTGATATGAAGGGTCATACTATACATCTTTAATATATCTGAGAACTACAATGCAGTATTAAGAGTTCTACTTCATGGCGTCAATATTACTGTCCATGGTTATGATGATTATTTTGCTGTTTTCTTTACTAACCTTACCTAACAACATCTCTAACTTAAAAAGAAATGATTCCATGGTTTGATATTAAGGTACCCTATACAGAGAAACTATAAAAGTTCTCAAGCCAATTAATTCAACAGCAGATACTTCGAAGATAAAGTCCTCTTTATATGTTTTTAAGTCATGACGAATTTGAATGTTTTTATTTATATCATTTTTTAGGATACAAGAGCCACCATAATTCGAAGTTTCTCAGGAATAAAAGTCTACTAATTTGTAGTTGTTTAATTTAATATGTGTATTTGATTACTTTTTAGACAATGCTCATTTAGACATATAACAGCTATGTTTTCTTCTTTAATTGTTTCCAGATATATCTTAAAGTTACCAATTTTAGACTGAGTCCCATGCACATTTAAGTGTAGTTATCTATTGGATTGAGAATGTTGCAGTGTTATTTGAAGCAAAAGGTTAGAAACAGTGATGTATTTAACATTTCTAAGTAATAAGTCGGTAATTCAAACACAAACATCACTTAAATTATCCTTACTTGGACATGCAAACATGACAAAACGTTCTCCAAAAGATGTCCAATAAGGATAATTTAAGTGATGTTTGTGTTTGAATTACCGACTCATTATTTTCAAATGTTGCAGTGTCTTTACAAATGTTGTGTTATTCCTATTTACAATATTAAATTTTTACATCCCAGTTTAGAATAATTATCTGCAGTAACTTATTTTGTGATTCCCACGCTTTAGAACTCCTACAGAATTTATAAGACACCTAACTGTAATTTCTAGTTTTTTGAATCCAGAGGCATTGTTTCTGCCACATCTCCTACAGTGACTGAGTTGTCTACACTCACCAGTTTGTTATCCTGCATAATTCTGCTTGTCTCACTTGCAATATTGACACATTTGGCATGCTTGCTCACTTCACTTACCACTTTTGCACACTGAAAGTTATTATTCACCTCCTGCATGTTTGTGTTGCCTGACAACTGCTTATAACTTCACACTTAGCTGAAACTCTTCTATTCAGATGAACACCGTCTCTACTGCGATCTACATCCCCTATCCAGCAGATTCCATCCACCATTACACAGTTCTGAATGGAACATAACCGGTCAAGTTGATCGTTTATGTTCGCCACAAGTTGCCAGCTGACATCTCTCCTGCATAACACTTCACTAATTATTATTTTGGTGTGTGGACCAAGGATTTTAATGCTGTCAAAAGGATCCATCATATCTCCCATAATGTCTTCTGCCATCACACCTCATTTTATGTCATTAGTCCCTACATGTATTGCTACTATGTCTGGTTTGATTTCATCCAACTTCATAGCACCCGCTTTGTGTCTGAGTTGCTCAATCCAGATGCCTGGGAAGCAGTATACTTCATGACCATTATTGCAGCACTTGTTGCCAGCATATTTTAGCATCAACACCCCCATCACCATTACCTTACTCTTGCAGGTTTTTTCCCTGAATCTGGTATCATATTTAACTTTTGCACCTCTACTGATCCCCACTTCCTCAGAGTCATTGTTTTCTTAGTCGTTTAGGACTTGAAATTTATTTGATTTAGGCACGGTAACAATAAATTCATGTTCCGTAGTCTTCCGTAGTTAATAGAACTCTGGATCGTATGTAAAACTTCTGTGTCCCCTTCTTCTATTTGTTTAATTTCCTTCTTCAAATCACTTTTCAGTTTATAACATCTTTATTACTTCTTCAGCTCATTTTAAATCCTTATTAAGCATATCTAAGAGGTATGTTTTTTAAGTCAGTACCATTTTGGAATTAAAAAAAGACGTGCATAGATATCACAATAATTTTATTTTTACATGAAAGCCTGTACCTTAATCTACTTTTCTACATAATTTCCGTGAATATTGAGGCACTTGTCATAACGTGGCACCAGTTTTTGATACCCTCCTCATAAAATTCTGCCGCCTGACGTGTTAACCACTGTATCACAACTGTTTTGACTTTGTTATCGTCTTGAAAATGCTGACCGCCCAGATGTTTCTTCAAGTGCAGGAACAAATGGTAGTTGCTGGGTGCCAGATCAGGGCTGTATGAAGGATGATCTAGAGTTTCCCATTGAAAAGATTTGATGAGATCTTTGGTCCGATTAGCCACATGTGGACAGGCATTGTCATGCAGCAAAACGATACCCTTACTCAACTTGCCAAGTCTTTTGTTCTGGATTGCATGGCGCAGATTGTTCAATGTCTCACAATAAGATGCTGCATTGATTGTCTCATTACGAGGCAGAAACTCCACTAGCAATACTCCTTTTCTGTCCCAAAAAACTGTGCACAAATTGTTTGCTTAAACTTCACCTTTGTGGGTGGTGATAAATGTCGCCATTCCATGGATTGTTGTTTCGATTCTGGTGTAACGTAGGCCACCCATATTTCGTCACCAGTAACAATTTGGTCTAAAAAACCTTCACCTTCATTGTGGTACTGCTCAAGGAAAGTCAATGCACTGCCTAAACGTTGGGTTTTGTGCAAATCCGTCAACATTTTAGGAACCCAACGTGAACACAATTTCCGGTACTTCAAGTTCTCGGTCACAATGTGATACAAAACACTACAAGAATATTGAGGAAAATAGTCGCACAATGATGAAATTGTAAAGCGTCTGTTTTCTCTCACCTTTTCGTCCACTTTCTGCACCAAATCTTCAGTAACAACTGAAGGACGCCCACTCTGTTCATCATGCACATTTGTGCGGCCATCTTTAAATGCTCTCACCCATTTCCTTACCATTCCATCACTCATAATGTTTTGTCCGTAAACTTCACAGATCTCACGATGAATATCGATCGGTTTTACGCCTTTAGCACTAAGAAATCTTATAACAGCCTGTACTTCACAATCGGTGGGACTCACGATTATCGGAGGCATCTTCAACACTCAGTAACCAATGTATACAATGAAGAATCAGACGTAATGGCGTCAGTGCGTAGACAAGAGATGTAGGTAACCAGCGCGGATGCGCGGAACGCAGACTGTAGCGCTGCAGCAGCAGAATCGCAAAACGGTACTGACTTAAAAAACATGCCTCATATAATAATATGCAACGATGCTATGGTCTCAAGTTTTCTGAGTTTCCCGGCTTGCAGCCACATTGTCTTGTAGATTAGTTTTGCGCCTTTCCATTTTATCCAGGGTTTTCCTTTTAATTCCTGTGATTTCCACTTCTTTGGTAAATTGATCCAATCTTCCCTCACTCGTTTTATTCACTATTTCCTTACATAGTTAACCTTCTTAGTGAGCCCTACTTCTCATTGCGATGCCACTTGCTGCCATCTTGAAAAGAACCATCTATATCTTGCAGGTTCATAAACTGCTGCGTTTAAATTTTTCTACAGAAGCCATTGTGTTCCATGTGTGAATTAATTTGGTATCAATTCAGGGCTTAAATAAATCTTCCACACTTTCTAACTGACAGCTTTACAACATAATTTTGTATTAGTAAATGCAGTATGGGAGAATAGAACAATTCTGGCTAAAGAAAATTTCCCACACTACAGTCTGGAATCATAACTGGGGCTTCTGGATTTGTAAGTTAGTGTGCTAGCCACCAGACTACAGAAGTAGTATCTGAATGTGTTGAAATTCCTTGTTGCATTCATTTTCTTGGAGTAGTAACTATATCACTCTGTACATTCCAAATTCAACTTGATTATGGTGTCTCACAATTTTGAGAGCTAGAGAAGGTAGCTATCTTTTGTTTTCTATTTCCAAAGTGAATTTTATGGTTCGGTAAAGATCATATATCGTATCATATCAAACACAGTATGGTACAATATTTAATGCTGGGAAGTGTTTCTCAAAACAAGATTTACTAAATAGTATTTACTTAGGTTTGATACTAATAAACCTCACTAAGGTTGGCAATACCTCAGTTTAGTTTAATGAAGGCAATGGTGAATTATTGGGAGCTGTCATTAAATTATTTCCCCTACAACAATTAATGAACTGAATGTGCACTACTTGTATCACATACCTCAGCTCGCACAATGCGTTCCATTATCGTATGAAGTGTCTCATCCAATTTGCATTTGTGTACACCTTCAAACCATTCATTTCGGTGCTCATTTGCTTTCTTTAAAGACACATCCAGGTTGTTATAGGTCTTCTCTGCTGCCAGATTCTGAAAGCATAACATAAACCTGGTTTTAAATTTATTATAGTCTAATTCAATTATCATCCAGCAAACATGTTTATTTTAGCCTGCCTAAGAGAATCCATTCTAATGACTTTAGAAAATAGTTAATAATTGCATGTGATTCAAACCCTATCTGAGGAAAGAGAGAAAAAGGAGGGAATGATTTTGCTTCTACACATGATTATGAAGTTTCACTCATTGTATATCTGAAATGTACAGCACAAATAAAATATGTAACATCTGTATATAATTCTGATGTTTACATGAAATTGTAAAACTTAATATATACCATATTGCAATATGTCTCATTTAATTGGTTATAAATTTGAAGTTTTTTTAAAAATATGCAATATTTGTGAGGCTCTACTTTTATTAACAATTGAATTTAATTGAATATAAAAAAGAGCACTATCATGGATAATAAGAACCACATTGTACAAAAGATCTGTTTTATTGGATATGATTGCAATATTTTTGTCAAAAAAACAAATAAATATTTGAAAGTAATGAGTTGGTAATTCAAGCACAAACATCGCTTAAATTATCCTTACTTGGACATGTTTCGGAGAACGGTTTGTCCCCATCGTCACCAGTTATCCTACTGGTTGGATCCAGTGGTTTCCTGGAGTGTAACCGGTTATGTTCCATTCAGAACTGTGTAATGGTGGTGAATGGATCGATGGGGACAAACTGTTCTCCAAAACATGTCCAAGTAAGGATAATTTAAGTGATGTTTGTGTTTGAATTACCGTCTCATTACTTTCAAATGTTAAATACATCACTGTTTCTAACCTTTTGCTTCAAATAAAATAAATATTTGTTTGCCATCTGATTACTGCTGAACTTTTTAATCTAGTATAACCTCTGGGCTGGATCCTAATATTTGAAATGAGTGAGTGTGTGTTGTTTAGGGGCCCATCGACAACAAGGTCATTTGGGCCCATAATATTTGAAATATTCTGTATAATACACAACCCGTAAGTTTCATAGTGAAAGCCAACAAAATAGGGAAATGTTTCCAAAATGGTAAAGGCACAAGAAAATTACTACCATGATGAATAAAGGTCGGACGCATGTCCATTTTTCCATAGGTATACTGCACATGTACTATACTGTTATCACTCACACATGTAAACAACTTCAGGTAGGTACAGCTTGACCATGACAACCACCTCACTGCAGCACAACTTACAAGCATCATAAACTATGCAGTCTGAAATTGCACTAAAACACTTGCACATACTGCTATTTATTAACTATAATATTGTCACAGTGTGCAATTACACTGGGTTACAATGCACATTCTAAAATTATTAAAAGTGAAATTTCGACACCTATCACTGAAGCAATTTTCAAACAGTGAAAAACTTATTACGATGTCAGAGGTGCAACTGTAAAGAATTCTACTCTGTCATCTGACATGTTTTCCTTCTTACTAATTTTGAACCTTTCACACATAGCTTGATAACCACTATTTTTGTTTAGAACGTTCTGGAACTTAGCTTTCACCTTTTGGGCACCTGGCACAAAAGGTATCCTATTAGTTGAATTATCAAAGTCTTCTATTATGTTTATGATCCTAGACATTTCCAAAACCCAATTCTTCCAATTGTTTAATAGCTTTGGGCAACACTGCAAAATTGTTGGATATGAACTGAAGATTTTCAGATAGTTCATGCTATATTGGAGACTTTGCAGTTACAATAGCAGATAAATCTGCAACACATACAATTTCATTGTAATGCACCACATAATATGTAACAGTCTTTATCCAAGTATCCTATCTTGTAATTATTGGCTTTGGTAACCGCTGGTGCCATTTTACAAAATATTGAAAGTCTAGCAAAAGCTTTGATATGTGCAAGGCATGCTTCACTAGTTTGCAGAGTATTATGTTACATTGTTTCCGATGTTTGCTTCTAATGGCAGTTCTTTGCATGTTTGATGGCAGTGTTATACATCTGACGCCATTCATACTCTGCGTCCAGCTGGCTGTATAGCATGTGAGAGCACATCCCTCCGACCTTTAGTGCCAAGAGTAAATGATTTATTGTACATATTCCAGCTTACAATTTACAATATTCTCATACATTTATTCACAAATTCTTACTTTTAACATTGCATATCCTTGGGCATCTTCCTTTGCATTGCACAGCCAGTATGGCTCTCTGGCCTGCTGCACCGCTGTACAATATGGTTGGTTGGTTACCAACATGTCCCACATGGCAACATTGGCCTTCAGGGTAACTTTACCCCACCACGAGATGACCGGACCCATTTCTCAGGTGGAAGCACCCAGAGGGCGGTGTCCATTACCTCCAATGATAAGGTGATAACAAAGATGACGGTGAGGTGAGAGTGCATGCATGCACTCAAACCTTGCATATATTTTATATTGTCAGTAGAAATATACATCCAAATGCTATACATACATATTTTGTTGTTTTTGGTGGAATTATTATTGTCACCCGGGCGTTGGAACACCCTATGGAAGCAGCTGAGAGCGGAAGACAGGGGAGGTCCGTGTTAGCCACGCCTCCCCCTCGTCCGTCTTATAGTGGTGACAGGGACGGCTGGGGAAAGAAACATGATTGTGCGGTCTGTTTCTCTTTCACCTGTGTTCTGGAAATTACGGGATCTTTCATCTACTGGAACCTTCCTGTGGAAGCCAGAAGGCTGCGATATTCCTATAAAAAGGGGCTGCCGGAGCGAAGTGAAGTCAGTTAGTGAGTTAGTTAGTTTGTGAGGAGACAGTCGCAGTTCTTGGTGTAAGAGTTAGTCAGTGACGTGTTAATGAACGAGAAGATTGTGCAACGGAAGGCTGCACGTAACTGTGTATGTGTATCGGAGTTTACGTAATCACGAGGACAAGTGAAATTGTAACGGACGAACTGGTGAATTGTAATTGTGTGCAGCGCGTAATTCTGTGTAATTGGCAAGAGTTTAACTGTAAGTCGGTGGAAATAAAGAACATTTTTGAGTGGTGAAATTGGACTTTTCATTTCACGAACCCACAAAGTCACATTATTTATTATACTTTATCTGTAAATGATTCATCTACTATTGTTGTGTTCTTGTGAGCACTCCAAGAATCACATACTGATGTACACTTTTGGTTATGTACAACATTGTCACCATGGACATTTAAAGAAAAGGATTTTAAATGGCCTTTTGACATTTTCCCCACTTTGTTAACCTCCAAATGTATGTTTAGTTGAACACTGATGCAAATATTTTAAAATAATGATTGTTAGTTAACAGTACTAAGGGCAGAAAGTGAGGAGAGATTACAGCAAACAGTATTGGAATGGGCTAGTACATTAGAAGAAAGAGAGATGAGAATATATTAAAAAGAGTAAGTGAATGCAATAAGTAAAGAAAAGGGAGACAGAAATAGACATTCAGTGCAAGGGAGAGAAATCAGAAAATGTGAGAAGCTATGAATACCTAGGAACAATATTAACAAAAGATGGTAGAATAGATCAAGAAATAAATGATGGAATAAAGAAAGTTATGAATTATTCTATAACTGGAAATAGGGAACTGAATCAATGAACAAAGATAAGAGTATATACAGCATTATACCAGTCAATTTTAGTATATGCAAGTGAAAGTTGGACAACCTAGGTAGACATGCAAGTAGAGCAGGAGCAGCCCAAATGAGGAGTCTAAGGAGAGTTGAATTTACCAGGACAGACCAAGTCAGAAATACTACTATAAGAGAAAGCTTAAATCAAGAGAGTTATTGTAATCAGTTATTGCGCATGCATGCAACCTTCCCCGAAGTCCTGAGTTCCCTAGATTTTCGCACAAATGCATGCTGCATCTGGGTGTTGTGCGGTGATCATTTGCTGCACAGTGAAGCAGGGCGGCCAACACTCATAGTTATAGCTGTAGAACTTGAATATGCATTGAAAATCATTTAACAATCTATCACTGCTTTATATTTTAGTTCTAGAAACTAATTCCATTCTTCTTACGTAAACAGATCCAATACCTAATGGTTATAAAACCGCAGGGCAGATTGTTTGTGATGCACCTATCATGTTGGCATAATACTCCAATTCCGCGACCATAACGGGAATCCCTCAATGTGTTTCGCATGCTCACATTGTATCCAAGTATTTCTTTGTGTAACGTTATTTAGTGGCTATATCAGTTTCTTCACTTTGTGTGTGAGTGTGAAACGTGTTATAAATTCGCTTTATTCAGTGCATGAGTAATTTAATATTACGAAAACTTTAACCAATAAATAATGAGAAGAAAGGGTTAGTATAAAAATGTTAGGGCAATCAATACCCGATTTAAAAATTGAACAAAAAGCGAAAGGAACTAGAAATTCTGTTTATACCATGAAGAAACATTGGCGCATGGACTTCATTTTTCGAAAATAGGTGAGTTACATTAACTTTTTCCCGCAGCACGCTGTTATTTTTTGGCACAAGCCACCACTGTTTTACACTCTCATCCAATGAGCTGAATTTTATTTGTATGTCAGGCCATGTTGTGATGAAATAATTACTTTGTTCTTATATGTAGATTACTGATTCTTGGTTCTAAAATTATACAGCAGACTCCTAGAAGCTTTTTCTTCTAATAAACTTGTTTTTCCAACAAGTTTTTTCTTCTAATAAGTTTATCTTAAACTTTTTTTCTTCTTATTCAACAAATTCTTTTAGTTACCCTGGATATATGAACCTCACATTTTCCTCAACAATACTTATACAATAATGATGGAATTCAAATTTACATACGAACATTACAAACGTAAATAAAACACACAAAATGATTAAGAATAATTTTTGAAAATCTCTAACTTTATGTGTCTGTCTCACAACAAACACATTTTTGTGTTAAGTGTTTGCTCATTAAAAGTCCAATATCTTCTGTATGAGCTGTACTGTGTGCAGACTCAATCAAAGCAACCGTTGAGCTTTCCCCTTTTTTAAATAATGTCAAACCAAAAAATAGTTCATAATTAAATCTACTTTGATCAAAGTTCAAAATGCAGTTTGGCTGTATTTGGAAACTTGCAATTCTCTGGTTTACTTATTTAACAAAATGGGCCCCAAACTAGCAAATATCTTGGTCTTTTCTTATATCACTGGTTGTTGTTCAAGTACTGATGTGTCCATGCCATACACAGTAGTCATTCTTAAGACATGCTATGAAAGCTGCAGAACATTTAAAATTTGCGCTGCTATTTCTCCTGTTCTTCTCATTGCCGAAAATTTTAGGTGCCAATAATGGACACATTTTCCTTCATTCCTTGCCATGTTAAATTGGGATAGAATATTTTGTTTTGCTGCTAGTTCTTTGATTTCCTTGTTTCCTCAAAATGAAGGTTCATTACATTCTTTTACCTTCTTATTACATACTTTTAAGTAGAAGTGCCACATTCCACCCAAAAATTCAATACCAAGATTTCAGTGTAAATACAGGTTTTGGGATCTCCTGAATAAAAAACAGCATTTTTAGAAAAACGTACACGTGTGTGTGAACAACATAACTAAAAAACAAACAGTTGGTTAAATACTTTGTATCTACTTTCAGCATCTTCTAACGATGTGACATGAAGAATTTCAATAAAATCCTCCCCACCCCAGATTGCCCTTAACATGGAACATTTTCAAAAGTGGTTCTAACAAATTTGATTGAATTAACATACGTTTAAGCCATTTTCATGACAAATGGAATGTATATCTTGAATTTTCTGGGATGTGCTCAGAAGTCCTTTTCATTCTGGATGACTTTAGCATCTAGTAAACCATAAGAGATAGACAAAATCTTACTGCACAAAAAATGTAAATCTTGTTAAGATGCTAAGTTTATGTCTGATTCTTTCTTTTATGGACTGAGCCATTTCAGAAATATCCTTGTTATCATCTGAATTTTTCAATACTTATATTTTTCTCAAATGGGAAGACTTTTTTTTTTCTTATGTCTTAATCAACAAATAGAACAGAATTTCATAGCCATCACACAGGGACCAGCTTTAAATTGGACTACTGTTAAAACCTACTGTATTTCCATATCCCCCTTGCACCTGTAAGAAAATTAGCAATTAGACAATGTTTACCTCGATTAACATGAAGTAAATAAATGTTATATAGGAAATGTTATGTACAAGAGTAGAAGTCATGTGACTGCACACATCAGATTTTTTTCTCACATAACCAAATATACTTTCATTTTTTATATGCTTTCTATAAACGAATGCCTCTTCAATAATGAGCTGTAGGTCAAAACTGTACATGGAGGTGTATGATGATAATCATAAATACATTCAAGGCATTCTTCCAAGAATTTAGTTAAAATAGTAACAGTATAAATTTATATAGAATAAAAAGAAGTATTTCAGAAAGTGGAGTGACATTGTTACTAAAATTAGGCAAATGAGTCAACCTTGTATATACTTTTCTCCACTTACAAGTTTTTTGATGAAGACTAGTTTCTGGGAACTTTTTCCCTATCGTCAGTTCTGTGGTTGACTGATGATGCATCCGGTGTCTGCATCTGGCTTGGTGTCGTGCTGCCATCTAATGTTCTGGTAAGTTTGATGACGTCATCTACGGTGGGAATTTCAAAATTCACGAAGAGGTCCTGTTTCTTCGTAATAAATGTGTTTTCCCAAATCTGTAGTTCCAAGGTTTCTTTGCCTGTTTGATCAGTTCTATTTCTTGTTTTATGTTGTGATTCTCAGACTAAAAGTGATGAGCTACGGTTGACTTGTCCATGTGTTTGAATTTAATATTTCTGAAGTGTTTTTTCATTCTTGTTCCTAGATTCCTTTTGGTCTTACCAATGTATATCTTGTCACAATCCTGGCAGCTCATTTGGTAAATACCTCAAAATTGAGTTTTCAGTGTGCTATCATTGTCTAATTGCTAATTTTCTTACAGGTGCAAGGGGGATATGGAAATACAGTAGGTTTTAACAGTAGTCAAATATTTTAAAGCTGGTCCCTGTGTGATGGCTATGAAATTCTGTTCTATTTGTTGATCAAGACATAAGAAAAAACGGTCTTCTAAACTTACTAAACCACCCTCTAAAAATAGTACACTGAAAACTCAATTATCAGGCATTTACCAAATGAGCTGCCAGGATTGTGACAAGATATACATTAGTAAGACCAAAAGGAATCTATGAACAAGAATGAAAGAACACTTCAGAAATATTAAATTCAAACACATGGACAAGTCAGCCGTAGCACATCACTTTTGGTCTGAGAATCACAACATAAAACAAGAAATAGAACTGATCAAACAGGCAAAGAAACCTTGGAACTACAGATTTGGGAAAACATATTTATTACGAAGAAACAGGACCTCTTGATGAATTTTGAAATTCCCGCCATAGATGACGTCATCAAACTTACCAGAACATTAGATGGCAGCACGACACCAAGCCAGATGCAGACACTGGATGCATCATCAGTCAACCACAGAACTGACGATAGGGAAAAAGTTCCCAGAAACTAGTCTTCATCAAAAAACTTGTAAGTGGAGAAAAGTATAATCAAGGTTGACTCATTTGCCTAATTTTAGTAAGTATAAATTTATTTTATGGCAAAGGTTCATGGTCACTATAGAACTGTTAGTTTCTAACTGAGCAGAGTACTATTTCTGCCACTGGTGCAAGCATTACTACTTTTTAACATTACTAATCACATTATCATCTATAAAGCCTTCTTCTTTGTCCACAATCCTAACCAATGTAATTTTAGTTCAGCAGTCAAATGAGTCTTCATGTTTCTGAATAATCAAATCCACCAAAAACATTGTGAAGATGTAATCATCCTGTGCTACATAGGCTTCCATTGGATAATACCTTCATAACAGAATACTTGAAACATTCCAAATATTAATAGTTTTGAAGAAATAAAAAAAAACTACAAATAGTTTTTTTAAATTAAATTTGGTATCACTGTTAGTAAATTCCAAATTAGTAAGTTTTGTTCAGTTTAACTATATTTGTATGAAAACTGACACGCATTTCAACTTCCCCTATAGCAAGGCTGCAAGCACTACCCTTTAAAAATTAAATGAAACACAATCAAATGCCTTTGTAGGTTTGGTTAGAATTGCCTGATGGATCTGTGTACATTTTGAATTTCTGTTCAAGATAAGAGATATCCCTTCTATGTACAGCATGAGCAAACAGTCTCAGCACATCTGCTGTTTTCTTTCTACAAAATAAATTAGTAGATAAAACTGAGTCAGTAATCCCCAGAAACCACAAGGATAATGAAATAATAAGCTGTAATCACTAATTGAGTTGATGGTTTAGGTTTGGCGATCAATAACTCATAGTGCCAGATTAAATTGTCTTTAAGCAAGGAGTGGCTATTGCACGAGTGTACAAATGGCCATACACCAAACAATGCATATTATGAAGAATTTTAGGACTCTATTTGGCAAAGCTTTCAAGAAGTAGAAGACTTTTAATTCATTGGAAATTTATGAGCCATTGTAAATCCAATGACTCGATTGCTGATGAACTCAACAAGAAAACATGCCTTGGCTCGCATGCAGTGTGTAACGTCAACATTATTAAGGGAAAAGTTTGGTATTCCAAATATGTATCCAGTGGTTTAAAAGGTACTACTCATATTGCCCTCTGTGAAGTGACAACCGCAGTCATCCACTACATTCATGCTAAAAAATTCTGCCGTATTTGTCTCTGCAGAGATTATAGATAGGGTTATCAAGCACTTGAAAAATCTCCGACATTGTGAAAAGTCTGGAATGCCCTCTATTTTGAAGAATGTTCCTTGCTTTCAAAATATTTAACAACTCAAGAAAGATTAGGAAATGCTGGAATGTTTTTGCTATTCTTGCATAATGCTAATGAGAGGGTTTTTCACCTGTATCAAAAGATACAGGCTATTGACTAACTCAGTCAAATGAAATATAATTTTAAGCATTTAAGTTGCACAGAATGTCAAGATTATATACCATTCAGGTTTTCATAAAAAATATGTGCTTCATACAAATAAAATTAAGATTCTTGACAGTTGTTGTTACTTTTACTATATGAATGCATAAGAAAATATAAAACCTATTTGAGTAGCAACTTAGGTTTTGAATTTAAGTTTCCTACATTTAGCATTCTTCAATAATGTCCAACATTCTTGTGCAATGTGCTAAGCTTTGGAACACTAGTATCCTGTGTTTCATTAGAGGAACTAAATAACCCTAATCATGATGGAGCACACACCTATATCCTTGATGAATAACCAATGAATACCCATTCATATTTGTTTGCCAGGAAAAGAAAAGGAAAAAGAAAAACAAGATAGGAAATAAGTGCATCAGACTTACCGCCAACAGTGTGCTTTCTAGTGTTGTGTTTATCTGCACTCTATCTTATATACTCTGTATTATCTGATTTAACAATGTGAAACTGATCTTGCTATATATATATTTATTTATTTATTTATTTATTTATATTATTACACACATACAGGCACCCAATATAGCTTCCCTCAACTTGTCTAGTAAATTACCATACTTACAATGACATCAAATTTAGCATAAATGTCCACCAATCTTCCTTCAGGATCAATAATAGGAAGAGCAGAAACTCGTCGTTCTACAAACTTCTTAAGGGCAAGAATAATGCTAGTATCTTCTGTGGCTGTCTCAATGTTCTCATAAGTCCCAATTCGTAGCTCTCGCAGCATCTTATTCATATAGCTTGGTTTAGGTAAATCGTTGATCTGAAACAAACATATTTTTCCAAATATTTTACTTGCTGCTTTTTTTTATATGTTTATTAGAGGAAACTAAATAATTGGAATAGATGCTAAACAAATCTTCTGCATCAATCATGCTAAAAGGGAATCCTTAGCACATTATGCCTAGAAAGAGCAGAATAGAATGCAACATTTATTCTTGTTTGTTAGGAAATATATGAAACAAGGAATACATCCATAATTTTACTATTCCTAATCCACAATATTCTCAGGAATTTTGCAATAAGTTTTATATGCTTTAAATAACTAGCAAATGCAATATTACCACTAATGAAATACAAATACTCAATTTGTCATGATACTGAAACTAGTAATGATATAAAGAATTTTTTTTCACTGCCTTATAGAAAAATTCTTGAAGTTTACTCTGATAACTCATTTATGAAAATGGGCTCTTCATGTTTCATGTCATCTATGAAGGCGACAGTACATTCATCTCAATGACATTGTAACATATCAGACTTTTCACTATAATTGTGATTATTTGCATTAATTCATCTCAATTAAGAAATGAACAGGTGAAAACCTTGTCTTTCAAAAATCCCCAGAGAAACAAGCTGTGAGATCTTTAGTGGCCATCAGATATGACAACAATTCTTATCTGTTGCACAATCATCTGTAGCTGTGGCAACTAAGGAAATAAATAATGTCGATCAACAATCATGGGGTTTGTCATGGAGAGGTTACGCCACCATTATATCTGCTGCGAGAGAGTCAATTGTGGGTGGGGCAATTGCTGCGCCTCTTCTGTCTACTGGCTGAAGAGGCAGACAAGACCCACTTCTCTTTGGAAGGCAGTGACTGATAAATGAGACAGAGCACAGGTTATGCTGTTATTGTGCAGATACTGCTCAAGACCTTTCCAATACCTACTAGCATGTACGAGGGCCATTCAGAAAGTAACCTCCGGTTGATTGCAAAAAATTCACCAAGTTAAATAAAAATATTTTAATATATACATCTTACAACTACATCTTTGCACTATTTTTCTACATAGTCTCCATAACGATTGAGGCACTTATTGTATCTGTTCACAAGCTTTGAAATTCCTTCTGCATAAAAATCACCCGCTTGTGCCTGGAGCCAGCCTGTGACCGCATCTTTGAGCTCTTCGTCGTCATCAAACCGCTGGGACCCGAGCCAAGTCTTCATATGCATGATGAGGTGATAATCGCTTGGGGCCAGATCTGGGCTGTAAGGTGGATGGTTGACAACGTCCCACTTGAAGGACTCAAGAAGGGCTGTTGTTCTGCGAGCAGAGTGAGGACGGGTGTTATCATGCAAAAAAAAAACGATACCGGAAGTCAGCATACCACGGCGTTTGTTCTGTATAGCCTGTCGTAATTTTTTTAGTGTTTCACATTTGGCGGGTTTTTCTATTGCAGCACACATTTCAAACGACCACAAATACTAAACTAGTGCAGATACGACGTTCACTCGACCACGGCTTGATGCCGACTGACCTGCTGAGTGCGTGAATGCACAGATGGCGTCGCTACTCCCCCCACTACCCGCACTGTGACCGATCGGAGGTTACTTTCTGAACGGTCCTCGTAATTCAAGAAGGATCCATCACCAAAAGTTTCTGGCTATGCCTGACAGATATATGCATAAAGCCAATGCATGGTCTGGAGTTTAGAAAAGGTAGCAGTGAGAGTTTTATGTTTATATGTGTTTCGAGCTTCTAGTGTTAGTCAAGTGCAGCTCTGTGGAAGTGCCATGAAGCAGTTCACAAATCAGTTGGTAAGTCGAGCTGTCCGAGTTGACCGAGCAGTACATAGAGGATTGATAAATACCAAGCTCTGTGGTGAGGAGTTGGTGGGCCGTGGAATGATGCAGGAAGTGGTTCACAGGTCAGTAAGTGCAACTCTTGTGGTGAGGAATCATCGGGCTGTAGAAGAAGTCAGTAAAGCCATTTTCATGTGTACATCAGAGTTGTGCTCAGATTCGGCTCCATCTAAGAGATGATGATGATGATGATGATGATGATGATGATGATGATGATGATGATGATGATGATGATGATGATGATGATGATATACATAAGGGCGCTCAACTACCTCTGTGTAAGTCAGAGAGAATACAAGAGTCAACATGAAAAATTCAATGCCATGGCTATCAAAGACCTTAGCCTATATACGGCTAGTGTGGAGAAACGATTAATTTCCATCAATTAACTAAAATATTAAGAGTTAAATGATGAAGCCTGGGACTCAAGTACTTACGATAGTAAGTCGCCACAAACGGTGTATCTCGGATGCAAGAGCCCCTAGTGGTCTACTGGGAAAATATGAGTCAAATGGAGAATTTAATGTCAGGATGACACGTTGGCCATGGTAGCTCAAAGGTTAAGAGCAACTGGACAGAAACCAGGAGATCCGTGGTTCAAATCCCGGCCATGGCATTGAATTTTTCATGTTGACTATCTATCAAAGACCTTAGCCTATATACGGCTAGTGTGGAGAAATTATTAATTTCCATCAATTAACTAAAATAATTAGAGTTTCCAAACTTGCCCTTGCTGTTCACTTTCATGGGCTTCACAAAAACACAGCATGAACATGTTCCTCTTCTGATACAATAGATATTTCTGAATTTTTTCCTTAATATAGGTATCTTTTCTTCAAGTTCTTTGTACTAACCATAGACTGACCAGTAAGCAATGGGTTTCTAAGGCATAATAAATTGTTAGTAAAGTTAAAATGTTTATTGTGACTTTGTGGGTCCGTGAAATGAAAAGTCCAATTTCACCACTCAAAAATGTTCTTTATTTCCACCGACTTACAGTTAAACACTTGCCAATTACATAAAATTACATAATGCACACAATTATGATTCACCAGTTCGTCCGTTACAATTTCACTTGCACTCGTAATTACGTACAATCTTCCGTTGCACGGTCTTCTCACTAGCACTGCGTCCTTACACCAAGAACTGACTGACTGACTGTCTCTCTGAAACCCTTTTTATAGGAATGTCACTGTTTTTCTAGAAGTCTCTGGTTTCCCGCAAATCACCCGAACGTTCCAGACCACAGGAGAAGGGGAGAGAAACGTCGAGGGACAGGTGACACTTCCCCAAATCACCCTCAGTTAGTGACAGATTAATGGGCGGAGGGGGGGCATGGCTCGGCCGCCTCGGACCCCTCCAGCTGTCCCCGGTCGTATCTTACGCTAATAGGGTGACACTGCTCCCTCCTCAAAGCTGGTCGTCCCGAACAGCACCATTGTAGCGGGCCAGGCGGTCCAGGTGCACCACCAGCATCTGCTCGGAGTCTCAGCCAGAAGTAGCGCTGCCGTAGTTTGTCAATCGTTCGCTCCCAGGTGTCCTCCCGAAGTACCGGCGTGCACTTCCTCCAAGACTTCCGGGACCTTACTCCGGGGAAGTACCAACTGTTCTCTCTGCGCCTTCCCATCGGGTGACTCCCATACCCGGAACAGCACGCCCTCTCTGGTCTTCAACGAGTCCCATTGGGCCCAGTACGACCTGTAGGTTGCGCTCCTCGGTGCGATGTCCTCCCAGGTTGGTCTCGTCCCTGCCTCCACTTCCCTCAAGAGTGGCCCCAAGTCTGCGTCCGCCAGCTGCTCCCTCCTCAGGCCTGCGCTATCCCAGCCTTCAGCAGGCACTGCCACAACTACTCGGACTGCTGCGGCACGCTCCTTCTCTTCCACTCTTGTGCACTGGCCGCACTCTTCTGGACAGGGTCTTCGGGACATGGCGTCTGCGTTACCGTGGCTCTTCCCTCTACGATGTTCCGAGGTGAAGTCGTACTCCTGCAGCCTCTGGACCCAACGTGCTGTCTGGCCTTCCAGGTTCTTAAAGCTCAATAGCCAGGATAGGGCGGAATGGTCAGTCCTCAGGTGGAATGGCTGACCGTACAGGTACTTGTGGAAGTGCTCCAATGTCTTTACTACAGCCAGTAACTCCCGTCGGATGACGCAGTAGTTCTTCTCTGCCTTGGATAGCATCTTGCTGTAATAGGCTATCACCCGCTCATGGCCGTCCTGGATCTGCGATAGGACACCTCCAATGCAATGGTCGCTGGCGTCAGTGTCCACAATGAAGGCGCCACCCGGTTGTGGGAAACCCAAAATTGGAGCACTGCACAGGGGCTCCTTTAGGTGCTGGAAAGCGTCTTCGGCATCCTCCGTCCACACATAAGGTCGGTGTTCCTCTGTCAGGCGGGTGAGGGGTTTGGCGATGTTGTCGGTCTTTTCCTCTAAATCATTAAGGCGGTCGTCTACTTGACCCATCCGCTTGCCCAGATTCGTGACGTCATCCCTCATGCCGGCCAATCTTTCCTCAAACTTGGCGGCGAGGGCCTCGTTCGCAACCTTCATTTCTTCCATCTTCTCCATGAGGTTATCGTTAGCCGTCTTCATTTCTTCCAGCTTTGCGACCAGGTTGTTATTTGCCGCTTCTGTTTTCTCTGTTAACTCGTTCATCTTCGCCAAAAGCATTTCCAATGCGGATTCCATGGCTGTAATGTTCGGTAATGTTATCTTCCCGCTTCCTGACACCAGTGTGACTTTGTGGGTCCGTGAAATGAAAAGTCCAATTTCACCACTCAAAAATGTTCTTTATTTCCACCGACTTACAGTTAAACACTTGCCAA
The DNA here is from genome assembly GCA_030765055.1 of Mantis religiosa. Taxonomy (NCBI): domain Eukaryota; kingdom Metazoa; phylum Arthropoda; class Insecta; order Mantodea; family Mantidae; genus Mantis; species Mantis religiosa. Next base: position 1,374,923 of record JAUKNK010000402.1, read on the forward strand.
TTACATAAAATTACGTAATACACACAATTACGATTCACCAGTTCGTCCGTTACAATTTCACTTGCACTCGTAATTACGTACAATCTTCCGTTGCACGGTCTTCTCATTAGCACTGCGTCCTTACACCAAGAACTGACTGACTGACTGTCTCTCTGAAACCCTTTTTATAGGAATGTCACTGTTTTTCTAGAAGTCTCTGGTTTCCCGCAAATCACCCGAACGTTCCAGACCACAGGAGAAGGGGAGAGAAACGTCGAGGGACAGGTGACACTTCCCCAAATCACCCCTCAGTTAGTGACAGATTAATGGGCGGGGGGGGGGGGGCGTGGCTCGGCCGCCTCGGACTCCTCCAGCTGTCCCCGGTCGTACCTTACGCTAATAGGGTGACATTATTCTGTCTAGTTCATGCACACAAATGCATAGCATTTGTACTAGTAGGTGATACATAGGGACTGGAAGCTTTATTCTCACAATGAACTACTTTTCATTTACTGTGCTCACTGTAAATACTAATGATTCATTTGTTTATATCCATATATCTGTAAAAGATAAGTTTTTGTATAATTTATGAATAAATGTTCAATATATCCAATGACAATGTGTCCATTGTGGGGCTATGTTTGATAGATTACTGTTGTCCGTTACCTTGGTTGTATGAATAAGTGTGCATGGCACTCAACCCCCATCCCTATTAGTTATGTAAAGAACTGAAGCTGCTGACAGTGAAGTAAACTAAGTATTAACCCTTTCACCGATATGGACGTCATATGACGTCCAAGTTAAAAGGCCCCAAACCGATATGGACGTGTATAGATGTCCTGTGCATACATGCATTTAATGCGTATTTAATGATAATTCTTTTAAACTTTATGTTTTACAGTATATTTAAATAAATTCTATAAGAAGTAAAAGCTTACGTTTATAAGTTTTTTCTTGAATGGTACACCTCAAAACAGGGATAAACACACAAGGGCACATCTCCACATTCACAGCAAATCATAATAGTTTCCTTTCGGACACCTTTCTTGAGGCACACCAAACATTTTCTAAATGGACGTGACTTTTTGTTGTGGGTGGTACCCTTTTAGGAAAATGTTTTCCTTCAAGTCTGAGGGGTGCTAGGGTGGTGGATTTTTTAACCCCAGTATGGAGAGGTCTCTGAATTTTATACTGCTCAATTAGACTGCGAGCTATTGATATGCGAAAGTCCAGGTACGACATTGTCTTCCGTGGGTTTAGAGCTCTCCAAATTACTAAACAATTGTATATGGTTATATCCAGCTGGTGTAAAAATAATTTTTATACCATTTGATTGTTTTTACAAAGAGGGATATACGTGTAATACCTGATCTACTAGATCCACTCCACCCATATGCATATTATATTCCTGGATAATATCGGGCTTGAAAATTGACATTTTGTTACGAGCATCAATTTTTCCAGTGTCAATCATCAAAATCTTAGAGCTGCAATTGGATAATGCTGTAACAACCCTCCTGTCTTGCCAAGCAACATAGGTCAAGGGTGGGAGCTGATGCACCTGCATTTCTCCTCTTCTTAGAGTCTTCATATTCACATCTTTTGGCAAACCAATACGATTTGAGCGTACTGTTCCAATTGCATTTGTTTTTCTTTTGTGTAAGACCATGAATAATTTAGGGGAACTGTACCAATTATCTAAATATACAGTCCTACCCTGATCAAGTACAGATTCCATCAGGTGCATTACTATGGAACCAGATAACCCCAAATCTTTGTCTCCGGTGTTATCAGTCCCTTGGCCAGTGTATATGCAGCTATTGTAAAGATATCCTGTTTTACTTTCACATACGTCAAAACTCTTTATGCCAAATCTGGCCCCCTTTGTTTTGATGTATTGTTTCCAACCTTAACGGCCCTTCCAAAGCATTAGGCTTTCATCAACAGTGATCTTTTCACTAGGCACATAATTTTCTTTGAATTTTGAAATAATGTAATCAAAATCTGGTCTGACTTTGGATAGTTTATCATTCACATTTTCTGTGCAGCAGAAATGAAGGAAGCGCAAAATGGAAGTAAACCTGTTATTTGACATGCATTTCCCAAAAAATGGGGTAGCTAGCATGTCATCTGTAGACCAGTACATGTCTAGCGTAGGTTTACGAATAACACCCATGAGCTTAATTAGACCAAGTAGTCTGTAAATCTCATTCATTGTTACTTCTGTCCACTTCTGCAATCTACTCTTAGGTCCTAAATTGCCTTTAGCAATCAGGTCTTCCTTCACCCTACTCGCATATACATTTGTTTCCGAAACAATGGGAAACAGTAAGTCAGTAGTAAAAAAATTTGTGAAAATGTCAATTAGTTGGCTGTCATAAGTTAGCTGAGTATGCGGTTGTACACCAGAGGTTGTGCTCGTGAACATATGTCTATTTGTGTTAGAGTATTTTGACACCTCCATAATGTTGATTCTTCACGAACACCTGTCGGAAATGAGTCATTTTCCTCCTCACTGCTACCTATATCCTCAACACCCCCCCTCAAAATCTGAAAACATGCCATCAATGTCCAAATCACTGTCTAACAGCAAAAAGTCTTCCACATTTTCTGATGTAATATCAGAAGCCCGCACTCGTCCTACACTAGCTAATTGATTTGCTACATTACTAGTTGAAGCCATGATTAGCACTGAGGAAACTATTTCAACTGTGTTTTAGCTAAAGAAACTGCTTGGAACTCTGACGCAGTCTAAATTACTATATGAACTGAGCGAAGAAAAAAGTTACGTCAGCTAACATAAACTTCTGTTGTGCAATTAGAGAGATGCTGACAGAGTTTTCTTTCCAGCGTGTATAACGCAATATATACAGTTATTATTACGTGTTAGCATAAACTGCAACCTATAAACCTTGAACCCAACACTTCGGTTATTCAGCTGATATACACATATACCTTGTAAAACAAAAGTGCTCAGAATTATGCACGTTCAACGCAAAGAATGGCTTTCTTTACAGTGATACAAATTAATGAAATTTCAACGCTTTATTAATATAGCCTCTATTTTAATGATACCGCAGATGTATACAGCTTTTAATGGGCTTTAAACCAGTTTTTGTTTCCCTGAAATAACTTAATAAATACGGAAGATACGAATATTTATTTATGAAGCATTTTTGCAGCATTTAACAATTTAAATCTCTCGTTCTGTTTATTGGGTATCCGTTCCCGGCCGTGCAGGGTTTAAATGGCCATCAGCGAAGCGGTTAAGAATAACTAAACACTATAGCAACACAACTTCACTATTACATATCTTATTTACAATCCTTTGGGACCGGCTTCGAGGCAACTTTCCTTCATTTTCAACCTGTCAGTTTGACACACTGACTGGCTGACCTTGATCACTTCTGGAATTTGAAGAATAGCTCCCTATCTTACTGTCATCTGCTGGGGACAACACAAACTTATTGATGACATCTACTTGTAGGATATAAAAATACATCACGCGATCTTTACTTTTCAAAATAAAATTTTCTCCCAAACCATTAAATCTATCGGTTCGTTCAATTGTTTCAATAATTTAACTTCTGGGTTTATTTCATGTTTAGGTGACCAAAAATGATCAGCCACTGCCAATTTATAAGTCTGTTTATATTTAATATTTCTAAAATGTTCCTTCGCTCTGGTTTCTAAATTACATTTGGTCCTACCAATGTAAATCTTATCGCATTCTAAACAGTTAACTTGATAAATACCAGATTTTTTGTTATCTGAAATTTTGTCGCTTTTAGAAAATTATATTGAATTTTTTGTGTTGCATTTATTTTGAGGTGCCAGTATTATACAAACTTCTTTGAAAATTTTTTGGAATTTTTTATTTGCCCACGGATGATAAGTAAATTTGTTGAAAAGATAATCTTTTTTTACTTTTTTTAAAAGTAGAAACATTTACATTTTTTTGATATTTTATTTTTCTAACCTTTTGCATATAAAATCCTTGTTAAAACCATTAATTAAAGCAGTGTTAATAATATGTTTATATTCTGTATTAAAAGCAGCAATTTTGTGTGACAAAGGGTTGAAACTTATTTTTGATATAGTTATCAGTTTGAGTTGATTTCCTATAAATGCCAAAGTTGAATTTATCATTACTTTTTATTATCTTTAGATCCAGGAAGGGAAGGAAACTATTGTTTTCAATTTCTAATGTAAACTTTATAGCTTTATCCTGCAAATTTAGAAGTTCCAAAGCACCATTTACCTGTCTCTCAGGAGTTATACCAAAAATGACATCCATATATCTATGTAGCTTTTGTTTTATAAACAACTGAATCTTTTGTGATAGCTAGAGCCCGGATTTGTAAGCACAATCAAATGAAATAAGCAAGCAAATAAGCATGAAAAATGAAACAAATAAGCACCAAAAATACACAAATAAAAAAATAAAAATTTAATCATAAACATATTGTTTGGTAGAATTTTTACCTTACTCACGCTTGTTACAGTACATGAGAGTTATCTTGATATCTTTTTTGTTCCATTTATACCCCGCCTTTAACTCCAATGGTCATATTGGCGGCCGTTCTCCTTTGGAACATATTGAAGGTGTTAACTCGTATTCGTTGGGTTTTAATCATTAGATCATGCACACATTTGCACTCTCATTCAAAGTTCCAGACTCTGGGGAAGATGAGGAATTATCTTGGTTGGAGAAAAATCCCCATCCCCATAGCTGGGAATCGAACCCGGGACCCCTTTGAGATTTTCTTGTGGGAAGCTCCTGCGTTTTTCAGTGGAAAAATGTTTATACTGTGAAAAGGATCTCTCAATGTTGCATGACGTTACTGGAACATGCGAAAAGCACCACAGTTCTTTTTGAATGAATTTCCCTTAGATATATGTTTCTGTATCAGAAAGTTTAGTAGAAATTTTACAGTGTCTTGTAACCAGGATTTTTCATTACTAAGTTTCTCCAAGGCAGTTTTAGCAATACTGTTAATCTCTGAAAACAATGTTACTGAAATTTCATATATCAGAGAAAGTGAATGCTCCAAGGTACTACTTCGAGTTTCCAACTGTGTTATAATAGCAGGTGTTTTGGAGAAGCAGTTATGGATGTACTCTTATCTTATCTTGAATGCCAATATTAACAAAACATTCTTGTGCTGTGGCGATGTTGCTTGCATCTTCTGTATCTAAGGAGTACAACACTGTTTTATTTCATTGAAATGTTCTGTGTAGAATGACACAGCCTTTAACCAAGAACCCGATCAAGTTTAAACTGGCTGAGGAGCTAAAGACAAATTTGGAAGGACTTCATGAAATTTTTAACTGTAATCGAAGACAGTACACTTTCTTTATGATAGAGACAAGAAGATCAATGTTTTTATATCGGCTCCTGACTCTTTTGGCGAGATGATGGCTAGCAGTGAAAATTTACTTTTACATTAATATGATTTCGATAAAATAAGCTATTTTAGTTAAAAAGCATAAAATAAGCAAGCAAACGTCATATTTCAGCAAAACAGCATTTATAAGCATTTTGCTTAGAAATCCAGGCTCTAGTGATAGGCTTATATAATGCTTCAGAAAGTATGAAATGAAATGCTTTATTAGACAACTAGTAATTATTTGGCACACATGATGGTTATAGGCATTGACACATAACTGTTTGCAAAATCTTTTTCTAAAAAAAGATAAAACATAGCTCTTAAAAACCGCTCTTACAGTAATATGTATGTAAGGTACCTCAATGGGTTAGAGCGACTGGATGGAAACCAAGTAATCCGTGGTACAAATCCCAGTCATGGCATTGAATTTTTCATGTTAACTATCAAAACTAGCCTATATACGGCTAGTGTGAACAAATGATTAATTTCAATCAATTAACTAAAATTGTACTGTATAATATTCTCTGAAAGTAAAATAGCTACTTTGTAAAATAGATGACATGCTACTCAGGCACATCTATGAGGAATGCTCCATACTGATTTATACTTTTATTTCTTTTACACTCACTAAGAAGCTCTATGCCTTGGCAGATACATTCATTTTCTCAAAATTGTCTCCATTAAACTGTACACACTGAACCAATTGAGGTGGTAACTTCTGTAGGCCCTCTCAAAAAACCATTTTTTAACTTGCAGTTCCTGGAGGTCTGTGAAATGATGTCTGCACAAAGGTTTCTTAATAGCCCCAAATAAGTGGTAATTAAGAAGGGTCCAAGTCAGGAGAATATAATAAATGTGGCAGCACCTTAATTCCTATTTCAGCGATGACAGCCATGGATTTTCAACTTGTATGGCTGCCTATTTTCCTGGTCATTTCTTTGGAATTGCAGGGTACTATCTCCAAAATCTTAGACATATGCTGTGCTATTAGTGATGGTTCCAGTCAGTCAATAAGGAAGATTACATCTTTGTCTCAAAAGACTGTGGCCATATGTTTTCCTACTGAAGGCGCTGCATGGAACTACCTCTGCAGGTAGCCTTTATGTTATCGCTGTACTGATTGGACTTTGGTCTCCGACTCATGGTAGTGCAGTCAAGTCCAAGTTTGGACATGAAACCTTCTAGATTCTGGCGGTGGCAATTAAGGAGATCACTGCACACATCCTTGCGTTGTTGTGTTTCTGCTGCATTCAGGAATTTTGGAACCCATCTGTCAGTCAACTTCCCAAGCTTATGGATTTCATGCACTATGCAGTGCAGAATGTTTCTTGTAAGTCCTGTGGGAGATTGAAAATACCCACGCCATCTCCTAGCCCTAGCCCTTAAAATACAAGCAGTCTTATAAGCGGTCTTCTGCTCCCTTAGAGGGATTCAAATATTAGTACAGTGTTATTAAAATTAGGCAAATGAGACAACCTTGTATACACTTTTCTCCACTTACAAGTTATGTTTTTATGAAGACTAGTTTCTGGGAACTTCTTCCCTATCCTCAGTTCTGTGGTTGTTATTTTTGATTTGGTCTCTTGGGTATTTGAGATAAATAAAGGATACACCAGCCGAATTCCTCTCCTTTAATACACTACGTAATCCTACATGCAACAAGTCTTGTGGCTACCTCCAGTTCTGTGACTGTGATGCACCTATTCTCCTGAATTTTTTTTTTTTTTTTTTCACTCTTGAAATGTTATCTGGTGTTACCAGTTACTTTGCTTCCAGAACTGGCATTTTCTCCATTGATGTGCAGTCACTTTTCTAGCTGTCACCACAGCTGTACACAGTTGATCTGTAATGGTGTACAATTTCCACATACTGCCACCAATCGCCTGTTAATATCCTCAGTGTTAACACCTCCCCTCCACAGAAATCACATCATTCAGCATTGTCCTTGATGAATACTTGAGATAACAGGCTGTACTATGCAGGGATTACACTTTTAGTGATTGTCCTGCCATCTATGGTTAGATCAAAACACTACATATTTGGAACTGTAATGATGTGTGAAATGATGCACCATGAATGAAGGAAAAAAAAAGTGTAAATCAATGTAAAATGCCCCTTCATAAATATGTATGCTTTAGAATGCAATCCAGAAAGTTTCTGGGAACCAATACAGTGTCAAAATGACTTCTTTTCTTTTGCATTTCAATAATACTATTGAGATTAAGCACTATTCTCAAAATATTTTCATCACATACTTGAAGTTCAAACTGCTCATAAATAAATATTACATATTAGTAGAGAAAATTATTCCCTTAATGCCTATAAATCAGTTACTGAAAACATTTTGTTGTTTACTGAATTAATCTCAATTTGTTAGTTAAATGCTATAAACAAATTTTCTTTAAAAGATTTGAAGAATTTTTAGCTGTGAACTTAAGAATTAGAAAACATAGCACATACAAAAAAGTGAATATGCAAAGCAAATGTATCTGTAACACCAATATATCAACTTACATATAGGAACAGAAATCGGAGAATTCGTTTATGTGTGAGTATGTACAGAACGTTTCCAGTATCAGGATCAATAACAGGTAGTCGGTGAATGCGATTGTGAATTAAAGTCTTTATTGCATCATACAATGATGCATCAGGTGAAATGCTGACTAGAGGCATCACTTGATCCTTCAGCACATCTGTAACAATATTCCAGGTATTTCATTACAAGAATACAAAAGTACAGCAATAATGTTTATTTTCATGTTCAATTTATTCTATTTCCTTTATTCAATTTAACACAACTAAATTTAAAATCATATAGTATAATAATATTCACTAGAACTGACATATTTGCAAATAAGTATTATTTGAAGTGTTTGCTAAACAAAAAGGCACATTAGATCCACAAATTCTACTACAGGTATCAGGTAAAATTTTAATTTAAAGTGACTTTCATTGAATCTTCTTGGTATGTATAATTTTAAACCTACTATTTTTAGTCTTTTAAACTACAGTATTAACCCTTCAATAACTGCTTTATATGAACATATGCTATTCATATTTTAAAGCATACATATTACATATATACATATATACACACATCTATATATCCTTAATTCTCTGATAATATTAGTAAATACTGTACTAAGGCTTAAAGAAAAAAGTGTGTGCATGCGTGCGTGTGTTACTAAGCATTTGATTAGTTATTTGGAATTATACATCAGCAAGCAGTATACCTGCATTTCATTCTAAAAATCCCTTTGAATTTCAGGCACCATTTAAATAAGAAATATAAGTTGGAGTATCATGCACAACCAGATAATGAAGTTTAATAACCAAAAGGGAAATCAGTAATCAAATATTAGTATTCTTTTCATATAACAGGCATAAAGCATGCAAAGGCATTTATAGGGGAAAATAGCATAGTATATGATTTATAAAGCCATAATTTATTTTTAAAAATTACATTTTTATTTTCTCTAATATTTTAGTAAGTATGAGAAGCACTGTATTCCAGCCAAAAATTTTATATCAAGATTTCAGCCCAAATTTTTATGCTTTGAGACTCACTGAATCCAAAACAGCTGTTTTAGCTAATGGTCTATGTGTCACTTGTCTGTCTGTAAAAACAGCATAGCTCGAAAACAAAAAGTTGGTTAACCCTTAGTTGGTAACATCCGTCTTTGAGGCAGGTATAAAATTTCTCAATGTATGATTGGCACACATACATGCTAATTTGATCTAATATCCAAGCTATGCTTCATTTGTGAGCTGAACTTTGTATTGCATAGACATCATTGCTTTACTTTCACAAAAGTATTATTTTACTCTGCACCCGCTTACCCCATACATGCAGCTACTTCAAGTAACTACAGCTCTTCTCTGCAACCAAGCTGTGTTGGATGTTGGATATCACCAGCTCATTAGTTTACCAGCCCTGCTGCTTTTGTTACTCTCAGCCAGGAAGCGCTAGTTTCATCAGCAGAGGGAGCTGGAAATCTGACAGTTGATTAGCACCACACTGGGGGGAGGGGGCAACAGTTGATTAGTGCCACACCGGGGGTAGGGGGGGACAGGCTCCGACTATTACTCCGGGAAGGTCGAGGACAAGAATCTTACTTCTGTTATGGATCTCGCACTGTGAACATTTCAACTTATTTGCCGCTCCACAAGTAGAAACATTGGGGACAACATCTTTGGCTTCACTTCTTAATGTAAGTTTTGAACACACCTTTTCTAAATTTCTATTCCAAATTTTTCCCCTGTGTTTTTCAGGTGAATTATTATAAATTTCATGGAGTTAGTGCACAAAAACAACGTTAAAAGAAATTATAAAGACTTAATGGGGCAAGGTCATGTGATTGATACAATAATAAAACTTCATTATTGTTAGTAATTTAAAGCTAAAGCAAAGTATGTACATTGTTATGTTTGAAAGTTCGAGAGTATAAAGAGATTGTTGAAAACAATCAACTTGGAGTATTTTGTAGCTTTCCTTAATAATCCTGTAAAGAACTTTTACTTATGGCTTCCCTATTATTAATATTTGTTCATCATGTTGGAATATGAAGACCATATTCATAGTATGCTTCTACGATTTGAGTCATCCCTAGGAAACGCTACAACTCGCATGCATATGTCCTGCACATCATCTCACAGGTGGATATTACTGTAAAGGTAAGATTTCTTTCTTCATCTGATAGACGGATATTACTTTAAACAAGAAGTTTTCTTATGTTATACTTCTTACTTTTCAAATAATTAATTATTTATAGATGGCTACTAGTCGAGGGATACCTCACGTGTCACCCGAAAAATGATTCAGCTGGCTTTAGAGCAGTTCAATGAGAGCAATGATGACTATCATTCAGAGGATTCTTATGTTCCTATAGAAGACCACGTATTAGATTCAGACTGTTACACAGATTTGGAAACAGATTTTCGGCATATATGAGAATGAAGAGGGTGTTGTTGACTCTATTTAGAACAGGGAAAATGATAACATCAAAACTGACAGCATTTATCATGTTAAGATGAACTGTTTCATATGATGCCACAAAATCTGGAGTGGATGCTCTAGACATGAAGTGTAGCAACTACTCAGATATTCGAAAAACAAGAAGATGGCCACTTGCAATATTTTACTTTCTAATATCAGTGACTACGCTGTCTATGTTATATATCTCTACAAAGGTAAGATGTAAGGATTTGAGTTCATGAAGAGCACAGGAATAAATCTATCAGAGGGCACATGCAGAGAAGGTTCCAGATTCCAAAATTAATGGATGATCTCAGAAAAATCATTTCGGACATTCTGGGTGACGAGCATAGAGATGATTCCCCAGCCAAAATAGTAAGAAATGGCAAGCTAGAAAAGAGAAAAAATGTTGTTATTCTCCCTACATGCTGAATAGAATGACGGCATGCAAGTGTGTCAAGTATGATAAACCCATTGCTTACAGTGTTCCATGAAAAAAATGTAAAATGGATGTAAAAAGTATGTAATGATTTACCTTATTTGTATAGAGGTCAAGATATTTTTCAAAACAAATGTCAGCTTAAAGGGCTATTTTTTTTTAAACAGTAATATACGATTTTGTGACTTTTACATAAGCATAATCAACTTCAGAAACAATTTCATGTGAAAGACCAATATTTAATTTTGTATTTTTTGCTAATTTCATAGCAAAATATTTTTAAGCAGCATGAAAATATCATTAATAATATATCCATAAAGCTATTTATTTTCTGTACTCATTAAGTGCACCTAAAATGCAAAATTGAAATGTTAGTCTCATAGAAGGATGTAACCGTAAGTGCCAATTTTTCACTTGTTACCAACTAAGGGTTAAATACCAAACCTTGTATTAAGTTCAGCACCTTCTAAGAATGCAACAGGAATATTTTCAAGAAAACCCCTCACTCCAGACTATATATATATATATATTTTAAAAATGTCGATTTTCTCAAAAAATGACTAATGATTTTGATTAAAATACCATGTAAGATATTTTTATGACAAATGAAATGTATATCTTGAATTTTCTGGAAATGTCTTCAGAAATCCTCTTCATTCTGGATGGTTTTTACATAATTGGTAAACCCAAAGAGACCTCGTTAAAACACCCAAAATATGCTGAATACATTCTTTTGTGGAGGGAGCCATTTCCAACATATTTTTTGTACTTTGTTTGAATTTTCCAGTAGTTCTACTTTTCTAAAATGGAAAGTTATTAGGTATTAATTTTTTTTTATCTCTTGACCATGCAAAGAGAATGGAATTTCAAGGCTACATGGCAACCAGCCATTAAAAGATTTGACTATTGCTTAAAGCCTACCTATACTGTATTCCCATATTCCCCTTGCACCGACAAGAAAATTACCAATAAGATAATTTCTACTAATGTTTATCTTGATTAACATTAAGTAGATAGAGGGTTTTTTTTTTTTTTTTTTGTAATTTTACATCCTCCAACGTTAAGTCATATTGGACGGTGAATGAGATGGGTGAAATGATGCTCAAATGTGTCCAGGGCCCATGGAGCTCAGAGTTACCTGACATTCGTCTTGAAGGATAAGGGAAAACCCCGGAAAAAACCTTATCCAGGTAACTCACCCTGACCGAGATTTGAACTCGGGACCTCTTGAACGTGAGGCAGACATGCTACCATCTACGCTACCGAGGTGGGCCAATAGATAGAGGAATAGATGATTGTAAAAATAATATGTAAATCTGTAGAGGAAGTAATTTGAGTGCAACATATTGTCATGTGTATGGTTAAGGAACACTTAGGAACATATCAAATTCTAGAATCTTTCACTTAATGCTTATTTTCTGTGCTGTGACTTGTTGACACACATTGCACATTCTAAAGTTCTTAATTCTGCTGATCTTTGAGAAAAACATAATGAGTTTACACATGACCTTAGCTTATGATATCATTTCCTGTTTGCTAATGCCAGCCACATGGAGGTGGTCAGACATGCTCTTTGCTGATCAAGGTAATTTAAGTCATGTATATGCTGAATTGTAGTTAGGATGTTTTTGAGGAATATGATCATGCTTAGCTTAGCTTGGGAAACGTCTACGTAGCTTCTTTAACTTGGGAATGCTATTTTGGCAACAGGTAGACATATTGAAAGTAACAGTATTAAAGACTGCATATTTTGGCAGTCATGGGTCACTCAAGAGGGGGTCATTCCACTATCATTCTAGTTCAGTTATCTCGAATATCATGCTGATCTTAGATTCAGGCTCATCATGCTGCCCTCAAGCAATAGCTATTCTACATACATGCATCCTCTAACCATACATACGACAAATGCTCAAGGTAAGCCAGTATGGGTCTTTGACATAATAATGTAACTGTTAACTCTATTTCATCCACTTAGTCTCCTCAAGACTTAGGGAGTGCATTATATTTAAACTTAATTATTAGGTTATAGTAAATTGGCATATTACTGAACTCTGTGTTGTCTCTATCTCTAATCTAAATCCTACCTTGCTCTACAACTTAGCTCTACCATTTGCTCTCATATCCTTCCATCTACACTCCTGGTTACAGAGTAGACTGAAACCCCTTTTGGCATACAATTTACTCCTTTTTTTGTAACAATATCAGACTTTTTAAAAAGTAACTTACATCACAATCAACCATTCTTATAATCTAGTCCGAAAGTTCTGTATATCTGCCTGCATTAAAGTAAGATAACTATCTGCATTGTTGATTTGTTCAATAAAACAGTTTATTAGTAAGCTGATCATGAGCACTGTCGATTTGGTTAGAATTATTCACACACTTGAGAATAAAGAGAAGGGGATTTTTCATACCCTGGAAAACTTTACTTACACCCAAATCTTCTGTAAACTTACAAAACAAATTTTACATTTAAAAATCTCATGCATTCCACAACCTCAAATTAAACAATATAGGGTTGGTTGCATGTACAATATGGAAAATGACAAATGACTGCAGTCCTTTAGAAGCTTGAATGCATATGTAAACACCAGAAAAGGTGAATTAATAGTGTTTGGAACTGCACATTTAACTTGTATTAAGACAAAGTTGCATACCGAAAACAACCGGATTAAAATACTGAATAGTATGAAATTATTAGGTGATACTTTAGATAAATCATGTACTCACATTCACAAACCACACTAATAAGTAGGGAACACATTTTTAGGTAAATAAGTATTTTTCTACTTGCAGTTACAGGTATAAAACTAAGGATAAACAATGAATGTGGTGCCACTATTACAGGTACAAAATTTTATTTCACATAAAAATGTGTAATTTTAGAATAAAAATATGTGATTAAATATTTTCATTATTTAGTTATTTGCTCATTTTATGCATGCTTTAGCAATAAACTGTATTTTTCATGACTAAGCTTTGATTCCCCTTGATTTCCCTTTAATGTGCTTGGCAAACAAAACAAGAACTCAGTTTGTCAGAACAGAACAGTACACTATACTGGTGTTTGCCTAGACTGCACCCAATTATAAACATATATACACAGGAAAAATCACATGTCTGACATGTCAGACTATTGCACTGAGCGCTGCAAACTCAACAGGATTCCTATTTCAATTTGTTGTTATTGTTCCTTCAGTTGAGAAATGCTCAGCGATGCCCAATATACGTGTCGAGTGATTCATGTATCATTATTGTTACCAAAATGATGAAAATAAAAAGCAGTGAAAGCTTGTAGTTGCAAACAGTAAGAATTCTCAGGTACAGTCAGTACAGAAGCAAAAATTTAATATTGTCAGCTTTGTGGAAAGTCTATAAAAGCTGATCAGCGCTCCCAAGTAATGCAGCATTTATTGGCAACAAGCATAACTTAGAAGCTTCTCATTCTATTATGAAGCAGAATTCTCTAACTTGTATTCAGGACTTTCTAAGATTTGTCAATTTTATTCAGATTTACATTGAACATTTGTTTTGGCAGATATTTTTCTACTTAAAGTGAACAATCCAGAGGTTAAAGCATTGCTGGTGAAGTGCATAAACTTTGATCCTCCATATAATCTACTTTACAGAAATAATACCTTTAAAAGAGCCAGGAAGAAACATTACGAAAAATCTGAGCTGTATGTGAAAATGAGAAAACGTGAGTGTGTATAATTTAAGTTAATTGATGGAAATTAATCATTTCATCATACTAGCCATATATAGGCTAAGGTTTTGGATAGATAGAGTCAACTTGAAAGCTTCAATGCCATGGCTATGATTTTAACCGCGGATCACCTGGTTTCCGTCCAGTCGTTCTTATCCATTGAGCTACCATGGCCAACTTGCTCTCATGACATTAAATTCTCCAGTTGATTCATATATTTTCCTGGTAAATCACTAGGGGCTCTCGTATTCGAGATACACCGTTTGTGGCAACTTACTATTGTAAGTACTTGAGTCCAGGCTTCATCATTTAACTCTTATTATTTAAGTTAATTGATGGAAATTAATCATTTCCTCTTACTAGCCGTATATAAGCTAAGGTTTTGGATAGAGTCAACTTGAAAAATTCAATGCAATGGCTGGGATTTGAACAATGGATCTCCTGGTTTCTGTCCATTTGCTCTTACCCATTGAGCTACCATGGCCAACATGCCTTCATGACATTCAATTCTCCAAATGACTCATATTTTCCCGGTATTAATATGAGACAGTGCTGTTTATTACAGCTTCAAAATATGCAACTTCCAAGGAAAAACACTAGAAAACAATCTGTGTGACATTCACATTAACTTCCTCTGTCCACTAGCACTTTTTTTTTTTAATGTAACTGCTTCAAACAATTCTTACAAAAGCTATTCTCTATCTACTTCATATAAATCAAAATAAACCTTTGCTGAAATAGTTACACCACATTATAAGTAGAAGGAAGAATGCAGGAAATCAAAGTGATAGCCAAAATACTTAAAAGTGGACTGCTATTTCCTGATCTTGAAATTCCATATACTTGACATTGCAAGAAAGAACAGAATGATCATATTTTTAAAAAATTACAAAATTATTAAGAAATTCATACCAAACAGTGATTATTTTGGAAATGCTGCCTGCTGCTACAAGAAAAGTCATTTGCAATAAATTGTATGTTTTAAACATTTTCAGTTCAATAAGATTTTGTTTATCTATTATGGTTCAATATTTATATAAAACTACACACTTTTTTCATGGAAACAGGACTTCAAAAGCAATTTATAGAAAATTCAAAACATATAATTATATTTGCAATGTAAATGTGTTAAATATTATACAGTATTTTAATTACAATCATCAGTTCTTTTTTATTATTTTTTTTTATTTAAGGAAACTAGATAAATGACATTTTTTTCATGTAAATGATAGTTTGGGGTATTAATGTTCTCTTAACATAATAATGGCATATCCCGACCAAAGTTCATTTTGAGATAAATGTCATTTTGTGTTGTTCTTCAAAACATGGAAACTAGTGAACATTAAAACTTGATATTTTTTGGGCATTTAAATTAAAAGATTTCAAGTCTATGTGCAAATTTTTCAACCATTGTATTAATAGTTACCTTGAATTTCTATTCTTTACAAAACAGAAAAAAAAAAATGGTGTAAAATAGACTTTTGCTTCGTTTACCATCTTCAAATACCTAATCCAGTTCTATTTCCAAATCTTCAAACTTTTTGTCATCAACTTTCTTCTGTGTATTACCCAACCAGTTGCCTTTATCACCTGTTTCTTCCCTTGTTTTTTTTTTTTTTTTTTTATAAAGATTTTGGCATAACATTTGTAGATTGTGCCATATTGACTACGTTTCACTACAATGCCATGAATCCTAAATAAAGTGGTCATAAATAAACCACTGTTAGTTGGGAATGTCATTTTTACCCTGAGAATGTGTATGCTTTCATTACCAACACATTTTGAAGGTTGAAAATGAAAACTCTGGCATGTCCCTATTCCTTTGATACTTGGACTTTTTTCTCAAAGACTGAAAATTATCCCATTCCACTGCAACACACTTTCAGTATTTGCATAACACTATTCACACTAATACCTAAACTAGTATCTAAATAAAATTAAAGTATAAAGATTATGCTACATTTTACTGTGAAATCAAATTATCCAGTTAAAATAAGGAAAGAAAATATTGTTCATAATTAATATATGTTAAAGAGAGAAAGGGAGGACAAAATCATATTTTTCCCATACACATGCAGATTCAAGTGACAGTACTCACTGCGCCATGTGTCAAGTTTATGCTCCTCTAATTCTTCCATGGTGACTGAAGGTGATGTATAATACATTTGTAAGATCTTTATGAAATCTGTGATAGTAAGCATTCCTACAAATTGCTGCCGTTTTGAGTCCCAGAGTGGAGCTGCACGCACACCTGTCAACATTGTAAGTGTTTTATTCTAGATCTTAATGCATAATATTAAACATTGTAGCATGCATTTTTTTCTAATTATATAGCTTAGTTTGTCTTTACAATGATGTTTTAGTTTTGCAAACAATGTAGAAATTAATTGCAATAAAATATTTTTCTGTTATCCTGTAATACTGATTGACAACTCATACATTCATAAACAACTCCACAGATAGATTCTGAGTGACACAGCATGGAATGGAACTGAGTCTTTCATTACAATCATCCAATCTAAAAAAATTGTAAATTAAAAGGCAATAAAATGAGAATTTCATAATAAATCAGACTGTAAGAAGTGTAGCTAATATTTTAATTATGAGTCTGCTAATATGTTTTCAGTATATTAAAATCATCATGATTTTCTCTCTCTCTCTCTCCCCCTCTCCCCCTCTCCCCCTCTCTCCCTCTCTCCCTCTCTCCCTCTCTCCCTCTCTCCCTCTCTCCCTCCCTCCCTCCCTCCCTCTCTCCCTCTCTCTCTCTCTCTCTCTCATAAAAAGTTCCAAAGAGAAAAACTGAGTTACTTCTGAAGTTACTATGTATTTATGAAACACCTTTTGTTTTATTAAAAAAAAAAAAAAGCCTGCTACTTCTTTTCCACCCCAAATACACATTACAATTTCTTGATATTGTCCTTTTCGTATTTAGAAACATGAAATCTTTTATGTTTCTTTTGAAAAAGAAATACTTTTTAATTCTATTTTCATCCATAAAAAAAGTATTGTATACAGCAGAGATGTACTTTATTCCTGTTTGATACTTGATACTTTATTGTCTCCAGCTGTAAAACATTTTACATGGAACATCAAATTGTATGTACATAAAATTTACAAAAACGATGAGAAGTGCAAGAATACCATATTCTACCTAATTTTTTATACCCTTCCAAAGAGTAATTCAATTCAATTCAATTTATTCATCCTTTAAATCTCCATACAAGATGGTGGACACGTCAAAACAAAAATATTTACAAAATTTAATTACAACACTTAAATACAGAAATTACAAAGACATGTATAAGAGCAAATGCCAAAATACAATAATATAACTTAACTTTCCAAATACTCTTAAATAGAATAAAAACATGCTTCACTTAAAAATGTATGTAGTTTCAATTTAAAAATCTTTTGGTTGTCAATCTGTTTTAAATAAAGAGGTAACTTATTGTACAGTTGTGAAGGAATGTTTGTATAATGTGGTATTATGACTAATTGCTAGTAGGTCTGAACTGTTTCTTGTATCATGGTGGTGTACAAAAGAACTTTGTATATGTATAAACATTGCAGGGTTGTAATTTTCAGTTCCTTAAAATACACTCTACAGCTCACATGTGCACGTTGTAAAATACCCTTTGTAATAGATAAAGATTTCAGTCTTCAGTTCATTTTTTTCATTTGTTATCCGTTTAATTGTGACTGAATTTAATCAATGTATCGATCTCACGTGAAGGGTTAAACTGTAATAATGTTGGAGATGATTGGACGTTACAAGTGATCAATGGAAGTCTGATTGAACTTCAAAGATTTTATGTGGGATTATTAAAAGTGGAATTAATTATTTCTCGCTCGAGATGTAGAGGGTAAAACATTGTATCGTAGTAGAATACTAATAATTAACGCAGTCAACGCAGCTCCCTTAGAAGTGCTGTCCGTATTTTTGATATGTAACTGGTTAGCCAACTTGAATATGCGAATATTCGATCAACCTGTGTCGGGATAGAAGATTCTGAAGTTGATTTTTTTAAACATTTGATTATATTAATCAATGAAGGGCACGCGTCGTTTCAATGAAATACAATTTCAAGTGCAAACAACGTATAAGGATTCCGTCTGGAAAATAGGTGATACCTGATATCACTTTGTTATACCAGTCATGTTTAATAAACATTCGATTGCCAAATTTATTTCGCTGTTCGACTTTAACGAGAATGTTCGGATTTTTACGATACAATACATTTGGTATCGGCAGGAATTCAGAATCAAATACGGGGAAATTTGATACCCACATCCACACGTATAAAACCGACACCTCAATCATTAAACATCTGACTGATAAATTAATCATATTTAAATGAAATCCAACTATGACACAGGCTTTTCAGTAGCTGCAATAATCAAATAGAGTCACGCGACATACATAAACCATTTGTATAGGAGCGGTGCATTTGCCGAATTTCACCTAGAAAGTGTGGCGTTTGTAGGCGAGCGCGGATGGATATGTGCGGTGTCCTTTGAAATCCGTGGTGCATGATAATTGAACAGGTGTCTGTTAATAAGATGTATTAAATACCCTTGTCAATAAAAAACATGACAGAGGACATATAGTTCATTTAGCGGGGAATGTCGATACAGCTGGCAAAGGCGAAACGCGGATTATAGATGCGCCCTAGTTATGCAAATAGTAACAGAATCGGCCTAATATTTCTAACCCCGTAACTTATTTAATACTCAAAGCTGTCTTGGTCGTGGGGATCATCATGGACAAATGAATGAGTAAACTTCCAAAAATGTTTGGATAAAAAACTTTTACCTGATATACCCTCCAAGAGTGCCATCGCGCTTGATAATGCTCCATATAGCGTACAGGAAAATAAGCCCTCGTCAAAGTGTGCTATAAAGCACATTATACATTGGCTGGAGAACAAAGTTTCATGTTCAGCTGCAATGGCAAGGCCGATTCATTTTTTTTTTATTTAAGCTGAACGCTAAACAACTGGCCTGGGCAGTAATAAAACATGTACCTATATCTAACACGTCTATGAAGGTGAAGTGAATTCTATTAGAACAGGTAATTGGGAGGGTTGATTACATCAGGCATGTTCAGAAACTCCAGGATGAGTTCTGGCAGAAGGATGAACTGGTGAAAAATCAGCTGGAGGCTTGGAGTGCAGTGACGATCACGTGCAGCAGCGAAACTGAGGACTTTTCGGACTAAGATCTTGGAGGACCTCTGGAAGCCTAGCCATGGGTAAGTTATCGGATAACACTGCGTATCGGATAGTCGCCAAAATTAAAGGCATCTGAAGGCGGGCCGTCTCAAAACTCCAATGAATGACATACTTGCCCATCCCGGGCTTGAACTTGGAACAAAATCTATTAATTACGTTCGGATATATATTTGAACTGATAAATGCACAACATTTTATTTTTTGATCATGGCTATAGAAAAATCCTGTTTCTATGATATATACAACACGGGTAATCATCTTTCATCTTCATATGGTTAGCGTGACTCAGCACTAATTGAACTTAAAGCCTGAAAAATACTTATCATGCACCGATTTTTCATCACGGCGCTTACTTTAAATAACAAACATTGAGGATACTGTGAAAGATTGGAAAAGAACAAGTTGCTGTCCGGTTCGTTTTTTTTTTTTTTTTTTTTTTTGTAGTGGTACACCAGAATGCAAAAGTTTTCCGATGGACAAGGGGGTTGGAGAGACAAGGGGAACAAAATTCTATGATCGTTTAGTTTAGCCTAGTGAGAGGAAAGGTCAGGTTTACCTGCTATCAACAAAACATCCCCCCCCCCTTCTCCGACCACAGCAGGTAGAGGACGATGAACGTAATAAAGATTAATGCTACCTTTAAGCACTCTACCCAGCAATAACAATAACGACAACGATAATGGTAATGATAGTGATAATAGTGATAATAATGATAATGATGATAACGATAACGACGACGAGATTAAAATGGTTGAGGTGTGGTGTGCGAGAGAGAGGAAATAACGTTATTAAAAATGATCGATAAATACAAGGTTGATACTAGAGAGTTATATAAAACCACCTACGTTTCAGGTGGCAAAATTGTTTTTATTTGCCACTGAGGCTTAAATACCTGTGCGCCGAACTCGCTGGTCAGGTATAAGGAAACTGAACTGTCCTGGCGCAACTAACTGATAAGAAACCAGCCTCCCTCGCGTAGGCCAGTCTTGCTCGCATCGGAATACATTTGCTCGCGTCTGTACATTATAAAAGTGAATGAGGGCTTTAGATGGGTCGGTACTTACTAGCACTCAGTACCACTAGTTAAAGAATAGCTCAAATAGAGTGTAACCAATAACCTGTCTATTAAAATAATCAAACCTCTAGCTGCTTAATTATAAATTTACTTAATCGATCATATAATCAAAGAAAATATCATACAATACACCTAATAATAGTGAAGCAATAGTATCCAAGAAATATATTTCTTTTTGTCGCATGTTACAGAAAACAAGAAAGAAAAGGCTGGCCCTGTAGCTCAGTCGGTAGAGCACCTGCCTGCCGTGAGAGGTCCAGGGTTCGATTCCCGGATGGAGGTGGGGATTTTTCTCCAAACTAGATGATTCCCCATCTTCCACAGAGTCCGGAAGTATGAGAGTGAGAATGTGTGCGTAATCTAATGATTAAACCCCAACGAATATGAGTTAACACCTTCGATACGTTCCAAAGGAGAACGGCCACCGATATGACCTTTGCAGTTAAAGGGGGGGGGGGGTTATAAATGGAACAAAAAAACAAAAAACTAAAAATGTGCTTCAACATTTAAGTTTGTCTGACATTAACGATTGTCGTTCGTTTGCATCAAACCAAGTTACATGTTAATCGGCAATAGTTAATATCTGTTTTATGTTATGGAGATTCGTACCTGGAATTAGGTTATATTTGCAGCAGAATCTGGAACGAAATAGCAGTAAGTACTGTGATTTGTGAGGAATCGTACGTGATGTATGTGGTCATGAAATAAATAAAAGCACTTTATTAATGTGGCTCAAGCAAAGTAAGTGTGGTGACCCCGGTGAAGTTTAAAGTAATATTGCAAATTTGGATTAAACATGGCGATACTGCCGAAAGTATAGCAAAAAGACCGCTAATAAATTACGTTAAGAATTTATTAAATTACACCACTCTTTTGCCCTTTTGTTGGACATCAGATCAGTGAAATTATTTTAATACCGATACTTCATATATAACTATTAATAAAGTAATCCGGGATGTAAAATGTACTCACAACCGAATTTTACTCCTAACATGCTTCGTGGACTTCACATTACGCAGGAATGGGTACAAGGAAAAACAAATTGCTACGGAAGCGATTAAAAAAACCTCAACAACAGTTTCATGAAAAAAAAAATCGTGAACACAAATTAAGTAAATCACACTAATAGAACTAAACAAAAAGCAATACTTACAACAAGAGTTTTTGGCCAGAAGACAAAGTTGAGACCACTTCTCGTGCTTTAGAAGAGCTCACGAAATTACAAAATATCAGAGATTCTATACTCATATGCCAATTGATACACATCTACAATCTCGTAACGGGCTCAGTATAGAAAGAACCCCTCGCACATATTTTTCTTACACTAATATCTCATCTCGGAGAAACTTTCTTTTGTGCGACGCGAGAGTATTTTCCAAGTCCACAGGTGCGCGTATACGCATGCGCAAGCAGACGACCAGCCGGTACTCGCGTTGCAGCCAACATGAGAAAGATATGTAAAACTTGTAGCCAACCTCTGCAAAAATGCCCCAGACATAGGTGACGCAGTCCGTGTGCAAAGGAACATGGTTTGAGCAGGCGAAGTTATCGCCCGGTCAATTTTTGTTACTCATGCACTACTTTGCACATAAACAATCCTACGACACGACGATAATGGAGTGCTCCATAGGAAAAACATGTATGAACTCACTGCAGTATGACGTACTTGTGAGTTTAAGAATCGGGAATAAATATTAGTAAGTATATTATCAATCGCAGTTTTACTTGTCTGTTATTCTTGTGGGTTAGTTTATACTGTATATTAGACCAAACTGGTTTAAAATGTTAGTGAGGTTTCTATATTCACAAGTATATATTTCTAAAACATTTATATTAAAATCTCCAGCAAGCATCAAGCAGCAGCGTGTTTGTGACATTCAATTGTCTAAGAGTTCAATTAATCGCTCAAAAATACCTTAAATGGCACGATTCCATATTTGAATTTAACACCGGATAGTTCAACATCACCTTCAACACTGTACTTATCTAAATGAATGTTGTAGGGCAGTTCCCATTTAAAAATAGTTTGCAATGATTTTTTGTGTAAATAGCAACACCACCTTTGTTCTTATTTGACCTACAATATCTGGCTGCTAAGCTTAGTGAGGGCCTTTTGGCCAATGCTCGGCGAGTACGGTCCTCCTCTTTAATTAAAAAGCCTAACTGGTCTATTTTGTTAGTTAGGTATAACATTGACATTTAGATGAATTACTTTTAGAGTTTCATTACAGCTCTTCAAAAGTCCGTCCTTTTTCTTTTCACCTTGCATGGAAGTACCATTTACAGTCAATTGTTCTCAAATAGCTTTACCTAACACATTGCACTGTTCTGTTTTTCCTAGTTTGCTGAGGTGCATTCCATGTCAATTGTAACTTCTCTCACAGTGCCTTTGAAGTGCTTATGCAACACGCTTTCTGCGTTTTCCAAAATGCTGCCTAGATCTTAAGCCGTTGCAGGTGGTATAATAGCGGGAGCAGCTCTTTGTTTCTGCTTTCTATGCATCTTGTTTATGATTCGCTGCATCTGTTTGTACATTCTGTTCTTTGCCTATCTCTTCTTTTCCTATTTTAGTCCTGCCGAGTTCCGATGTTTTTACTGCCTTTGCAGCATTTTCTTTCTTTTTGTGTACTTCATAACGATCTTGTTCCCTCACATTGCCTTTCTTCTGTTGCTTTAGCCATGTTTTCGAGACGCCTGTTTCTGTACTCACGAAGGTCAATCAACTAAGAGCAACTGGAAGAAGCAGGAGCATTGAATATCAGTCTAATGGCACTATTCCCGAAAATCCACTCATTTTAGAAAGAAGAAACATGCTCGGAATACCTGTTGGTTGATAATGTGATGCTAACGCAGAATTGGGAAGGAAATGCTAATCATTAACCTGCTTTACCGTCTATAACATTTTACCCATGTTTAACGTTACATACTGACACTGATATGCAGTGTGTATAAAGAAAGCTATAAAACATGTTCAAAATATGTATATTTGATGGTGCTTATCACTGTGAAACAAGGACGAGCTAATGTCTGACGCAAAAACAAAATGATGCAAATTCTAGTATTTACTTTTACGACAGACACCTAGAAAATAATAACTTTTGTGAATTTTTCGTTTTGTTTTGCATTCCTAAGATCTTTAATATTAAATTTCCTTATTTTTCTTGCATTTTACTATTGAATAAGGTACCTCAGAGTGTGAGGAATCACATGCCCTTACGTAATATACCGAAAAACTTAATTTAATTTTTTCATCTTGATAAGATATTTCTGTGAAGTTTGGATAAGACGACGACGACGACGACGACGACGACGACGACGACGACGACGACGACGACGACGACGACGACGACGACGACGACGACGACGACGACGACGACGACGACGACGACGACGACGACGACGACGACGACGACGACGACGACGACGACGACGACGACGACGACGACGACGACGACGACGACCACCACCACCACGACCACCACCACCACGACCACCACCACCACCACCACCACCACCACCACCACCACCACCACCACCACCACCACCACCACCACCACCACCACCACCACCACCACCACCACCACCACCACCACCACCACCACCACCACCACCACCACCACCACCACCACCACCACCACCACCACCACCACCACCACCACCACCACCACCACCACCACCACCACCACCACCACCACCACCACCACCACCACCACCACCACCACCACCACCACCACCACCACCACCACCACCACCACCACCACCACCACCACCACCACCACCACCACCACCACCACCACCACCACCACCACCACCACCACCACCACCACCACCACCACCACCACCACCACCACCACCACCACCACCACCACCACTACTAATGATGATAATAATAATAATAATAATAATAATAATAATAATAATAATAATAATAATAATAATAATAATAATAATAATAATAATAATAATAATAATAATAATAATAATAATAATAATAATAATAATAATAATAATAATAAATTATACAGGAAGGCAGAAAATATTAATGTAGCACATTCCTTGAGCTTGCCTTCTTCTGGTGCCCCGACAGTTTTGAGAGAAAGTTTCCACGCGGTTCATGGAAGCATGAATTTTAAATTACGATAGGTATATAGATACTGACGAAGATTCTGTACTGTACCCCGAACTAAGGCCATGAATCCGGTCTGTGATGGGGTATCTTATTTTCGCTTTGTTTGTAATAAATCAGGATTTTAATTAATTTGGAATTTACCGTGGGTACATCAAGTGGTCGGAGGTACGCTAAGGAAAAAATACACCAAAACTATCTGAAAAGCCCTGAAGCAACTGCAGATTTCAAATTTAATGTCGTCTGTCTCCGACAGGTATGTTTGTAACTTTTTATACAACTTATACAATTACAATTTATACTTTTTATACAATTCCTAACTTTACTTGTCACCTCACTAATCAAGCTATATCTTACGTTCACTTTATTTTAATACTCATATTCTGGATTTATGAATTTAGTGAGTAGTATTAACAAGAGAACAAGGAGTGTATTTCGCCGGCGTGTGCTTGTTAACATTGTTCATAAACAGTGATGCACTTTTCTGTGTGTACATAAAAAAGAAGTGTAACATTTTGATCAAGTCAATTTCATTTATGTAAATTTAGAAAGTAAGCAGCTATAATAGTATTCTTATTAGAAATAATCAACTACATTATAATAATTAGTATGCATAATCACGAATTCATGAACATGAAGTAATGTATTTATAAACTGTGTGCATTTTATCAAAACCCCAAGGATATATATTTTAAAATATAGCTTCAAATTGCTATCGCGAAATAGAAGTACTGTCCAGCAACGCAAAGAAGGTCCCTGAAAGGAATGTGCTCCCTTACACAGTGGGACAAGGACAGCGAATGTGTATGACAGAACGCATGCTACACAAGGAGCAGAACCGTTAAAACATATGCGCCCTATTCACTCTGTACACTAAAACCGAGAAGATTCATTCACAAAAGTAGAAGCCGTCAGAATGTTTTTGAATGGTCTGTAACTGTACTGACATGGGATGTCACAAACCTGTCCAGGGAGGATGTGAGAACTTTCTGCAACCTCCCTGCGTCTCAGGCCCCGGAGACTTTCTCTCCTGTGGTATACTGTACAAGCACAGCAGGCTGTGTAAGCCAACATGGCGCGAGCGGGACATATCCTGAAGCCCGTAGTTTTATTTTCCCTGACCTCAATGGCGTAAAGTTTCTTAAAATTGTTCAAAAACAATGTTGATAAACTTGTGTGTGCGCATTTACCGACAAAAAATCAAATTTATTAGCTTCTTGTTTATGTTAACCGAATTTCTTTAACTTTTCTGATTACAAAATTTCTTAAGGCCTGTCATTTGAACTTCGTATTTTGTGTGTGCGAAAGCCATTCAGTATTGCATATATTCTGAAAATATGCTACATAATTTGAAAACGTTCCGTGTTACGAAAATGATATGCAAAGTGGTACTGTTAAATAGAACTACATTAATCATTCACTCCGGACAAAGCGTCATTTGAAATAAAAGGAAAATACATTTGTTTCTATACTGGGTACTTATAATAAATGAAGCACTCAACTCAAAAATTCAATTTTGAGGTTTCACCTTTGATATGTTTTTGTGTTTATGTCTAATGCTCTCTTTCTCCCTGTTTTAAGAACCCATCAGGACGTTCGGGATGCCTACTACAACTGTTTTGACAATGACTGGCACAAATTATCCACAAGCATGCACTGCCACATCATCAATGCTAGAAACAAGCTCTTAAAGGGGGAAGTAATGCTTGTGATGCTCTGTGATGTCTGCAACAGCTGTTGGTAATATCATCCATTGCTTTAATATCGCAAGGGTTAAGGTGTTTGAGCTGCTAATACAGTGAAGTGTAATGTGTCACATTATTAAATCCCTTCCGAATTTCTAACTTTGGTTATCAACACTGCATATTTGCCTTTGCATATATTGTAATATAATATTAGATCAAATAATATTTCAGTATTTGCTACAAAAACATATTTAATCAGATGTAAAACAAATATTACTGAAATTGTAGAAATGTATGCTTGGTATCTCTTCAATTACAAAATCTTGAGAAAAACTTTCTTGTGTCATTACTTTTAACACAAACACTAAGCAACGACAAGTTATTATGACTACGTCCTGGCGCGGCTATACATAAAACAGCTAGTGTCTTGACCTTATGTTGATGTCCGTGCACCTGCGGCGCTCATGTGGAACCGCGAAGGATTTGAAAAGCTTCGCCCTATTATAAAAATAACAAATAGCATAATATTCAACTGATAATGTAAACATACTGATATTTACTTCTAAATTACAAGCTGTTCCCTCTTGGTACAATATTTTGTTTTCTGTTTCTAAATATGACAAAAAGTTTTATCTTTTGTGCCACTTTTTTTTTCCCAATTTACTAAGAATAATTTCAATTTGAGGATATACAAATGTTTTTCTTAAGTTTATACGCTGCAAACCCATGTGGCAAATTTTATGGCAAACTTGCTAATGTACACAGTCCTGTATATCTTGCCTACCACCGCGATATGTATCAAAAAGCAGGTGTTAGGCTAGGCCAAAAACGGCACGTATACTCCTCAAGAACAAATCAGGCAAGGTGACCCTGCTCTGCTTTACCAATGTTTTTTTTTTTTTTACAGTATGGGAATTACGTAACATCACATACATCCAATTCTGAATCTGATGGAAGCTTTCCAAGACTCAACATTTCTTCGTCCTAGCTCGGAGTCAAACCCAAGTCCCCTTTGTAATTAAACCAAGACTTGTGACCATATGACACAGGAACCTACCAACATATTATAATTATATTACCATTTAAAGACTCCATAAAAATTATAAAAAAATATGTGATATTAGTTCGGAAATTAATTTACGATGTACAACTACAAGCAAAATAAAAGTAAACTTACCATTATAAACAAGTGCAAAAAAGGCCTTTTTTACAAGCAGCTGTGTATCAAATACTACCAGCTTGGCACTAGTAGGAATCAAGTCGTAACACTTATGGAACTTGAAGAACTTGACAAATATTTGGCTTTCATCTTCCTCTGAAACAATAATAAATATCCATTACTGTCTTGTGCACAATAAGAGGAAAATAAAAGCTTATCAAACCTTTCAGTCCCTATAAGCACTATGGTGAAAATTCAGTGATGAAACATTCGCTACTAAACCAATATCCCTGTAAGAGACTTTTAATTCTGATAATTCTCCAACTCCAATGTTATATATTAAATTTGTATACATTAGTACAGCATATATAAATAAAAGAATTAAAATGTTAAATCATACTTTCACTTTCCATTACATGTAACAGCGATGTGTTATTGCCGTGCTGTCAAAAGTTGCATCAGCACTTATGCAGAACTACTAAGGTCTATGCCACAGAATCCAACCTACTCTCTACCACAGACTTGGAAGCACTGCAGCAAGGATTTAGAAAAGTTTGCAGTCACATATAATACTGTAATAAAGTTATTCAGTATGGAAGATGCAACATCCTAAATATCTGGTTTGCACGTAACCGACTGTTCATTTCTCATAAAAATGCTCATTTCGTATTCAGAGACCTCAGAACGTATACCTTCAGTAAAAACTGCTGTTGAATTTTTGGTTATAATGAATACTTTCCCTGCCTACCAAAAAAGTAGAAGAACAAGTAAAAATATGCTTGAAAACTGGCCTCATCCATTTGCTCCCTAAGACATACTTGTCAACTTCCTGAAATTGAAAACCATGCTTTCCTCGTTCGAATGAGATATAGTTCACGTCGTGCATTGCTGAAAACTTGCGCTCGTTTACTAGAAGCTACTAATGGTGAAATCAAATCTTAAAGCCAAATGCCAAATGCATTTTGTTGCATCACAGAGAAAGGGAACCGTGAAAGTGATGAGCGCACACACGCGCACGCACACGCACACGCAGCGCTGGCCTATCATAGCACTGAATACAAATTACAGCGGTTACTACATAATACAGTAGAATTTAACACTGTGCCATGTGCATACTGCAAATCTGGAATGCCACATACTAAAAGCGTATCCTGTCCCCCGTACGAAGTTGGCAAGTATGCCAGGGTAATCCCCCCAGCAATTTGTACAGGTAAATGTATAATAACAATAACAATATAATAACAATATTAAATTATAATCTTTTATTTTCTTAAGTTGCTATCAGCGTTTGCCGCTTGCCTAAGTTTAAGGCAAAGTTTCAAAAAATACTACCACTTTTTTGGAGTTCTTTAATTTATCGATAACAAAATAGCTCTCATTAATGAAGAGCACACAGTTTAAATTCACATATTTAATTTTTTTACAAAACTATTATACCCACATCAATTTGTAAAAATGGATAAAGAGTTCAGATATGCTGGTAAAACTGCATGGTTATTGATGGCTGGAGTAGTAGATGCTCCTCCGAAAGCCTGGAACCCGCCAACCCACACTTATAAGGTGTTCTTTTATATGAAAATTGTCAGTAGCGGTCCAAAAACACCGTCATTATAGGGTACTGAGCTCTAGGATACCTGCTGCCAAATGGTGATCATTGGGTTTTAGCTGCAGTATGCTTCGGCTACGCTTTGTTGTCGCTTCGCACTGATCCACTCCTCTTATAAAAATATCCTTCAGCTATGTTTTGTGGCTCAGAACCTTAAGTGTGAGGACTCTCATGTTGGCATCCGTGGCATCCGAACATACAATAGTACTATCTTCAGTGAGAAGAAACTGAAGTGAGGGTGATGACAGGTTAGGCGACAAAATTTGACACGGACATAATAGTTTAGCAAACTTTTTTTTTTTTTTTTTTGTACTTTATATTTGAGTATTAGGTATTTGTGATTGCCATATATCATCATTAAAACTCGCGTAAATCACACGGTACTAGTGAAACTAAATTCGGTTGTAGGATGTCAGTATGGTTTATTAGGCACTTCTAGGTTTCATTTAGGCAAACGAAGAAATATTTTCGTTTCTTTAAAAATATATATCAAAAGTGATGCAACTATACGCCAAAATAGAAATTACCAGTTTTATTTTGGACAGGAGCACTTTAATTCTTGGCACGACTTTTTAATAAT
The DNA here is from genome assembly GCA_030765055.1 of Mantis religiosa. Classification (NCBI taxonomy): domain Eukaryota; kingdom Metazoa; phylum Arthropoda; class Insecta; order Mantodea; family Mantidae; genus Mantis; species Mantis religiosa. The sequence continues at coordinate 1,404,874 of JAUKNK010000402.1, forward strand.
TTAGCATCACATTTTGTAGTTTTGAAAAATGAAAAGTTTGCAACCATCTGGAATTCAGATTCATTCAATTCCTAGTGCAACTTTTTCTCATATCTATCTATTTCTGTTTCAATAAAGAGGATATTTTTTCAACAAATGCATTGGGCCCAGGAATTGTAAACAAATAGCCCGACAGTTCTACCCATGTAAACATTGTAAATAAACAAACTTACAATTCTACACATATTACTTACATTCTTGGGAGAAGTACTGGGAAAAGAAATGAACCCGTTTTTCGACATCGGTATCCTTTCTCCTGCAGCTTTCAGGTAACTACACCTTTGAATCACTAAACTCCTCAAAGATTTTCAGGGCCAACATAGTCTTCCCTTTAACAGCAGCCTCAAAATCATGCAGTTTTAGCTCACTTTGTCCAAAGTGACATTTAATGTCTTAAATTACTTAATGTTGTCAGCAAAATGTTTTCATATACTTCAATAAATTCATTAATGACCACGATCTTTATCGATTTTACTTTAGTGTTTCGTAAGTATGATACATCAAAACAGTTGATAAGAATATTGACAATAAATACACAATTCTTAATTATTTGACTTAAAGTACTTTTAATTTAAAGGGGAGAGTCAGACTGCAAAATTCAATGCCAATGACAGGATTTAAACCACCAGGATGTGAAAGATCTTCCAGATCTTTTCAGTCCGACTCTACCCTTTCACAGTGCGTCCTACACACGGAAGGTGTGAAAGAACAATTCATTTACATTAGTTTTAATTGTTGACACTGACTTGAAAGTACCTAAACTACTCGATTCCGGTCATAAACAAATAAATAAATAAATAAATAAATAAATAAATAAATAAAAATAACATTAAATGCTCACAATTCTACACTAGAATCTGCATTTTTAGTTTTATGCAAATCAGAAAGAAAAAGAAAACCTAACGTAGTCACAGTCATCTACACTTCGAAATCTAGCTTAACAGCCCAGTTAGGGACAACCATGTGGTTAAGTACATGCGAAACAATTCAGACCATTCTAAACCTTCGAAATAGAAAAATAAATAACTTGTTTCTTCTTTTGGCCGACATTGAAAAACTAATTGTAGCTTTTCGAGACAATTTTTTCGGTGTCTACATGTACCATATCACTGGCCTAATTTAGATTACGATTGTAAGAACATTTCACTTATGAATGTGACATTTTCATTACTTTCAATTATATATAAGTTTGTTTTCAATGACTTAACATGGGTCAAAGTACCTTATACAAATTAGAAACATTTTCCTATTGCCTTTGTTAAGAGTTATCTGTAGCCATTAAATAAAACTGACACAAAATCCTCTACACTTTCAGGCTCAAGGGCATTTTTAACCACTTTGTTTTGTCACAATCTAGTCTTCTTAGAATATCCGAATAATGGATGCATTAACTTGTTTCCACAATCCTAACTATTGTAACTATAACTATGCTTTACATAGTGATATACCAGACCTAGTAGCTCACATGCAGTTACATCGTCATACTCTCGTTTTCTCACAGTGATACAATAAAGGTTTTCTCCATCCGATGCCGTGCTGTTTAACATCAAACTCGCCAACATATCTTTAAAAATCCTTATCCCCTGCTTTTCAATAAACACAATCTTTTGATGAAGTAGCAGCTACCCACTTAAAACTGCCTTCCCAGTTTGGATTTATGTTTGTTTATACAGTAATTTGTTTTTTCGTTGGAGTACTTGGATGGTTCCTGGACTTTGGCAGTGAAACCGCACTCATTTTGCAAATTAGAAGAGCGAAATGAAATTTGAAGGATAAAATTAACTCAATTTAAAAAATTAAATATTGGTAAACGCTTGATAACCTTAGTATAACTAGACCGCGAACAAAATGCAGTTGGAGGCGTGGCTTACCAACACTGGAGTTCTCTAGCTTTACCCCTCTACCGTCATTTTTGGTTGCCTCTCCTCAATCGCGCGGGCTGCACGGTCATCTGTTTCGCACACTTTCGCATTCGCTGTTAGATTCACTCTCTGCATTTTTTCTGAATCACTGCTTTGTTCCTCAGGATTTAAAGAAACTATGATTCTATCTATTTCTTGATCGATTGTGAGGTCATGTCCGAGGTAATTATTTTCTGTTAACTTTACACTGTCACAACACTTAACCAATTGTTCAACAGAGTACTCACAAAACAATTGTCGGCACAATCCTTTCTCTTTCAGGCACCCGCCAATTTGTTGGCACGCAACTTTTCCCTTAATATCATCCCATACCATTTCAATGAGGTTTTAAGTCAGGGTGATAGGGTGGAAGGCGCAATGGAATGTAACCATGTTCATAAACAATGTTGTCAATGGCGAATTGCTTCTCACGAGGCTTACTGTTGATAATTTACGATTTTCCTTTTGACATTGCACGAACAAAATCGATACTGTGGTCCTCCATCCAGCGTGTCATTTCAGATTTTAAAGTTGCCATTATTGGCTTCTTGTCCCTCTCACTGTTGTGGTACTTAGCATTATCCATTACAATAACACTAAGGTGGGAAAGAGCTGGATAAAGCTGCGTTTCCAACCATTTTCGGAAGTTTTCAAAATTCGTGAATTTGTGAAGTCTCCTAAGTTTGTCCGCCTTTAAAAATTAACAGTGCACCCTCGAAAAATCCATCCTCACCTCCACCATGAACAATAATTTCTGCCCCATTCCAATGTTGACTGTAACTCCAAGTTGTTCCTCTGACTGCCAGCACTTGCTTACTGAATGCGATTGTTGGATGTATGTTTCATCAATATATGCAACATTCCATCCCTCTGCCCTGTACTTCCTGATGTCATTTAAATACTGTGTTCGCCAAACAGCAATATCTGGTCGTTCTACCAAAATCTTACGTTTGGACTGGAAACGACTACATTTGAACCCCAGTTGTTTAAGCCTTCTTCGCTTCCACAGTCAAGGATTCTATCTTCTTTTAGACTAAGTTTTTTTTTCAACTCTTTGCGCAGAGTATAAAATGCATGTATTTTCTGACGAACAGCGGAATCGGTAAATGAATCCACTGGTTTCTTTAGCTCTGATTTTCCATCTGGAGTGGAGAAATTCAGTGTACCCTTTGCAATGGACATCCTTCCTTCTTTTAAAATGTTACTTACAGTTCTTGCTGAAACACCATTTGCTTCACTCGTAATTGACAGTACATTAACATGTTGTATGTTAAACCTTTCTCTCGTGTTCTTGAAATTCTTGGCAACATTATACATTATTTCACGAGCCTGACCTCTGAGTGGCCTCCCGGAAATGCAAGAAGACTTTGAAGACTGGCAATTCATTTTTTCTGGACGGTTTTAATACGCTTTGAAAATCAAAACAGCATTAAAATACACGCAGAGGTTTGCGTGAGAGAGAGACTCTCTACAGAGAGTCCGTAGATATGTTTTACATGTTTAGAAAGTTATAAAGTAAGTGATCACTCTTATGGAATGTGGAAAGCAACCCTTCCCCGCTGAATTAACCTATTGTTCCACCATTGTCCATATGAAGTATGTTTAGTACTGAAGCGAGTTCAGTTGTTTTAACAAAAGAGACCCCTCTTACGACGCCCAATGACTGTCATAAATCTATCTTCAAAACCCAATTAACCAAAAATTTCAATTCTTGTCACTGAAAACCAACTACAATCCTAATTTTAAGGAAGTGATAAACACATGTTAATTCCAGTTGGAGTTCTTAGTTGCCAAAGTTCCGATTTTCATTGTTCTGTTCGGTTTTACGAGCAACTTTCATTCATTATATGCATAGGTCACGTCAGTAAGTGCAAGGCTAATTTTGTGCATTTTCTTTTCATTGTGCTAGTTCTACATCAGTATGGATTTATCTTTTTTGTGTTATGCGGTATACTTTAGTCTGTATCAACTTGTCCTATATTTCTGTGTATTGCTTTAACCTAATTGACACTATATGCACTTTTAAGTCACTGTCATTAATAAAACTCCATAACCGAGTTCTAGATCTCATAAATGATGCTAATATTCATCATTTTAAAAAAATAACGCAAATTATACTTTTTAAATGCTATAAAATGCTAAATTGCAAATGTATAAATGCTATAAAATGCTGAATGTAAAAATCAAAATGCTAAATTTCTGATTTCAAAATGCTAAATATCACTACCCTTATTCATTACCAGTGTTAAGATTTTTAGGTGCAAATTTCAGATAAAAAAGGAACAAAAAAGTGCCCAAATAAGGATAAAAAGATGCTGGTTATTTCAACTAGTTCAACAATTTCTCTTTCCTTACAAAGAAGTACATCAAATTATCACTCATCAAAAGAAGAAAAACACATGAAGCTGTTATACTTCAGGACAACAAACATCTCTACATTTTTAGAAGTCTGTTTCTGTTAGGAGGTCGAATGTTATTTTCTCCGGTAACAGAAGTTGCTGTGCCTTGGAAATTACACCTGTATCGGCTGGATCCAAAGAAAGCATAAACTCTTTGTGTCAAGATTTTCATACAACATAGCAGCACACTCGATCCAAGATCCCCAGCGAGTAATGACCGGGAAATTTGGAAGGGGCGGGCCAGTGGTTTCCTTTTAGACGACAACGCGATTCGGAGCTTTCAGCAGAATCTTCTTCAGGGCAGAGAAGTACTGATTTGCGATGTCGTAGTCGTTCCTTATGGATTCACAAACCTTGTGAAGGGCAAGAACTAAGAGTGCCACGTGCTTCAACTTAGGGAATAAAGGCTGTGATTGGTTAACAGTTGAAACCATGTATGGAGCCTGGTCCGTAACCACCAGAAGCAGTTTTTTCAAACTCGATACCAGCAGTTCAGAGATGACAGAAGTTCATAATTGATTGCATTACTGTACTGACATTGACTTTCTGCAGTTTTTCATTTTTAACACCATGGGCTTAACTTCCTCCCCTGCTAAGGGAAAAACTAAAATGTTCAAAACATACCGTTCCATTAAGTCTATGGTTTCATCCACAATGATTCCCACATCGCAATCAGAAACTTTCTCCTCAATTCTTTGTACGGTTTCTTGTTAAAGAGCCTCCATGCAGTTTTTTCTTAAAGCACTCTCATTCGGCATTGCCATCTTTGTGTATTTTTCAAGAAATCTCTTGAAGGTTGGATGTTTCACCTTATTGAGAGGAATTCCTGCTTCCGTAAAAGTTGCACCCAACTCGATGGTTTGATTTCCTTAAAACTTTTTTTTTTTTTTTTAATAACTCTATTGAAACGCATTTTGTAAAAGAGGCTGCCGCGATTTGTTTGCCTAAAGAGTCATGTTCATTTGATGCTGAGAGCTGGAAATGTGCTGTTTGATGCGATCGCGCTGGTGTTTTCCACTTAAATTCCTGAATCGCAAATAGTACATCGAATAACAGTTCCATCTGTGTCTATGAAATCTTGTTTGAATTCTTGATCCAGAAGAATAAGTCGAGTACGGGACCCTTTGATATGGTAAAATCTAGTAATACACTCGTTTAGTAATGTAACAAAGGACTACACCAGTTTATTTGCTAACTAAATATGACTTGCACAACTCATTCACTTGCTGTCCACACTCTTATGTAACACCCCAAAAAGTACCAAAATGTTCTCATTCATGCTGGAACTGCAGTCTCAGCGATTTCTATTAGTTTCGAGCAGAACCCAGTCAATTCTTAGAATTACGCGGGTATGGTTACTGCTATCCCTGCGTGACCTTGGGATCCGTGCTAACAGCGTCTGTTACAGTAACAAACTCACATTCACAAACAGCAGACTACTGATTCTGGTGAAATTAAAAGGACAGAATGATATACGAGGGCTGTTCAATAAAGAATGATCATAATTTTTTTACGGTCATAATTTTTCGCACTAAAATTCAATCTTATTATATTTTGTCAGCTTAATGTGAAACAAACACGTCGTAGCAGTTTCATTATTGGTACTCATGGTTCCCGCCTGTGAGAACCAGGCAAGTTCAGACATGTTCAGTATCACCTACCACTGCAATGGAGGTAACAAGCGAGGAACAATATGCGGCTTTGAAATTCTGCTTTCGTCTAAACAAATCTTCAGTTGAGGCCTATACAATATTACAGGAGACCTATAGAGAGTCTGTTCTTCCCTACAGCACAGCTCGAAGGTGGTTTAAAATGTTTAAAGAGGGGAGACAATCAATTTCTAAGGAAGGTGGACCCGGTGCTCCAGTTACTGCTCTTACGGAAGAAAACATCAACACTGCTGCTGCCATTGTGAGAGAGGATCGACGAATTACATTAAGATCACTTTCTGAAATACTGAACATTTCATTGGGTGCCACCCACACGTTGGTGACAGAAACATTACACATGAGACGTGTTTGTGCGAGATAGGCTCCAAGACTGTTGATTCCCGAACAAAATGACATTCGCATGCAGGTCTGCATGCAGTTAAAGTTGATGTTAGAGGAAGTTCCGGAGTTTCTTTCAAACGTAATCACTGCTGATGAAACTTGGCTACATAATTTTGATCCTCAGAGCAAACAGCAAAGCTCAGTGTGGAACTCTCCTTCATCACCAACCCCCCAAAAAGCAAAAGTGGTTGCTTCTGCTGGGAAAGTTATGGTCATCTCATTCTTTGATATTCATGGGATGGTTTATCAGCATGTTGTACCTACACACACATCAGTAGCTGGGCTATGCTACAGGGATGTCCTGAAAACATTGCAAGTCCCTATCAGGCGCAAAATACCACATTTCCGTGAAGCAGACTGGATGCTGCACCAATATAATGCGCGGCCGCATATTGCCAATGTTGTTTCTGAATATCTTGCAAAAATCAACGTGAAGTGAATCCCTCATCCTCCCTATAGTCCGAATTTAGCCCCTTGAAGAAACGCCTTCGTGGGAGGCGTTATCCATCATCAGAAGCAGTGGTGAAGGCTGCGGATGTGATTTTGAAGCATGTCTTTGAAGACAGGCAGAAACGCTGGGACAAGTGCGTCTCATTCAGTGGAGACTATTTTGAGAAGGACCATCAAAATTATGAGCATGAGAAAAGGTACGTTGTCAAAAAAAAATTGTGATCATTCTTTATTGAACAGCCCTCGTACAATGACAATGAGACATTGTCAGCTGCATTATTGCGGGCTGCTAGCGGTAAAGCACAAGAAAGAGGATTTGTCGTACATAATTATTTTCCATTGTTGTAGGTGTGCTTTCAACTTCTGCGCAGCGTTTACTGAAAGAATTAGGCTTACTCTGGACTTGTTCACAGTAAGCTCAGGAGATGTTAATTAAAAAGTATTCTCAATTCTCAATTTTGCTATATTTCTACTATGCACGTGTTATAAATTTGCCTGTGTCATTTTGTTTTGGTCTATTTTATCACACGTATGCACAGCACCTGTGCCTTGACTGGCTACTGCCTTCATTAAAAAAAAAAAAAAAAAAAAAAAAAATATGTTATGTACGCACGTTAAAAAATTTCAACAGCTGTCCGACATTCGACTGTATGTAATTCCTCCAATAAATATGAACAAAATTGTTCATACTTCATTACTCTTATTTTTTTATCTCTTTCTACTTCTTAGTCTGTTATCTACTTTTATTTTCATTTTCTCATTTATAATACGAAAAAATAATAATTTCAGCAGTACATGTATATGTAGCCAACCAGATGGAGAGAGAGAGTCATGTGGATGCATTGCAAATTCCGATGGCAATAGCTGCTTCGGCTCGGCAGCTCAAAATACTGGATTTCCACTCCATTCCATTATTGGTTCGGCATTTCAAAAGCGTAAACATAGCGTACAGTAAGCGTTCCCGTGGACGTTACGTGCCCTTACTGGTTTAATAATAAAAAGACAGCTATTAGTTTCGGCGTAATCCTTTGTGAAGGTCGCTTACCACTCCTTGAGCGCCAAATGAAGCATTTCCTCAGGGCGGCGTATTACGTGACAGCATGTGGTTGATCGCTCTGTAATCATTTACTTTGGCACACCATCCAGAAGGCAATTTAAGCTCTTCCAGTATCATCCTCGCTTACAGACAGGGCTATGTCTAGTGATGGGCGAATTCGAATATAAAAAAATCGATGCATTCGATTCTTGGTAGTTCTCGAGATGTTCTCGAAATATGAATGTGTATTCGAATACAATGCAAAGTTCTCGTTTGCGTTTGTCCTGAGTGCTGTTCTCGAACACTTTTTGCCCGACGTTCTCGTTAGGTGCAGGTGCACTGAAATGAAATATGTAGTGTTTAACGCCCGCTTTTACTACATACGGCACCGCAGGCGATGCCACTAATGATACTCGAGATGAAGATGGAGCACCGGTGGAATGAGATGGCGGGGGAAACCGGAGATCCCGGAGAAAACCCGCCCCAGCGCCGTGTTGTCCACCAAAAATCTCACTTTGCGGACGCCTGGGATCGAACCCGGGCCGCCTTGGTGAGAGACAAGCGGTCTAACCACTGAGCCACGGCGCGGCCAGGAGCATTGAGGTGGAATTTGAATCCTGATCTCGATTCAGTTTCACAGATTCTGATTGGCGTTCACAGTTTCACATCTTAAAGGCCAGGCAGCATAGGGGCGAGAAGTGAACTGGTTAACAAATAAACATTGTAACATATAGGGTGGGAGATGTTTACTGTACAGATAAAACATACTGTTTACGGGTAATGGACCTGCTTACATCCCAAGGTTATCGGACTGTCCCAAAACAATTATTTCAATACGTGGTCATATATTTAAATGACTAAATCGCGGGAGAAAGGTATGTACATTACGAGATATGTAACTATAACGAATGAATAACTGTTATAAATTCAAAATCAAATTCAAATTTATAATGTTGACGTACTATTGATTCCCAAGTACACCAGATCATATAGAATATAGCGTAGTTATATGTAAAGTCCTGTTAATGAGAGTTTGACAATGAAAATAATGTATTATTGTGCTATGTCTTACTTCCTGATACTAATACAATTATTAATACGCATAAGCAAGTGGTCAATAATGACTAATTTCTTTTCCTTTTAACATATTGGTACGTGCTGTCACATTCTTTTATGCTTTACTGCTGTATGCTTTGACACTGGCTTAAAATATGTTCAACATTTCTTGAAATAAAATGTTTTCCTGATCTGATACACTGCAGCATAGTGACCACATACACAGTAAAGCAATTGGTCATGAGTAGGGCCCGGATTTTGATGAAATGAAATGTGTAGTGTTTAACGCCCACTTTTACTACATACGGCACCGCAGGAGGTTTTTTTTTATGAAAAGTCATCTTTTTTTCTGAGTAGTCATAGATGATGCTTATTGGAAATTAAGTGCATTCTGGAAAAAATACGTTAGATATATATGGTTTTTATAGGTCATCAAAATGCATTTTCCGGTCACTTTCTTTCTTTTTCACGAATTTATAGGGTATTTTCATCTGTAGCCCGCATTCGGGAGGCCCGGGTTCGATTCCCATGGCGGACCTGATCCTGACTCATGGGCTTTTTAAAATAATCTGTGATTAAAAGTTCATTTATATATTTTTTATGAAATAGTAACTTTGTATTAAAAAAACAGTCAACTGCGTTCCGTTTGAAACAGTATGTTTCAGATTTTGGTGGAAACGTATTCTCTACTGATGGAACTGTGTTGTTCTGTAAAGTGTGCGAAATTGAAGTCGCTGCAGACAAACGGTTTACTGTACAATATGTTGGGTGGGGTAAACATTTGCGAGCTCTTCAAAATGTGCAAAAAAGACAAGCGTCTCAGTTACTGATAAAAGAAACGGCTTCGACGTCAAGTAACAAGTCATCTTCCTTTTATGAAGAATTATGTGAAGTGTTTGTTAGTGCAAATTTCCACTAGGAAAATTAAGTAATTGGACGTCACACTGGTCATAAAATTCCAGATGAATCAACTTTGCGCAAGTTACCTACAAAAATGTTATTTAGATACGTTAAACCGATTACGTGAATGTGTGAATGGAAAAACTTTTATGTATCAATTGATGAGACAGCCGATTCAGAGGGGCGTTATGTGGCCAATGTAGTGATACGTACGCTAGAAGCTACTAGTGCCGGACAAATGTTTCCTCTGACCTCAGAGGTTATGGAAGCTGTTAACCACTGTCAGATATGCAAACTGCTCGATAAATCCATGCGTTTATTGTGGCTTAGTGGAATACAGCATGACAACGTGCTCCTCTTCCGAACAGACGCAGCGCCTTTAATGGGAAAGGCGGCAAAATAGATCCAATCATTTTACATTAAGATGGTGCATATTACGTGCTTAGCCCATGCTTTTCATTGAATTGCGGAACAGGTCAAATCACTTCCAGAAGTAGATACACTAATTTCCACTGTAAAGAAAATTTTTGAAAGCGCACAACCCGAACTATATATTTCAAAGAAAAAGCCCCTAATATAGCTTTGCCGCCGGCACCAATTTTAACACGCTGGGGTACATGGTTAACTGTACATACATATACTACAACTGTGGCAATTTTCAAATAGTGACAGAAGTGATGAATAGCTTAGATAGGGTAGATTCTAAGGCAATTGAGAGCGCACAGGATCTGTTTTCTGATACTCAAATCCAAGGTAAATTAGCTTTCACTAACTCAAATTTTACATTTTTTACGGATACCGTAACCCGCCTTAAAGAAAGTGGCATGACATTGGATAAGTCGATTGGGTTTGTGATGATTGCGGAAGAGAGCATACAAAATGTAAAAGTGAGATTGGGGACAAAATTAGAAACTAAAATTTCTGTTGCACAAAAGTAAAGTAACCAAACAGTTTGTTAGATTGTCAGGAGATATCTTGTCAGGAGAAAACTTCAGAACTGATATTTTTGAACAGGATTTAACAGGCAGTGACATAGTGTTTTTTCAAATATGCACCCATAACATCTGTGGAAGTGGAGAGAAGTTTCTCACAGTATAAAGCGGTTTCAGCTGACAACCGCGTTCTTTTACTTTTGATAACTTGAAGATGACCATGGTGGTGTACTACAATGATAAGTATGTTTTAGCTAATGGGTACAGTAACTTATTTTTTTCATATTTTAAAAAATTGAAAATTACCTGATAAATTTTGATTTTATTTATTATTTAGTAACAATAATTGCATTATTTACTAAGAAAGTTAATTTTAAAACGTGGTTATTCGAACCATATATTCATTATTTGTCTATGGCAGTTATTAATTTATTATTATGAATGAAATTGTTAATTTTTGTCAGGTAACTTTTTTACATTTTATGTGCGGTTTTTTTATATTTTAAGGGGACTTTACAGCTCATTTTTAGAGAATTTTTAGGTCAACAACTTCGGGGCCCTAGTCATGAGCGTTGCAACAGTGAATTAGAACAGGAATAAACGATTCAAAATCACATATGCCAATTGTTTTTGATATCCTATAATTCCTGCCTATGGAAACAATAAAAACGTTTATTATTATTATTATTATTATTATTATTATTATTATTATTATTATTATTATTATTATTATTATTATTATTATTATTATTATTATTATTATTATTATTATTATTATTATTTATCTTATAAACATCATTTTCATTGTTTTCGTCGTTATTTGTATGTTTTTATGTTGTTTTTCTGTATATTTACACATGTACACAATACACAAATGTAAACATCATGCCCAAGGCGGGACTCGAACCCGCGGCCCTCTACGCAGAGGAACGCCGGAGACATCCGCTCTAGCACTTGCATCGAATACACGCATATGCTCTCGTTTGTAGCAAAATCGATTCGCAGCGTGTGACATCCGAGAACTTGCATTCGAATGAAAGTTTTGATTCTTATAAGTATTCGAATGCAGTGTATTTGATTCTTAAAATCTTTCGATTCTGCCCATCACTAGCTATATCTCCCTTCTTCGGTTGAAATTGTAATGTATTTGCGGCATCTGGTACCTACATGACAAAGCGTTTCAAAAATGTTTTTGTCATTCTGACGCTCATATTATTTACACCATGCCGGTCAATTAACAATGATTAAGTATTTCCAAATTAAATTGCTTATTTAGTCCCTTTCTGAAAATTCCATACACTGTGAAACAGATATGTAATAAGAATACCTTAAGTCTTTCCGTACGAGCCGTACAAACATTTTCCTGTTGGTTACAGAAGGCACAGAGAATGACAATTATCACTAGAAACTTATTTTTTACTTTTTTGGTTGCTCTATCGGCTAAGCTCTGGCTTACTTAAGGATATCTAAACCAGCTATACCGTAAAATACCTTAAAGTTGACTTCAGGAAAATAAAATTAGAATGTAGGAGAACACAGAAATATTTTGTGCAAGATACCAACTGAAATGTTTAAGAAGATATGGAGCGGTATTTAATTTGACAAGTAAATTGCAATAATTATCGCATAAACTGTGTATATGAATGTGAAAAATAAATAGGGAAGAAGTAACACGACACTCAAGATAGCAAGGTGACCGCATCTATTTTCAAGTTATATTAAATCATGTAAAGAAATTCTGAGATTAAGTTTCAAAGATCGAAATTAATTATGAAATTAATTATGAGTTTACTAATAAATCACTTGTAATATAAAAACCAGTGACGGGGCGTTTTTCCTCCGGGGACTAGCAGTAATGGTACTGTAGCATTAATTCAATATAATACGCCACATTCACATGGCTTTTATATTCATCCAAAAGGCTATTCTAGCTCAAGCTTTTCTTCTATTTAATTCTTGTTAATCGAGGAAAACCTTTACGAAATAGCTTTATTACGTATTTTCTTGTAGGCACAAGGGTAATTGAATACAGTAGGTTTAAACATTGGTCAAATCTTTTAAGAGCCGGTTATTATTGAATTCAAGGCGATTTGTAACTTCCGTACTTCTTCAAACAATAAGGAACAGCTCTAAGGAGTTTGGTCCAGGGAACTAAACTAAACTAAACAGTCGACAGTCTTGCATATGCCAACAAGCCAAACGGCCGCGCCGTGGCTGAATTGTTAGACCGCTTGGCACTCAACAAGGCGGCCCGGCTTTCATCCCACGCGACCGCAAAGTGATATTTTTGGTGGACAACACGGCGCGGGGGCGAGTTTTCTCCGGGATCTCCAGTTTCCCCCGTCATCTCATTCCACCCGTGCTCCATCTTCATCTCAGTATTATCAGTGTCACCGCCTGCGGTACAGTATGTAGTAAAAGCGGGCGTTAAACACTACGTATTTCATTTTCAGTAAGGCAAGAAACTTCACTGGCGGAGAGGAATCTTTGCTGACAAAGTTTTTGTGTCGACATCATATAAGGAGCAGTGGATGCGTACCGACGTGGTCATTTTTTTTATCAACGGTACGTGGCTACTCGCGTACAAGCAACTCCTGTTGGGGCCAGATGTTGGATGTCTTGATCGAATAGGTGGAAGATTACACAGTTGGATCTGTCACGAAATTTTAATCCCTTTTGCCAGAGAATGATATTCCGATGGAACAATTCTATTCATGCAGAACTATAACGTCCATAAATGAAGGATACGGCATTGGTTTGATATGAGTATATCCAGTTGATACATCACCCTCCAGGGTCACCTGATGTAAAACCTATTGAGAACGTATGGGAAGAAATAAAGAAGATTCTTCGAAATTCACGCCACCCAACTCTCAAGATGTCTGCCGAATTATGAGACAGCGTCGAAGTCGCGAGGTAGTCTCTTGCAGAAACACCACGTTACTTTTATAGGCTGACAGACTCCATATCAAGAAGAGTTAACGAGGGTTTCCAAAAACTATGGATATTGGACTGTGTGTTAAGTTCATTTATTTTTATTTTTTGTATTTTAGTTTCGTTTATTTTAATTGTTAAGAGACCAAAATGTGCCTCAAGTGTAAATAACTATTGTGAACCCGCCAGGAAGTATGGCCGACGGTGAGGAGAACTGAGTTAGAGACGCGGACGGCCGCTGCCACCGCCACGATCCGGGAAATATGTAGCCTTTGTTCTGCCACATACCAAGCTTGCCCTTGCTTATGCGTTTTCGGCTACCAGAAACAATTGCTCCGTCCTGGAATGTCAAGTATTAAAACCAAACTGATGCTCCAGAAGGAGCGCACTTTCCTCTAAATAAAAGTCCGAGGCGGGTGAGTAGCAGTTTGTCGAAAAACTCCGAGATAACCGACAGGAAGCTGATAGATCATAGTCAGATAGGGAACTCCTGGATATTCCCCCGGCTGCAAAATGCAAACTGCACGCGCCTTCTTGCGGTAGTTGAAAAATGGCGCATGCAGGCATCAAAAGCTAATGGCACGTAGTGTTCCCACTCACAGGTTAAGACTTCGGTACCGACCCCCGACCGTGGGAAAATAACTCCCGATTGACCAAAACATCCTCTAGCCTGTGGTACCCACTACCTCTTCTTACTTCCCTCTTAGAGGCAGAGCGGGCCAATGACTAAGAGGCCAAAGTGGTTGCCGTCATAATTATCTATTACTTCCGGATAAGATAGAGGCAGTAAGTTGCTCTAGCAGGCCCCCGCAGTGCTACCGGCGTCGGGTTTAACCACTCCAATTACTTATCACCTTAATCTGCGTTGTCTTCGGTGAGGTGACTTCTAACCCAAAGAGGTATGCTAACGCACCCTCACGGCTGTGCCCATGTGCGTAAATTTCAAGTGCGAGCACGGTGGGTGCTTATTCCGGAAGGCCGTTATCGTAACCTGCGGTCCACAGTCTTGTTGCTTTTCCTTCTGGGGATGACCAACTCAAAACATCCTCGTTGGGTCGAGGTGCGAGATGTTCTGCATTCTCTCACCATGCTCATACTGAACTTTTACAAAAATGCTAGGCGCCTTTATTGTACACAACAAAGTTACTATTACAATCTCCAATTCTACGGTCAATTGTTTTACTAGTACTATTTATGCATCACAAATGTAATTTCCTCCTTTTTCACTCAACTTTTGCTGTGTGACGCAAAATTTTGATCTTACAGGTCTTAATTTACTACATTTATAATCGATTCAATGTTTGCAAGGATTAAGGAGTCTTATGCCCTCAAGTTCCATTAGATTATAAAGAGATAATACAGTCAACAGGCAGTGCTTACTCGTCCACTGCTGAAAAGTAGCTATTGTTCATCAATTAACACGATATGATCTGTGGGTATAGCACATTCAATCAGTTAATACCTAGGAAAACAGCATAAAAAACACCCATTTAAAATCCAACAGTAATTGCATAAAAGTATGTTATATGAAATTGGTATATACGAAAGCATCGAAAAGGGGAGAAAAACAGTCAACACACATCCAAAGTCAACACACACTAATGTGAATTTATGGACTTTATTTAAAGCGGAAAAAAATATTGAGAAGCATTAACAAGTCTATTCCCCAAGTATAATTTCTCTATGGTTTTATGCTAAAGAAATGGCAAATTCAATGTGTATCTTTTATTCCTGAACATTTGATTTTTTCTCCCAAATATTTGGGTTTTGTTGTTTTTACTGTTGCGTTGGTTAACCTAGGTGGCGGAGGAAAAAAAGTAATGTAGCGTCTGAAGAAATAGACATTTTATATACTTCGGACAGCAAATAACTGAATGAAATTACAAGGAAATATATAAATTATATATAAATATACAAATACGACCTAAATAATTACACTTTATCAGTGAGTATTAAATTAGAGGTTAAGACTGTCGCTTTGGCTACATTTCCGTAAGATACTTTGTGTTGTACATCAAGTAACTTATGCATTAAAAATCCAAGCAGTCTGTGGAACTATTAAACGAACCTTTAAAAATAAGGTGAGAAACCAGTTAAAATTATAGTTATGGCAGTGCGAGTGATTAAATATGGTAGTGAAGCATGAACTGTACAACAAAAAGATAAAGCGTACGATACAAGCGACTGAAATGGAGTTTTTAAAGATCAGTCAAGGGCTGTATGAGAGAGAAATATAGAGATAAGGCAATCAGAGAAGAGCTGGAAGTAAACCAATATTAGAAGAAACAGAGCAATGTGGAAACTAGTGGGTTGAACATCTCACCATATGCCCGAATAAAGAATAACCAAACAAGCCTTTTCTTACAAATAGAATGAATATTAGCTTTAATAAATATGAGATTGGTTCAGGCAAATGCCAAAAGGAATCAGAACTCTTAACAGCTCTGCTGTTCGTAAACGACTAAAATGTATCTTTTTCATAACCTTGAAAGTTCTTCCAGAGGGAGAGGGAGAGGGGGTAGATAGGAGGGGGAGAACATTTTGCACTATTCCGGATGTCAACTTTACGAGAAAACACGGATTCTTGGTAATCAACGATATACAGTAAGTAGCGCAAGTTTTGAGACAACATGCAAATCGTAAGCTCACAAAACTGCAAGTATTCGTTTTATTTCCAATGACAAGAATTAGTTATGGTCCTATTATTTATTAAGTATTGGCACTTTTTCACTAAACTTGAGAACTTTTGCAGTGGGTACTGGACAATTACTAAAAAAATGCAGCATAAATGTTACATATTTGTTTACGTCTAACAGCTATTGTAAAATTAAATAAAATTCATGCACACGTCGTTGTAACTTCCTATACATTTTCACAATACAGTCTATCTATACCTACTAGCAAAAGGATATTGAGCATATCTAATAATATGGCTGATCATTTTGTAGCTTCATTTAAACCAGCATAAAGATTAGAATCAACAGCATATGTCCCATATAACATCTAAATGCTTCACATTATTTGAGAGGAATTAAAACTTATAAGTTGTAATGACTGCGGATTTAAAATAGCACAATAACAATCAATTTATACTTAGAAGTGCAGAAAGATAATATTCCAGAATTTATATTGTTTACTACACTCGTACTGTATTTTTAATATCGTCTCAAAAATAGTTTATTATTTTGAGGCAACTCTGACATACGCTAACTTCCTAGTACAATTAATCAGTACCATCCGTTTTTGGTCAAAATCAACTAAGCTCTCAGAAACTTAGTGGTTGTGTCCCGAGCCTAACTATAGCTTTAGCCACCCATCTGGTTTTTTATGTGTTTCTAGCTTTAAATCGTTTTGTTAGAACCTCCCCTCTTCAAATACAGTACGCACAGCGTTCTAGACTAGATTCAACGCCACCATTCAGCAACTCCAGGAACTACTGCACAAAAACAAACGCAAACTTCTACGTCATGCTCAAGGAACATGCCAGAGGCTACCTCGGAGCAGCATGTTCGTAACTGCATCGCGTCGAGCCTGGTCCACTGTCTCGAACTCCTTGATCTGGTCCAGAGAGTACACTTCATCCTCTTCTTCGATGGACTGGAGTCGAAGCCCGATGGCGTTTGAATAATAATGAAGGCGCAGCATGCTGCGACCGTCGTCGCTGGGCCAGTCATCTTAGTGGCGCAGTGTGCAAACCTCGCTTGCCTGCTTCGGCTAAACTTAGCGACCACCTTTCATGAAAGTTTCCGCCTTGAGGCTAAAATAAGCCTATCAACAAACATCCACACAGATGATCGCCTGGCCTGGCCCTCTTCTGGCAACGTTATCCGTCATTCCGAAGCTGAACCAAGGTCAGCATTGCACAACATAATGTGTGTTCCAACTTTTCTCTTCCCATATCGCGCACAAATGAAACTAGCAGCGGATGTTTACCCAATCTCATTTGTAGTTCCTCAGTCTGTCAGCAGTAGTACTTATCAATACAATACTTCATCTACTTACTGTTAAGTACGTAATAGAAAGAGTAAACAAAAGTGAAAGTAAAAGGAAGAGACCATAATCTGATGCGTAATATAACTTCTCTACCCACTATCATTTTGTCTCAGTCCATTCAGAAATTCTTTCTTACACAAATTCTCCCCCTAACCCTATTAATATTTCTTAGATATTTTTTCGGTAGAGATTTTTACTGTAGGTGCATAAGGTATGGTGGAAATAGACTGCAGGCGATTACTTGAAGGTGCAATTTATATATCTGCATTTGGTATTATTTGGTCTCATCACGAGAGACAAAAGAATAAACAATACTTCAAAGAAAATATTCAGCATTTAAACCGAAAAGGCCAATGTCAACTCTGTCGCGTATATAATTGTGTTTTCTAAGAATTTCTTCTTTTTAGTTATTTATTAACAAAATTTAATCATTGGGGCCTGAAGTTTAATGTCATTGAACGGAATATGATATATCGGTCGGTGAAAAACGACATGGCTGAAATGGGCAGGAGTACAACTTAAACGAAATTCGTCTTGTCAGGATGAGGGAAAACTCCGGAGGAAACCATTCAGATAATTTCCAATAACCAAGATTCGAATTCGCGACCTCTTGACACGCTCCCCCAAACAAACGAGGTGGACTCAGAATGAAGAACTTAAATGCAACCTCGCCCATGTCTCCGGAGAAATGATGGGGGGAGGGGGGAGAAGCTTACGCAATTTCAATTCAAACCCTTAATGTCATGTTTAAGAAAATTGTAAACAACAAAACCTGTTCCGTCTAAAGATAATGGTGAACATAAGGAAATGATGAGTTATTTAAATAAGGGGTTTATAATTAAGCGACTTTTATTTTCTAAATTGCGATATTCTCGGACGGATTACACAATATTTATTTTCTTCTAATTCTTTTTTTTTCATGGTGCTCAAATATTTATTTTTAATGACTTCTTGAAGTCAGACTTTTGTGTGGAATGCACTATTTCCTCTTGTTTATGGAAATAGCTGAAGAACGTAAATAACTGAAATTTAGGCTTTGTTCCAACATTAGAAGTTATTGGTGCTCCTGAGATTCCCTCGGCTATTATCAATTGAGGTAGGGTAAAATGTGTGTGCATGTGTATATAGGGGGGAGGGAATTACTTACACACAATTAGTCATTTATCTTCGATGATGCATTCTGCATTGCAGTAATTACTGCCTGAGGTACGAGAGGGGGCTTGAACTGTTAATCTGATCAAGTAGTCAATTTGTTTACTGCGAAATGTGTGCATGAGAATCACCATGGTGCTACATATAATAGCTGTACTGTGTTTCTCTCAAAAAAAATGCGGCTGTATATGTTTGACATCCACAACTCTGGATAGCGCAACGTTAGTATCTCAACATTGCTAGCATGATAATGTTGCTAGCATTGTTAATATGTTGAAACAGTAGTCGCCATCTTTCTCAGAAAACGCCAGAGCTGCTAATGTCACAATCTTGCCACATTCTCATGAGGAACAAAGCAGTTAATGTACAATGTAGATAGTAGGTCTATTTCTGACTTCACGAGCAGCCGCGTGGTTCAGTTCCTTTACCCCTCCAGAGAGCAAAACTCCCCTCCGACGTTTTCTGGTCGGAGGCCTACGGCAAGTACTGTCGTGATAGCTATTATGCATTTTATCCGAGAACAATTTGTATTGCATAATAGTATCATACATATATAAACATGATGGGGGCGTAGCATATTCTTCCAGCTTGCCCTTTTTCTGGTAGTCAAGATACCTTACCGTTCAAATATAAGCTATGACACTAAGTATTGGTCTAGCTAGAGATGGTATACTGGAAATCAAGGCTGGAATTCCCAAAGTATATGTAGATAACACAGAGTCCGGACGTGCAGTGTCTTCAGAATTGCCAGAAAGTTACTATGGAATATATTTCCTTTCTTGCACACACAGAGCAATCAATGCCCGCCTCGGTAGCGTGGTGGTAGAGTGTCTGCCTCACGTTCAAGAGGTCCCGCGTTTGAATCTCGGTCAGGGTGAGTTACCTGGAAGGTTTTTTCCTGGGTATTCCCTTATCCTGAAAGACGAATGTCAGGTAACTCTAAGCTCTATGGACCCTGGGCTCATTTAAGCATCATTTCACCCACTCCATCCATCGTCCGATATGACTTAACGGTGGAGGACGTAAATTACAACAAAAAAACAGCAATCAACAATGATATTCACTGTCATTTCAGGAATAAAAGTCATTATAAATGATGGCATTATTCCTCCAAAATATACCTTTCCGACATCGCACGGATAGCTTTTCAAACTACAATGGCAATTTAATAATTGTAATTATTCTCCCCACCGCATTCGTTTAATTCTTATAACCAATTTCGTTTTGATACATACGGATAAAAAATTTCCTGATACTCATGCAAAGGAATGTGAAACACGCGGAATGTCCGAGTTCCTGAACACTCGAGTCTCGCAAGCTCTAGAAAAGCTGCATAGCCAACAAGCAATTTCATCCTTTCTATTTTAATTTACGTCCTCCAACGTTAAGTCATATCGGACGATGAATGGAATGGGTGAAATGATGCTCAAATGAGACCAGGGTCCATGAAGCTTAGCGTTACCCGACATTCGTCTTTTTAGGATACAGGAAAAAACCGGATAAAACCTTATCCAGGTAACTCACCCTGACCGAGATTAGAAATCGGGACCTCTTGAACGTGAGGCAGACATGCTGCCATCTACGCTACCAAGGCGGGCAGCACCTTTCATGGTGGAACATTATCGGTGGAGATGGTCGAGTAAGTTGTTGGATAAAATTACAGCAGATAAAGTGTTTAACCCTTGTATCTCCTCTTGGGCACCATAATTATTTAATAACAAAGAGCTACAACGATTCCACATGCTCATACATAGACCCAGTACAACCCAGTACAGGTGGAGCTGGTGAATTAGTAGATTCTTCAGCTTCAAGCCACCAAATTAACCGCTTTGGAGAAGATGCGTAGTCTGCGACCATTGAGGAAAAAGTTCTTAACTGTTGCCTATAGAACATTGAGTGACTGACTTATGTTGTCACTATTTATATAATTATTTAACGCATCTTGCTAACAATCTTGATTGTAACATACGAGGGCTATCCGGAAAGAAACAGACGTTTTGAAATAAACAATTCAAAAATTAAAGCTTGTTATATACATTTGAAAGGTACACTCCTAATCTATTTTTCTACATAATCGCAATTCAAATTGAGACATTTATCATACCGTGGCACAAGTTTTTCAATACCCTCGCTGTAGAAATCTGCCGCCTGCTATTTCAACCACTGGTTTACCTGGCATGCAGTTCGGTGTCAGTATCAAAGCGTTGTTTACAGAGCCATTTTTCATCGCTGGGAAGAGTTGGTAATCGCTCAGCGCCAAATCCGGGTTGTATGATGGATGGTCAAACACCTTCCATCCAAAACAATCCAAGAGTGCCAGGGTACGATTGGCCGGGTGTGGACGTGCATTGTCGTGAAAAAAAAACACCTTTGTGCTAAGATTCCCCGACGCTTATTTTGTAGGGCACGCCGTAGCTTTCTTGTGTTTCACAATACCTTTCTGGGCTTATTGTTATTCCTCATTCTAGAGAATTAACGAGAAGCACTTCATTGGAGTCCCAAAACAAAGTAACCACGACCTTTCTTGCTGACAGCGTTTGCAAACACTTTCGTGGTTTCTTGGAAGAATGTATGTGCCCCCATTCCATCATTGCTGTTTTGTTTCACATTTGACATGCTTCACCCAAGTCTCGTCCCCGGTTACGATACGATCCAGAACTGCATTACCATTTGTGCTGTATTCTTTGAGAAAGGTCAGTTCTCATCCAGTCTCAGTTTCTTATGGTCTTCCGTTAGGATTTTCGGAACCCACCGAACACAAAATTTGTGGTAACCAAGCTTCTCCACCACAATTTGATGTACCAAACTCCGTGAAATTAGAGGGAAAATGTTCCGACAGTTCTGTTACCATGAAACGACGGTTTTCACGGAATTTGTCATTGATTTGCATTGCCAGGTCACCAGTCACAAAGCTAGGCCTACCACTGCGGTCCTCGTCGTGAACACTGGTAAGGCAATGCACCATTGCCTCACTCGGCTTTCACTCACTAACCCCTGCCCGTAAACATCACAAAGCTGACGATAAATTTCAATTGGCCTGTTGTTTTGAGCCAACAAAAACCGAATCACAGACCGCACTTCACCCGTGACGGGATTTTCTATTGTAGGGCACATTTTGACGACTCACAGAGAGCAAAGTAAGGAACGCACAATCCTCACGCTACAACAGCTAGATGCGCAATGAATGTAGAAACGTTCTGACACCAAGATGGCGGCTCTAGCCCCACCCATCGCCACGTTAGGCCAAAACGACTGTTACTTTCTGGACAGCCCTGGTACAAAAGAAATAGAGCAAAATGTTTTTGAAAGTTACTAAGATTATGTTGCCATGGTACTGCAACAGTAGCTTATCATTTTAAGGAGATTTTGTTCTCTTTTGTTTTCATGTCTTGTGTTTAAATAATAACTATATTGCTTGGAATGAAACGTTTGTCTTATTCAACATGCATATTCAGGGAGAAACAACAATATTCTCTACTCCTTGGTATTCTCGACTAACCTTCAAAGCCTTCTTTGCAAACTTGCTCTTTTATAACCCTAATATTTTAGTAATCAAGTTCAAGGGCTCTGCACATTCGTTTAATGTTTCAATAATTTCCGAAATTAAATTAGCCTGAGTTCGTTACAACCAATTGGGCTTTTCATTGGTGAAAGAATTACCTGCCCTCGTCGCCATGGTCGTTAGAGCGTATGTCTCTAGCGTTCCGTCGTGTAGAGGGTCGCGGGTTCGAGTCCCGCCTTGGGCATGGGTGTATTGTGTATGTGTTCAACTAGAGAAAAACATATCTCTTCGATGGCCAAATGAGTTCTACCTCAAAGCCCACCCCCCAAAAAAGTGGTGAAAAAATTGTCAAAATCGGTCGAGCGGTTTCGCGATTACACTGCTTACGTAAACAAACACACCCCTTTATGATATCAACATAGAATGTTAGTTCTACTTACGTTCTGTTTAAGAGCTAACTCGCCACATCGCGGGGTACGCTTTGTTATTTAAATTTGAAGTACACAGACGACAGCTTCAAGAACATTTTATTTTGTACTCAAAAGCAAAAATAATTTATAAACATAATGTAACTTGGATAAAAATAAAATCAAAATGCAATTTCTGAGGTACAAAAAGTAATCGTACACATTATGGCAAAAATGTTGGCATTCAGTATTTCGTCGGGCAGTCTTTAGCTCTAATGTTAGGCTCTGATTTGTTTGTAGACAAATTTTTTAATCTGTGTTTGATATTTTACTCCATTCTTCAACAAGAGCCGTGTCTCATGTTTCTTTACTGAAAATTGTCCTTTTCTTTATGCGTTTTCCCAGGATTGTCCACACGTGCTCGAAAGGGTTAATATATGTCCACTGGAGAGGGTATGAAGCGATTTAGGAACGTCGCAGATTAAGCGCAGTTATGCTTTGGACCATAAACATCCAGTTTTACTGCAGGCTCATTTTCTGCACACTGGTAATCAACTCTTGCTTCAGATTGCTCTTATACTTCCTGCGATTCATTTTTCCCATCCAATTTTGTCAATGGAAATTGACGATACCTAACACGCTGATGGCCAACCCCAAACAAGTTCGGATCGTCCACCATGTTTCACTGTTAGAATTGGGTGTTACGGCTCTACTTCCGGATTTGATTTCCTCCAAATTGCAGCTGCAGTTCAAGCCTAGGTTCCAACGTTTACCATGAAGTCTAGGGTGTCTTCACATTACTTTCAAGCGAATGCTAGGCTTTTTTTTTTTTTTCTGTTCTCTGAGTTGACAAAGAACTTCTTTGTGGTACCCTGCCGTTATGTTCTTGGCTATTATAAAAACAGATCTTACGGTGTTTGCTGAAACACTAATGCCTGCCCTCTGCAACTCGTAACAAACTGTGAGCAGTCATTCGCGGATTCTTTTTGATGCAGTGAAGAATAATGTTCGTAATTCTGGCCGTGATTTTAGGCCGATCACTTCTAGGTTTTAGACAGATTGCCTGGCTCCTACCCCGTCAACGATGCTCTACATGGTTGACCGTGATTTCCCTATCTGCGATACCTCGGAAAGGTTTCTGAGATTATTGTGCAGTCTAATTATAATTTTTCTCTCTTCAATTGGCATTTCATTCCTTCTTCGGCCCATTTTACTTCAGTTCCGCAAACCACTGCTCTCGATATCAGTCTTTGCATGCAGGTCACTTGCTGTGAGACAAACGAGTGCAGCCTACTCAGAAAGGACCTATAGTATGTGACGTAACCACTGTTTTTAATGTAGTTTCCTATGGCGGACGAACATTTGGTATGCCTGAGAAATTCCCAAATTTTGTTTTTGTAGAAATGACACCTAGTTTATAACTTATTTCTATTTTCATTTAATAAATACAATCAGCAAATGTCCCTACATTTAAAAATTCTTCAGAATATCAATTCACATAAAAGGTTCTGTACAGTACGAATAATTTCCGTTCTCACTGTACATACCCACAAAAACAGAAGACTTTCTCTAAGGTCAAGTGGTCAGCGCTTTGATCCAGAGGTTTCGGAAATCTTTCTTTTACCAGAAATGTTCCTTCTCCACCACGGAGTCTGGAAGTATGTATGCATCTGAGAGTGAATGTGCTTATGTTTCAAACTAGAAATGATTTAGCCCCAACGTTTACAACTAGGGTCAAAGAGTTCTTTCAAAATGCAAAGAAATTGAAGGGCACAGTACAAATGAAACAACTAAAACAAAAAGAATCACATATTGATATCTCCATAATCCCAACCCATTTTGCATATCACCCACTGCTATTCTTACGTTCATAGGGAATGACTTATGCTTATTCTTTCTTTACAGATGTAAAGATATCTCCATGCATTTCCGCGTTCTCTCCTAATAACCTCAACGTTCTTATTACTATTCCCAAGTCGCGGGCTCAAATCCGGCCCAAACCGATGGCTTTCAAGTGCGCTCAAAAGAGACAGTCCCACAATAAATTTAAAGGCAAGTGAAATAAATCCTGCAGGACGAAATTCCGCACACCGGCGGCGCTGATATGGTACTACAATTGACAGCGGCGTTAGCATGCAAAATATTTATATCAACGCTCCCCGCCTCCGTGGGGTGGGCGTAGCGTGTCTCCTTCACATTTAAGAGGTCGCGAGTTCGATACGGTAGGTTACCTCAGTGAAGATATTTTCTGGAGTTTTCCCTTATACTAAAAATGAATGTATGGCCTACGGGCTCATTTGAGTATCAGTTCATCCAATTCATTTATTTTCCGGTATGAAACTAACTGGTTTCAGTTAAACCATACAAAAAACTCGTCGTTTTCATCAAAGATATTTTTATATGCGCTCACTTGACATTCTCTTTAACTTGGTATACCTTTCTCTGCCGAATGTTCATGAACTTTTGTCATTTTAACAAACAGGAAAGATTTAAGTACTCACATCAAATATTCAAGTCGTTTATTAGGTAGCTTAGCAATCAGAAAGTTTAACTTACAAAAACGTCAAGTTTCCAATTGCTTTAAGCTTAAATATAGTTGACACCAGTCATTTTTAAGATAAAGCTTGTGACTGGGCAAAAGTCGAGCCAAGGTCATGTGTAAGCGTTGTTATAAATGGAGAAACAAGAGTACTTAGAAAATGACCAGCTAAAGCTAGGCTTCGCTTCATGCATATGGTCCGTCGTAACTTGTCCCAATCCTGAATTATGTATGACAAAGTCAACCACAGCATCTGCCTGCTGTGCAAGGGATCCCAGGTTCGATTCCCTGCAGAGGATGAGAATTTGTCTCTAGGCAAGATCTGAGTGTGTGTGTGTGTGTGTGTGTGTGTGTGTGTGTGTGTGTGTGTGTGTGTGTGTGATATGTACAAAAAAAGCTCCAAAGGAAAACCAAATGGTAATACATTCCAAAAGTAAAAAGCTATCCATAAAACTGTTGCAGTTCAAGGCGAGATGTAAATTTAAAAACTCAGAAGGCATATGAAGATACCCTGGAAGATCAACACTTCAACATTTCTTTCTGACATCAATCACTCGTATGACGGTTCAGCGTATGATAAAGTTACCATTTTTATTTCAATCTCCTAGAATCGGAAACAAATGATCGATGATATTCACTGCATAAAGATGTTTAAACAACGAGAGGTGTAATTTTATTTCGGATGATTTTCACATACTCTGATGCAATAATAAATTTGGAATCAAGTCGCGATTTGGCCCATATCGAGGGAAAATAAGCATATGTAACAGCCGTATGACACTCCTATTGGAGATACTACTAACAACCTGAAAACATAGGTAAAGTCGCAAGTCGCCAAATTAAGCAAATATCGACGCATTGTTCTTTTCTACACTGTATTCAATTACCTATATATGCACCTGGGAATAGGAACTACAATATAATCCTCCAGAAGGCTCTAGTAGTGTCAATCTTGATCAACAATTTTGTAGATTACTCTTCCTGATTGCACACGATGCATTATTTCTAGAAAGTTTAACTTGATGGCCTAGGAGCGCGAAATCATCCAGTTTACTAGCTTCATCTCTACCTATCTCACTGTATATCAGGAGGGGTTTTTGTGTTATGTAAAAGGTGTGTCATTACTAGGACTAGGAAGTTAATGACCAAAAAATCAGAAAAATGACCAATAAAATGCTATTAAATTTTGGGGAAGATGATATTAACATTTTTATTAATTATAATTAGAAATGTTATGTACTGTATCCCATACATATTTATATACTAGCAAAATGTATGTATTTTAGACATACCCCTCATTCAGCATTGCAATGAAGAACCACTGACCGATACTCGTAGGTTCTCGGTTTTCAAGGATCGCTGGTTATCTTGAAAAACTCTCCTACACTTTGAAAAACTCCTCTCTACTTCAACTGACGTCGTGGGCGCATACTTGAAGTGACCAAGTGAAAAACCTTCAAAACAACTGAAGTCAAAATGTTCACCTTGCAGAACCTTCTCGGTTTTACACAACGACCTATATCCAATGTTATTTTCTAATAAAATTTTTCATTTTCTCACAAACTACTTGACAAATTTTCTCCAAAATGTTTGCAAATGTTCCTCCACACCTTTAATATTTTTGATAATCGCATGTATGCTCTCATCTCTTTTCTAGCCAAGCTATTGTTTCTACAAAATTGAAAAGTTGGCACTGATAAATGCCAAACTGCCCTTAATTTATGGATCATCCAGCGAGTCTCGAGCAACAGCCATAGATGCAGCAATCTCAGACTCTATGAAGGGCATGCAATATGCATGTTACGTGAACCACTTTAGTGTAAACTTATTTAATTGCGGTTCCCTATTTCACTATATATTTGACTGCACGTGTAACGAAAAGTAAAACGATTTCATGTTTTATGCCCTGTAGCGACAAAAGAAACATGCTTTGAACAAATAGTTTGCATATGCATTCCGTCGTAAGAAGAAACTTTTCCGGAATGGTCAGCTTCTAATGTGCAATACATGCGAATAACGTAAACAAAGTAATTTCAAAGCAAAAAGCGGAAGAAAATGCAACAAAAGGTACAATATTTCTTTAAAAAGACCAATAGACATTGAAACCCAAAAAAATGCAAAAAATGCAAAATAAAAGTAGTCAATATTGGTTCATTTTTAAGAAAGATGAATTTATATTGCATTCGGCACTATCTGTGATGACGCAGTAATATTTCAACAAGTTCCGAGCCCTAGTTATTACCAGACATCGGAGCCCGTACACCTTTACAGGGATATATAGTTTACGAGTCTCGCAGTAACTGCTGACGTCAGTACCGAGGACAACACGCAGGGATAGTCCGGTTCACAACGCGTACCTTTAGCTTCATTACAACTACTGCTCCCCACGCAGGTAGATCTGTCTTTCAGGGAATGCAAGGTGTTGGACAAACAGCATTACTTTCACTGCCATTAATGGACAATCTCCATTATATAAATCAAAAGCTTTAGGTATTATCAACAACCATTAAACAGCTTGAGGAATGTACTTTCAAACTGTGTAAAAGCAGTCGAGGATGTGTCTGCAAAAATTATATAGAGAATGCACCACCTACCAAACAAACAAAAAATGAATCGTCCAGTATTAAAAAAATGGATTTTAAGTGCTGCGAAATATAAGAAATAAACTAAGTCTCGGACAAACATGAAAATGGTTTGTACTACGCATATGCACCATTAGCGTCATGTGACGTTGAACGAACTTTCTTCCAATATTTTTATATTGTTTCAGTGAGAGGCGCAGAAAATTCACATTCGACAATTTACGAATGAACTTGGTTGTTCACTGTAATTCCCGCAACTAAAGCAATGATGACATATTATTGTAACGTAGTTTACACTTTGTATCCGTACCGGAGTGTACACACACAGCGCTTCGGTATACTTGTTGCCACAGACGTTTGTTGATGTCGCGCCTGACCTTGTACAGTACCTGTGCGCGTACATTGATTGCTAAGGTGTACGGGATCCGATGTCTGGTTATTAAACTTGAATTAACATTACTCTCAATCCTGAGAGCATGCTAAACAATACGACCAATGAGAAAATACAAAGGTTTACTTTCCATTATTACCATTATCTAAAATGTTACTCAACCGTGGTGAGATCTGTTTAAATGCCAAAAGACATTAAAAACTTATACAACAGTTCCAGAAGTGGGAAGATCGTTGCGTGGAGTTTAAGACAATCATAAACGCAAACTCCGCTAATATTTCGGATCCGTTTACCCATATATAACGGGATTTTTCACTATTAGGAATAAAAAGGGGCCGTTAGAGATTATGGTAAGAAGCGACAAAGAGGAATGTTCTACCATGGAGAATATCAACAAATACAGATAAATGCTCACAGAAGCAAAATATCACCATCATTACAGTTAAATTTTGGAACTTTTTAATTAAGGATTTTGGATTAACAGCAGCCCTGTTTCAGACTACGAGTACCTAGATTTATCACATAGTTTCATTCTAGCAAATTGGGTTAAATGGATTTTAGCACAAGTTAAACTGTATTTATGCAACGAAAACTATTAAAAATGCCCAAAACTGAATAAAGTATATATAGTGTGGGGGTGGGTTTAAAGGCACGTCGACGGCTAGAGTATCTGGATCCGATGTCAAAATTAAAAGCGTCAAAAAAGATAAAACACGAAATATAAGATTAAAAACTCAAAATATTAAAATTATAACGGTTAAATGCCACGTGGAATCATGACGCTGAGGTATCATACTGTATTAAAAATCAGGTTCTTTACGAATAACAGATATAATTCAAGGATGTTTAACCCACCGGTCAAGCTTAGTACTCGTTTTATTTTTTTCGTTTTTTTTTTAAACTAGTAATGATCACTAAGATTTAGTTTATAAAACACAGCTTTTATTTGTAAATTGTTTTATGAATACACACACACACACACACACACACACACACACACACACACACACACACACACCCCACCTCGGTGTCGTAGATGGTAGCGTGTCTGCCTCATGTTCAAAGAGGTCCCGAGTTCGAATCTCGGTCAGGGTGAGTTACCTGGATAAGGGTTTTTCCGGGGTTTTCCCTTATCCTTCAAGAACGAATGTCGGGTAACTCTAAGTTCCATGGACCCTGGACTCATTTGAGCATCATTTCACACAATTCATTCACCGTCCGATATGACAACGTTGGAGGATGGAAAATTACAAAAACACATATTTGCTTATTACATAATTTTGGCCGAAACTGATCACTACCCAATCAACACTGGTGGAGCCTCTTTTTGCAATAATCAGAAATAGAATTTCTAAGCATTAAAACCTCTACAGAAGGAAATTTAACATTTTCTATACTACATGCAGGAATATCGCAAGTAAACTATGCCTCACACAGTGTTTTGGCGTCTGCAGACAGCAATCGGCCTTTTACTGACCCTTAACAGCTGTTGTCTGCGTTCTTTCTGGTGAAAATGGTTTTATTGTTGGTAATTTGAAGCAAAATATTTAAGAATTCCTATGCATCGTAATAATAGTCCTCCTATCATTTATACAAATAAAATTAGTCTGTTCTGCTGTAATTTTTTCATAATATGAGAATACTGCTTTAAAAATGCATCAAATAATACATTTAATGCAAGGCTACACTGAAAATTCCAACTTCCATAATAATAAACCGGTCATTAGGAAAATTTAGCCACATAATTAGAGTAGTATCATTTTAAACCTGCATGCAAATTTGTATGTTCCAATAACTTATTTTTTGAGAAAATATTGTAAAAATTAAGAATGTTCTACGCGTCAAAAAATTTGAGCTTTTAAGTTGAATATTTGTTTTCGGCTAGTGCAGAGCAATTTTAAAAGACCCACATTCTTATTTCTTAACATTCTTTTAGCATTTGTTATAAAATATTTTCCAAGTGTTAGCTCTCAAATTTTTGAAAATATTAACATTTTTTATTCCTTAACACCATATAATTTCCAAAACATGAGCATCAACAAAAAAGGGGAATGTGAAGTTTCTTATTCACATATTATGGATCTATCCTGTACTTTTCACCAAGTTAAATGAAAAACTTTGACGTGTGAGGCATTTTGTATACTGAAAAGTGTTAGAGAAAAATTTCTCAGAAAATTAACTTTAAAGTAATGATAGTTGCTTTTAATGATTGTTAAAGGTCTCTTTAAATTCTCACATGATGACCTAAAATGGTGCAAGCGGTAAAAATATCATGCCATCTAGTATTACACACCCTAAGCTACCAAAAATGCCAAAAAAGAAAATTATATGATTTTCAACACTTTTGGAAAATTTTCAGTGTAGCCTTGCCTTAAGGATATTAAGCATACTAGCACCGCAACATGCCAAAGCGTATTCTTTATTGTACGACAATTTCCTTAAAATGAAGTAGCAAAAGTCCTGAATCTCATTCACAACAAAAACTATACGGTTAATTCCGAATATTTTCAATTCCGGTCGCGGTGTTACAACTTACCTTTTAATTCAATTGTAGTTTTCGAAAATGTTGCAGCTAGTTATAAATTATCATATCGTTTTATCTCGCCGGAGGAATGTATTGATTTTAAACGATTTATTACACAAAAAATAACTAATTACTTAATTTGGAAGGTAGCTCACCAGCGTATTGTGATGCAAGTGTAGGATTTTAAACAAAGGGAGGATCTTCGTCATTTAGTTACATTGGAAAGAATGAATCCTTCAACTACCATGAAGGGAATTTTCATCCGGCAGTTTAACATTGAGCCTAATGGTGCCGCTGGGTGATACACTCACTGCCGCTGAGAGTATATATTGTTGCTGTCCGAACGATCCGTTTGGACTATCTCGGAATTCACTACTTTACATGACTTTCATTTAGGGATTACAACCAGAGAACAAACTTACGGTTTGGCGAAATTAAGACACCAGAAATTCAAGACACTTGATTGTGCATTAGTTAATACACACCGATGGCTAGAGGAATCCAAATTTATACAGTATTGAGAGTTAAAGACATTTTTCGAGACAATGGTAACTTCTTTTACAATTGCTTACCTAACTTGAAATACCATAACAAACTACTTGCTGAATTTGTTTCTTAGCTGCTCTGAAGTCCAGGTATTTTAAACATAATCATATTTCATTATTAATTAATTTTAATAATTTTATTTGTCACTTTTATTATTACCAATTATAATAACTAACAAAATTATTTTAACAACGACATATGCAATCATTTTTCCCATGCAAGTAAAAAAAAATACTTTAAGAAAAATTCAAATTCAAATTGACGAAATTTTATTGAAATTGAATTAAGGGGGGAGAGATGACAAACTCTATTAGAGACAGAAAAAAGAAAGGAAAGCCGAGAAGAAGCTAAAGGAACATTACTTACCGAGATCGGAGAGGCTGACTTTCTCGAGGAAAGGATCTGCCACTGGAAGCTGTAACAAAGCACGAATAAGCATTCTTTAGCAAAACTAGATAAAACTTTGTAGACTTATACCTACTATGGGATCCAACATAAATTATAAGCTACGCTACACTTAAAAATATAAAATACAACTACCACTACCGTATTTTCAACCTCTTATGAAGCAATCTGTACTGTTTAAACCATATTATCAAAATATTGCACAGTTATACAACAGGCGTTCATAGCCGCAGTTTTTATCTCCGAAAACGACCTAATCCTTATTTTGAGTTATATAATGCTCGAAATTATTAAAAAAAAAAACCTTATTTTATTTTCAAATACTTATAGACAAGCCCGTCCTGCGCCGTGGGGTAATGAACTAGAGCGTGCTTTGTTTCCCTGCGTCCGGAGCGCGCCCGGGATCAACCCACCCCTGGAGGGGGTGCGGATTTTGAGTCCCGGGTGAAGGACTTTTTCCTTCTAATTTATGTCCTCCAACGTTAAGTCATATCCGACGATGAATGAAATGGATGAAGTGATGCTGAAATGAGTCCGGGGTCCATGGAGCTTAGAGCTACCCGACATTCGTCTTAC
Source organism: Mantis religiosa (assembly GCA_030765055.1). Lineage (NCBI taxonomy): Eukaryota > Metazoa > Arthropoda > Insecta > Mantodea > Mantidae > Mantis > Mantis religiosa. The sequence goes on from JAUKNK010000402.1 coordinate 1,437,189, forward strand.
AGGATAAGGGAAAACCCCGGAAAAACGTTACCCAGGTAATTCACCCTAACCGAGATTCGAACTCGTGACCTCTAGAATGCCCACCTCGGTAGCGTAGATGGTAGTATGTCTGCCTCGCGTTCAAGAGGTCCCGAGTTCGAATTTCGGTAAGGGCGAGTTACCTGGATAAGGTTTTTTCGGGGTTTTCCCTTATCCTGAAGGATGAATGTCGGGTAACTCTAAGCTCCATGAACCCCGGACTCATTTGAGCACAATTTCACCTAATTCAAGGAAAAAAAGACCTCTTGAACGCGAGGCAGACACGCTACCATCCACGCTACCGAGGTGGGCGGGTGTAGGACTGATGCCCAATCAGCATCGTGAGGAATTTGAGGAGCAGCGCTAGCAAGTAAACTTTCCGGCTGGGGGTGTTGAGATGCTGACCACATCTCCTCCCCATATTAATCATTAATTATAATATATAAAACATATATTATAATATATTATCACAATAATTATACATATATTAAAAATTATAATATATCATAACCCTGACGAAGGCCACAAAGTTAAGATGGCTGAAAGCTTAGAGGAGGAAAACATCACTTGGCTGCATTCCCGAGAAACCATCGTAATAAATCAGTGCCAAGAAAGCTTCAAATCTCTCATTTGTGATAAGTCTAATATTTGAAGGGACTGTATGGAATTTAAAGTTTGAAGTGTGACTAGAGCAACATAGTCTGAGCATGTAGAGTACGAACCGGAAAGACAATTTGTAAATGTACTACATGAGGGAGGTCTCAAGATGAAGTCTTGTGAAACACCTCCAGAAATAGTTCAAGTGTTCGTCATTTATCAAAGCAGACTGCGAACCGACACTGTATTAGAAGCTCCTAATGGCTCATATTATAGTCCATTTTATAATTAGACTGACATCTACTATGATGTTCACAGCAGTGAAGCAAAGTATCCTACTGGAATCTTCCTACCAATATTTAACATTTTGGTTTAAACATTGAATATTTTGTTGTATTTTCAAGAAAAACATCTGGATAAGCCGGTATTATGTAAGACAGTATGATGCCCGCCTCGGTAGCGTAGATTATAGCGTGTCTGCCTCATGTTCAAGAGATCCTGAGTTCGAATCTTTTAGGGCGAGTTACCTGGATAAGGTTCTTTCCGGAGTTTTTCCTTATCCTGAAATACGAATGTCGGGTAGCTCTAAGCTCTATGGACCCCGGACCTATTTGAGCAACATTTCACCCATTTCATTCATCGTCCGATACGACGTTGGAGGACTAAATTACAAATAAATAAATCACGGTATGATAAATTGATGTGTTTTGATATAACGTTAATATAAAATTAAAAGTGAATTTATAAAGGGTTACTAGTGAATTAAAATGAAGTAAATTACTCAATTTTAAAAATTACTTGTAATATACATTAAACATGGAGAAAAACGGAACTGATACAGGCTAAAGCATAACCCGAAAAGGAAACTTCTGATACAAAACCAGAACAATAAAAAGAAAATACTTAAACAAAATTGACTAATATCGTGCAATGTCATAAGTCCGGTAGCGTGGTGGTAGAGTGTCTGCCTCACGTTCAAGAGGTCCCGAGTTCGAATCTCGGTCAGGGTGAGTTACCTGGATACGGTTTTTTCCGGGGTTTTCCCTTATCCTGAAAGACGAATGTCAGGTAACTCTAAGCTCCATGGACCCCGGACACATTTGAGCATCATTTCACCCATTCCATTCTTCGTCCGAGTGGAGGACGTAAATTACAAAAAAATAAGTCAGTAATACTGTTGAATCATATTATAAAACATAACTCGATATTCTTTTCTATATTTCTTGGTCTCCTACCATTACAATTAATTGTACTTACTAAAATGATTTGTAATGGTTCCTTTAAGCTCAAATCCCTCAATACATTGTTAATATTGTTATATGTTATTTAAAAGTAATTGTGAAAATATTAACAAGATTAAAGAGCAAATGAAAAGAAAACGTGGACTAATAAGAAAAAATGTAAAATCACCATAGCAACGAAAAAATAACTATCGAACTGGTGACGAGCAAGAAGATAAGGTATTTTTGGCATTGAACCACTGAACAAGTTTATTTGGTAAACTCCGTATGAAATCAACGTAATCTGGCCTGATATTTCAGTTGTACAGATAGAAATGATTTTATAACTACGTTGTAAAATATCCTGTAATTTAAAGATAAAAGGGAATAAAAGAAAATCAATTTTGTTCCAAAATTGAAAAGACTTCAATGTATTATATGAGGGAGTATTGAGTCTATTTCGTCAGAATTCTACCCGAGACTAAAAAGCCGAGATAAGAACTTCTCAGACACCAACTGGAACTTCGAGATAATCCACGAGGATCAAGAATTTCCTACGGAATCTTTCATGGCATACATTCTGTTGTTTTCAGTGCCTACGCTGTAGAAGTACTTAACCAAATCTGAGTATTCGAGCTTCGCATTTCCAGATAGCCTGTCCAACTCTCAAAAAATACAACTCCAACAAAATCCGTGTTGCACTCACATAACTTTTTGTAATCGCTCTTCTACAAACTGCTCTTACTAATTCATATTCAATCTACCACATTTCAAACAACATACAATATTGTGAAAGTACTTTAATTATAGTACATTTCGTTAAGTTATATTGGACGATGTTTGAAATGGATGAAATTGATGCTCAAATGAGCCTAGGGTCCATAGAGCTTAGAGTTAACCGACATTCATATATCAGTGTAACGGAAAACTCCAGAAAAAAGCGTATTCAAATAACTCACCTTGAACGAGATTCGAACCCGGGACCCTTTGTACGTGATGCAGGCCTACATTTCGTTGTAGATATAATGGGAATAGGAGAACAAACACGTAAACGATAGTTAAAATCTGTTAAAGAGCTGGTCGTCACATATTGGCTTCGAAATTCCGTTCTCCTTGCATTACAAGGATAGAGGAACCAATAACCTTCCCATTTGAGAAAAGTATAAGAATTAGAAAATAGGAATACGCCGGAATTGCTTAACTCCACAAAAATGTGCTTATTTCACATAAATGGTATAATTTATACGAGAACAACAATTTTTATAGTGCAGGATTTAGTCTTATACATTACGGTTTACCAGTTATGCAAAAGTCGTTTAGAATGAAGGGCATTCCAGAGGCTATTCCCAAAATTTTAAAGTATACTTTTCATTTGTCACGAAAACAATTTGACATATGTTAGCTTAAAATCGTTAAGACGTATTTTTGAGAAAATGAAAGTTTTCGGGAAAGTTTCCATGGAAACAGTATTTAGAATGGGAAATCTAATACAAAGAAGTATGATTGGCATTTTATCGTCTTTTTGTTTTTGATTTATGCTGTTCACAGACGCGCGTGCTCTTTTTCTTATTCAGGGAATTTCAAAAAGTCAATTTCCGGTGAAATTTCGGTGTAGTATTTTTGGGTAGAAAGCAGTACTTCCTTTACCTAAGTACGCAGTAGAAAATGTAAACTTGAGATCTTTCTTTTATCTTCACCTAACTCAAATATATTGAAAATATTCGGCTGGCGGTGACATCAAAACATTTTCTAATTTCTTGGGAAAACAAAAATGTTTTTTATAGGTTTTCTATGCCATTTCTACCAACCGTTTGTTGGACTTAAGGACACCTTAACATTTTCTCATTTTGCTGTTAACGTTTTAATTTGATAAAGAGTACATAAAGGTCACACATTTTTTTAGCATTTTGGTTTAATTTTTACATTTTGAGCCAATTTTGGGGTTTAAAAACGCATTAAATGATGTTTACAAGTCGTGAAGAACTAAACTTCAAGGGTACAAGTTTTGATGAGTATTTCGTGTTGTACGTAAGAAAAACGTTAATTAATTGGCTTCATTGCTTTTCCTGCTGCAAGGTGTGCTTTCAATTGTCCATCTCTTTGCATGACATATGCAACAAAGTGCATTACAATAAATATGAAAACTGTAGATACGCATTTGTTTCCTCTAGTGCTTTGAGTTCGTCCACGGTTACACTTTGCTGAAGGCTTCGAGTTTCAATGTTTATTACAACAGACTTTTTTCTTTAATACAAATGAAGTATACTGACCAACACCAACAGTAAAATAACAGTATGTAAGCAGTTATACCGCTCGCAAAAGTTAAAGGCACATGAACGCTGGCCAATGCTCAAGCGGAGCGCTGTTGCCAAGCGTGGTGCGTGTACCGGCAGAGGTTCTCTACATAGCGCGTTTTACACTAGAACGAAGTTTCTGCCTATTTTTCATGTAATTACACCGCACATTAAATATTAGCAGCGGAACAATAAGCACGGTTTCCAATCCAGTAACTCGCTTTCCAACTTCGTTGGCTTTTCCCGGAGATTGAAATACAAGCACGCTCCCTTTTCCAAGCATGAAGATGCCTCACTACAAATTCGTGACACTCTATGTGCACTACCTACATTACAAGCTTCCACAGTTATTTGCTGGGTTTTTTAAAAGTCTACAGTTGCCCTATATTCTGGATTGGAGAGCTTTCATAAAAAGTTGTTGACATTAAATATAATTTTTCTGCCCTGAGAATGTATCACTTCACGTTTGTTGATCGAATAATCATTTGTCCCAGCTTCGAGGGACATGTTCACGCATTCGGATCACAAACACTGCAGAAAATATATGTGTATAATAATTACAACAACGTAATGTAATATTAGCAATAGTTCAGCTCGAATTGGACTCACGACTTAACGATGCCGTTCACTTTAACAAAATAACAAACCCTACTCTGAAAACGAACTGAACTAACTCGGTCTGTTTCAAACAGCGAGTAGTAGGTGAACTCTTTATTTACGCTTGAGATAAGTGTTGTCAGGAAGCAATGTTGTTTTTCAGGCTTATCTGTGTTGAATGAGTGGGTATTGGTAACCATAACCATATGAAAGATTAAACATGCATCGTTTGCGTTCTTAGTATTGTAGAAATTGGATTTTTGTACGGTAATGATCAGAAAATAAAATTCTTTCTTATGAGATCGGCAATGTCATTTTCCAATATTAATATACGAGCGTAATTAATGAGCTAATGTTCTCAGTTCAGGCGCGTGAGATGCGTGTACCAGATTCGGCAGCGCTGGTAGGAGGAGCAAGCTTAGGATTCGCTGGAGTCTGCAGTACGTCCCGCCTTCATATGCACGAAGATTATAACACCAGTTGCAACGGTACATTCACGATGTGAGGATTACTGAAACAGCACAAACACCTGTAATGGTGGCAAAAACAAACACCACCATTTGCGTAGCAATGTTGCCAGTGTGAATCTGAGCACGTCATTTTTTCGTTTATTGTTTTCTGGCTCTTATTTTATACTTCTCCCATGTTTCGGTTAAGTGGGATATTACTGTATTAGAAAATGAAGCTATAATCTGTCTCAAATTACAACGAATCTGTTGTAAACCTAGGAGAGGGGACAAAGAGAGAGACAGAACTTGAACGGAACGCTCTTATGCTGCTGGTTTTTTCCACCAAACAAAGAAGAGCGTTTCGTTGAAGTATCTCTGCCTCGCTCTTTGTTCCTTTCCTCATGTTTACGACAAGATCGTTTCCAGTTTGAGACAGATTACAGAAATACACTGGTAGCGGAAAATGTACACACACACAACATGTACTACCGCTGATGGCTGCCAGGTCATGCCTCCTAAGGTGTGTAATGAGCTATTGCTTGAAGGTATGCACGTTCAGTGCAGCCAAGTTGATTACGAGAGACAAACTCATTGCCGCTCTGTCGCACTGCCAGACGGAAGTTTGCAGATAAGCGTCATGTCATCCCACAGTGTAGATAACCTCCGACCACGCCATATCATGTTTTTAACATTGCTATATACTTGGTCTACTGTTGGCCTGCATTAGGTTTCACTGGAAAATTGGATAGCGAGATTTCACCAAAAATACATGTTTTGAAACACACTTTAATTAAAGAAAAACAATTTTTAGAAAAAGACCCGCGCGCGTTGTATGTATGTGTGTGACGGGGAGAGGGAGAGGGGGAGAGAGAGAGAAAGAGAGCAGCATAACTCTAAACTAAAGCTTAATAAATAAAAACAAAAAACTTGGATTTTAGATCCAGTTTACTCCAAAGATGAGAGACGAAGTTGTTGAAGAAACTCCTCCATCGCAAACTACACTTTACATGCATTTTTTTTTTAATTTATTAAAAAATTGTTTACATTTTGATTAAAATATTAAAGATAGTTGTGGGATAAATGAATTGTACATTTTAAATTTCCTGCGAATTTGCCTGTGAAGTCGTCATCACAATGGAATTTTGTGTAACTTATAAAAAATTAGAGACACACAAAACTAATAAGAAATCGGTTGCCGTTTGAACATACTATTCATGTCCAAAAAATGTATTCGTGGCTTAAACCATTTCCGATATATTTAATATCGGTCTGAATTGTTAAATTACTTTATACTTTTCTTCTAGCTTAGTCACTATTCCTCCCCCTTCCCCTCGTAGTCAGGCAAAGAGAATCTCAATACCATTACATATCGATTACTTGTGAAGATTTGATCATGGCTTCTTCTTGTACCTACAATGAAGTACAAATTTTTGGTGCCCGGGGGGGGGGGGGAGTGTTTATTAACATGTAGAAATAAGAATAAGATTTTATAAGAACATTTTATAGAAAAATGGGTATGCCGGATTGCGAATGTAGCATCAAATTTTCTTAGATTAAAAACTGAATCATTGTTTAATCACTTTAAAAATAGTAAAGAGCCATTTGTGACAAATTATTATTTTTAGTACTTATTTATTTATTTATTTATTTATTTATTTATTTATTTATTTATTTATTTATTTATTTATTTATTTATTTATTTATTTATTTATTTATTTATTTTTGGCCGCTTGTAAAGGAGTAAGGTAAAAGAAGCAGTTCACTCACCATACACACCAACACAACCAAATGCAAAATGAGAAATACGTACTTTTTTGCGCTTAATCTACAGAAATACAACCGAATTTTGGTAAATAAAATCGATAAAAAATTATAGAAGTTTTAGGAATTTTATATCGTTAAGTGGCCTGTAAAAGCTCGCGGTGACGCTTCCCGATTGCTACTGTGCAATATAGTCCTTTGGATATACAGGTTTGGGACTCCTGAATCTAAATTTCTAGAATAACGTTATACTTCTTTAAAGCGGGAAGAGAATTGGTCTCAAAAAGTTATTCATAATTTTTGTAGAATTCTGAACATTTTACAAAAACTGTAGAATTATTTTATAAAAAACAATGTAATAAATGAAATTGCTAAATTGGCTACGACATCTGGAATATAGCAACTGAGCAAATCAATTATTATCAAAAGGTGATTGTATGAGCGGTACCGATCGAAGTCTGTCAGGAGTACATTTACCTGATCTCATTGACTTTGCCATTAATTATTTTTTATTATTGTGATAAGGCTGAGAAGAGAGGAATTTATAAGACTTAAGACGTCTCCAACACAAAAAATAAAACTTTATTGCGGATCATCATGGCGGTTGTTAAGACAGTAGTTGCATTCTACATTGCGTTTCTGTAGTTATGGTACGAATTATCAAAATATCTGTACTTATACTGCTAACATCTGTATATTTTATTCACGTCAAACATGATATTTTAATCAAAATCGTTCGAGCAATTTTTTGAGAGAGAAAAGAAAATTTAAATAGATAAAACTTTCTGCATCCCATATTTATAACAATCTTACTAACATCTATTTCTCCGTTTACTTCATATTAATCGACATAAACTTCTAAAGAAATAATTTATTATCGGTATATGGTTGGTTGTAGCTCTAACCTTACATGTCCGTTGTTCTTTTCGTGGCATCGCAAGAAACCATTGACTAGTTAAAAAATTACAAGGTACTGAAAATGTTAAACCAATAACAAACATTTCGCAAATGTTTGAAACTACAAAAAAGTTACTGGAAAGAAATTGTGTGTTTTAAAAATATTTACACCAGTGGACGTTAAGTATTCACACGCAGTCTCCGGCGTTTATAATCATGGTAGTAACTGTCGCCTTTGCTAGTCCATTATTTGTTTTATTTGCCCACATTGCCTGCGTACACACAAAACATTTAAATCCAAAACACTTGTTAAAAGCCGGAGACCAAACCGCTGAGAGAGATTGTTTTTGACACAGACGTACGTAAATATTCGCACATTGGAGTTAAAATGCAAGCAAAACATTACAGTGAGCCTCAGTTAGGATAGGCCAGTGTGCCAGAGCAATCAAATATGAAAGTGGCAACAGTATGGTAGAAAGATAAAGGAAATTACTCCGGGAAAAAGAAATATAACAGTAACTTTACAATTCCAGTTTATGATTTACCCTCATAATTTAAAGGTTGTTAAGAGGAGCGTCTTTTACATGCATTGGTAAATGTGCACCGTGTTGGAAGACCACGTAAACTTACAGAAGGATAAAGACGATTCTAAGGGTTATTCAGCAAAAGCAAGTCCGTATCATAGTTTACTACAAAAATGCAAGAGCTTTAAGAGCAAAAAGTTTACCCGAAAACTGTCAAAAGGACTTTCCATGAGCCAACTACAGTGCTCGAGTACAAAATCAATGAAGAAATCGGGAAGGAAAGGCTGCAATTTGAAAATGAATACTGGTCAAGGATTCAGCATTCTGGCAAAGACAGCTAGTTCGACTTATTTCACGACATGGGCGTATTTTGGCTTGAGGATGACGAAATACCGAGCTGGAACCTGCTAATATGGAGTGTACTGTGAAACATGGGCTGATGATCCAATGATCTGGGGGTACATGGCTGCTTCGGGTGTGTTGAAACTGGTATGTATTGATGGAACTACGGATCACTATATGTATCTGGATATTTTAAGAGAAATCTGGAAGTCAGTGCTGAATACTGTTTACTATTTCCAAGAGGACAATGATTCAAAATATATGTACAGCATACAAGTACGTGCTCGAATTCTGGATAATTCCCCACACCCTAAAAGAAGCACCTCAATTCTAAGACGTTATAACCTATTGGACATTTACGGGACGAGATAGAGTGAGAGAAGAAGCACAAAGCATCATACTTTCAGTAAAACAAGCAGAAGACTGGTCGTTCAAGCAATACTGAGGAAACAGCAGGAAGAAATCTTTTTATATCAATACAGAACACACTGAAAGCTGCTACTAGAAAAAAAGAGATACTACCAGAAGTGTAAGTTCTTGTGTTAATACTTATGTCGTCCACTGTCACAAAATAGTTAAGACTAATAATCATTATGATATGTTCGTTTTGTGTTACATTTAGTTATCTTTTTTAATTTTTTTTCACTGCCTTTAACAGCAATGTTCATATGGTCATATCCTGTTGGAACATATTGGCGATGGTGTTAACTCGTAAACAGGGTTACCGGTACTTTAGATTTTAATCATTAGATCACGCATACATTCGCATTCTAGACACTGGGGACGATGGGGAATTATCTTGGTTGGAGAAAAATCCCCACCTCCAGTCGGGAATCGAAACCGGGACCCCTGGCACGGCAGGCAGGTGCTCTACCGACTGAGTTACGGGGCTTATACTCATAAATGCTAAAATTATAAATAGAGATTAATGTGTGAATACTTGTGACCATGAGTGTATATTTTTTGTGCAGTATGTTTTTGTTTATCTGTAAACTTTTATCAGATATACATAGGTCCAAATTCCTTCCCAACGAGGGACGATTGCAAATGTGTGTCCCCAGTAATTTCATTACTTTGAACATCGTATGCTTTACCTCTTGCTGATGTGGTTCCAGTTGTTCCCATTGTTTTCAAGACTAAACATTGGTGACGTTTTACTCAAACCAGCACATAATCTATAGGAAGGATAGAAATCCAGTAACATTCCTCTGACTATGCTGTGCTGTGGTCAAACCGGAACTCCGCAGTATGTGGACATGCATTTCATGTAATTCTTGGAGCCAAATTTTATGGCAAATTACACATTTACAGAGGATAATACATATAATAGAGCAGGTATCACATTTTCAATGTATCGGCTGCGATGTAGCCTACGAATTAGATCAAGGTACAAGAAATAAAGTAGAAAAATTCCAAGCAATTAAAGGAGCAATTAACAGAACTCTTAAGAATAAAATAAGAAAAGAAACATAAATAAGACTTTACAAAGTAATGGCAATACCGTCCTGCCCCGTGGCGTAGTAGGCTAAGGCGCCCTGCTTTGGTTCCCTGCCACGGAATGCGGCCAGGGCTCGTTCCCACCCCTAGAGGGCGCGGAGTTTAAGTTCCGGCTATAGGACCAGTGCCCACTCAGCATTGTGAGGACATTGCGGAACTACGATAGGTAGCGAACCCTGGCCTAGAAAGCCAACTTTTCGGCTGAGGGTGCCGAGATGCTGACCAAATCTCCTCCCCGTATCAATTGGATTGCCCATCTCTACCTTGCGTATGTGGACGTTTGGCCGGCAGTCGAGTTGGCAGACCTTGGTCCACTAGGGCTCCTGCGCCATGGGATAACGTTTTAATGGCATTGCCAGTGCTGACTTATGAAATGAGGCATGGACCATAAAGAAAAAGGAGAAGAGCAAGATGCAAGCGGCCGAGATGAGGTACTCAAGATCGGTTAAGAGAAAATCATATCAGAAATGACGTAATTAGAGAAGAATTGGTGGTGCAACCATTAATAGAGGAAATACAAAGATATACAAACAAATGGATTGGCCACCTCCATCGAATGACATAAGAAAGAATACCAAAACAAGCTGTTAATTACAGACCTGATGGACGAAGATTAATAGGACGTTCCCAGAAAAGATGGCTTCAAGAAATATGAGACCGGAACAGGCTAATGCCTAATCTGTAAAGGAAGACGGCAAACCTTATTTAAAATTAAATCTGTACCCATGGGAAGATGTTTTAAACGAAGTCAAAGGGCTTATAACAACACATTCACAATTATCTTGCAAACGGTTTTAATTCTACTAGGACGATTTCGATTCTATTTGCACATACCATCAAACCATCAATTCGCGCTAATAATTATGATACTCCCTGACGATTTGGTTGGCCCTAATGTAAGTGTTATTTAAGAAAAATGAAATTTTGTTTAAAAAGAAGTGAAACAGCTGCAGCGACACGCACTGCAAATCGTAAGGCGTAACTTCAAGTTGTTCGTAACTCAAGAACCTCACCATTTTGAGTCGTAAGTCTATGGCAACCTGAGACTAGATCTCGGTATGTTTGCGACAAATTCTGAACAAAATTATGTTAGACATTTCCAGTCGGTCTGTGACAAAACTGGCTCGTGATATTGAAGTTAGCCCCTAGTATAATCTCTAGAGCAATCTACAGGACAATCCTGCCGACAAAAAAATACAGGGTATACAGAAAAGCCAATGAACAATGTTCATAAAATCCTCGACCATCGCGAAGAGGGCTTATAAAAGTGATTCTAAACACTCATTAATCTGCCGTTTCGCTCTCGAGTACAGCTATGTAAACAGCAACTTCAAATAGCTGAGAAACTTGTATGCTCGGGAGTTTTCATTAAACCTGAATATTGATACAGCTACTCTGAGTGTATTCTAAATACACATCTAAAAAGCACTATTCCTGCAACACTGAGCAGTTAAAACAAAAGGATTTCACAGCGCAATTCGGGCGAAAGTTTCATTACACTCTCTTGTTTGCACTCTGAACAGAGAAGGAAGATGAAAGTTCTACTGTTTAAAGTAAATTCTGGGACTATTTGTGAACAATCGAGTATCGGCATAACTAAATGTGTACTTTTCCAAACATTATCATTTATAAATACTTATATTTATGTACTGTGGGCCTCTGACGAGAAAGCGTGCGAGGGGTATTCTCTGGAGGGGAGAGAAGGAACAGCAGTTCACGATGATGTCAAATAGATCTGCTCTCTACATTTTCTCAAAAGAACTGGCCGTAAGAATTTTTTTTACATCAAAACCTGAGAAAGATTAGGGCTAGAGCTTCAGTACATCAACAAGGCTTAGGCATCCTAGAAAACATACCTACGGGTTTATGCTAGCAATGTTGAGATACTAATATTGCGAGATCAGTTGAGAGCTGAGTTTTACGCCACATACATTCTCATGGCTGGAACATAGTGTGTAAAGCTTATTCTAAATGCTAAATACCAAGAAACCCAAAAACACCCTAACCGGCTGCGTGGTGTTTTGCCTCTCCGTACCCTCGGCGCTCGTTGCCGTCTGCCGTTATCACAGAAAGGCGCGGATGAAGCCATGCAACACTTTTGAAACCACTTTTAAAGGCTTTACTTAGCCAGTTATTAAAGGAGATGCTTAAACTGGCCACCACCGTTGCCCATACATGTTTGGGACCTTTTTAGGAAACTATCCATCACTCGCAGTAGTTCACGTTGAGCGGAGAAAGGGTTATAGGCCCAATTTTTTCGACTCAACAGCTGACGCCCGTGCATACGTAAATACAATTTTGCCCCTTTTTAAAAACAGAATTAAGTCAAGGAACATGATATTGCGTCCTGCGCAGCGGGCTAAGGCAGCATGCCTTAGTCCCTGGCCACGGAAAGCGGCCCGGGTTCGATCCCACCCATGTGGTGGGGATTTTAGGTCCCGGGGATAGGACCGGTGCCCACTCAGCATCGTGAGGAAAGTGAGGAGCTTAGGTAAGCGACCCTGGTTACGGAAACCAACATTCCGGCTGGGGGATGCCGAGATGCTGACCACATCTTCTCCCCGTATCGGTTGGATGATCGTCCATCTCTGCCGGGCGTAAGTGGGCATGAGGCCGGCAGTCGGGTTGGTAGGAATTGGCCCTCTAAGGGTTGTCGCGCCATGGGTTATTATACAACATGACAATGCCTTCTTTTTTAACAAGACTGTGCAACAACTTATACAGCCCGTCTTTCGATGAGAACAATTGTAAATGTGTTTCAGGATGGAATTAATAGCAGTCATTTGTGGCCCCTAGGTCCCGCGACCTAATCCCCTGCGATTTCAACCTCTGGGGTAACATAAAACCAAGTGTACAAGACAAACACACAAACCCTGGAAGGATTAAAACAAAATATCCGCCATCGAAATGCCAGTATTTCTTAACATTGTACTATGGCGAGTGGTGGACAGTTTCCTAAAGAGGTGCCAATCATATATGGACGACGGTGGCCAGTTTTCCGCATCTCCTTTAATAATATGGGTAAGTAAAGCCTTTAAAGTAGTTTTAAAATGTTGCATGGTTCCATGCGCGTCTTACTACGACAGCGGCAGACGGCAAGGAGCGCCGAAGGCGCGGGAGGCAAAACACCGCGCAATCGGTTAGAACATTTTTGGGTCTCTCGGTATTTTACGAATATTTCGACCCTCTTATGCGCGCATTATATCTGTTCTGCAAAGAGCACCAAAGTAATGGCTAGGTAGGCACTATCATTTAAAGCTGTAATGGTTAAAATATGGAAAAAGTCAAACAGCGTGTATCCGTAATCGTTAATGGCACTGAAATTTATAAAAATGTTTATCTTTACCAGATCAGTATTTTACTTCAGTAGAAGTTTGTCGCACTCTCAAGGTTTTGCATTCATTCAGTATTGAGACTATTGAAAATACAGCGTTCTCATGACAATATAGAACACTGGAGGTATGTCATTAAAAATTGCAGTAGTTACTTCGAGAAAATAAAAGAAATACAAGTGTCAACAATGTAAAGAGCTGCATGCACATCTTCGACTTTCATTCTCAGCAGATATGTCACTTCAGTATGAAGATTCGTTTTAATTTTACATTCTTTCCTCTCGCCTTTACTTTTCTTCTACCTATCATATGAAGGGGCCAATAGGACAAATTATTACATTGCTTCAGAATCAGAACTATGAATTACGTGATACACTCTTAAGATTTTCATGCTATCACAAGTTACATCATGTAGCATATCCACGTTACATTCAGGTACTCTTTGGTCTAACTAGGACTTCAAATTTAATGACTGGTTGGTTACAATATACAAGTGGAAACAACAATTACCAGCTCTTGCAGTGGAAAGAAAACAAATGTTCCTAACTTTCATGTCTGTCCAAGTGACGCATTTACATTTGGGAAAGTGTACACTTGCCATGTGAAACATTTCGAAAACTACTAATGCTATGCAAAAAAATTACGAGCACGTTTTAATGATTTTTTTCCCTTGAAAGTTTCTACGTAAAAATTTACCAGTTATAGAGAATTTAATCACCTTTAAGACGCCCTTAATGGTCTATTAAAACCATTTAAAAATAACCGAAGATTATATAAGCACTTTGATGTGTGAACTACTGTTTACACCAATTAATAATTTTAAAGAGGTTATTGGACCAGAAATTGCCCAAATTTAGACAGGCTCAACACTTAATCTCAAAACTACATTTTTTCTGTATAAACGAACTAATTATCTCTGAAACCAATAGCGCTAGAGCAATGAAACTTTTAACACTTGTGAAACTTGACTCACTTATTAAGTGGTACTAAAATTATAAATATATATTCATAGAATTAGGTTCTTTTAAAAATAAAATTGTAATCAAAGCAAAACTATTTTTCAGATTTAACAGGGTTGGAACCACTGTTGCACTGCTTTATTTTCTGCATTTCTTTTGTCTTACTAAAAATAACTGACAATAAATGCGTGCTTTTTACAACAAAAATTTATTTTTAACAGAAACTCTTAAAAGCTCAAAAGTGATGTTTACGTATTATTAAATGGTAGACATAATAAAAGGAAATTAAAATGCTTGATCCATATAAGCAAATTAGGTAGATATATTCAAAATATGGAAGATTATTTTACACTATCCATCTCACTTTCATACTTTAAAATTACCAAATTCATAATATTGTCACCCAATTAGCGGTAGGCATGAGGGCAACAGCTGAGAGGAAACCAAAGTGCAGCCGTGCCACGCCTCCCATTAGTCTCTGTCACTAACTGAGGGGTCGTTAGGAAAATGTCACTTGACCCTGGGCGCTTCTCTCCCCTTCTGCTGCCCTCTGGAACTTTCGTGAAACCAGAGACTTCTAGAAAAACAGTGACATTCCTATAAAAAAGGATTGCAGCGAGACAGTGAGTCAGTCAGTGTTTGACGTGCTAGCGCCGTGTTAATGAACGAGAAGACTGTGTGTAATTGTGTACGTGCATCTGAACGGTAACGGACGAACTGGTGAATCGTAATTGGTGTATTACGTAATTTTGTGTAATTGGCAAGTGTTCAACTGTAAGTCGGTGGAAATAAAGAACATTGTTGAGTTTGTGTAATTGGACTTTTCATTTCACGAACCCACAAAGTCACACTGGTGTCAGGAAACGGGAAAACAACATAACATCACCGAACATTACAACCATGGAGGCAGCATTAGAAAAGATTTTAGCGGAACTGAAAGAAATGAAGACGGCAACTGAAAACCTCGCTGCAAAAACAGAAGCGGCAAATGACAACCTGGCCGCGGAACTGAAACAAATAAAGAGCGAGTTAACCACAGAAATGAGAGCAGCGAACGGCAGTCTGGCCACGGAAATGAAGGCGGCGAACGAGGCTCTCGCCGCAAAGTTTGAGGAACGGTTGGCCGGCGTAAGGGATGACGTCGCGAACCTGGGCAAACGGAAGGGTCAAGTAGACGACCGCCTTAATGATTTAGAGGAAAAGGCCGACAACATCGCAAAACCCCTCACCCGCCTGACGGAGGAAAACCGGCCTTATGTGTGGACGGAGGACGCCGAAGACGATTTCCAGCACCCGAAGGGGACCCTGTGCAGTGCTCCAATTTTGGGTTTCCCACAACCGGGTGGCGCCTTCATTGTGGACACCGACGCTAGCGACCATTACATTGGAGGTGTCCTACCGCAGATCCAGGACGGCCATGAGCGCACAAGAGTGGAAGAGAAGGAGCGTGCCGCAGCAGTCCGAGTAGTTGTGGCAGTGCCTGCTGAAGGCTGGGATAGCGCAGGCCTGAGGAGGGAGCAGCTGGCGGACGCAGACTTGGGGCCACTCTTGAGGGAAGTGGACGCAGGGACGAGACCAACCTGGGAGGACACCGCACCGAGGAGCGCCACCTACAAGTCGCACTGGGCCCAATGGGACTCGAAGACCAGAGAGGGCGTGCTGTTCCGGGTATGGGAGTCACCCGATGGGAAGGCGCAGAGAGGACAGTTGGTACTTCCCCGGAGCAAGGTCCCGGAAGTCTTGGAGGAAGTGCACGCCGGTACTTCAGGAGGACACCTGGGAGCGAACCGAACGATTGACAAACTACGGCAGCGCTACTTCTGGCTGAGACTCCGAGCAGATGTTGAGAAATGGTGCCGTCAGTGTCACGTGTGCGCGGCGAGTCGTGGCCCTCAGACTAGGAGCCGGGGTCGCATGCAGCAGTACAACGTCGGAGCGCCATTCGAACGGATCGCCGTTGACATTGCTGGACCGTTCCCAGTTTCCGACCGAGGCAACAAGTACCTAATGGTGGTCGTGGACTACTTCACCAAGTGGCCGGAGGTGTATGCCATCCCAAACCAAGAGGCAAAGACAGTCACAGACTGCCTCGTGGAGCAAGTATTCTGTCGATTTGGGGTGCCGTTAGAACTACACAGTGACCAGGGTACCAACTTTGAGTCCAACCTAATGAAGGAGGCACTACAAAGGCTTGGGGTGAACAAGACTCGCACTACGCCTCTACATCCCCAATCGGATGGCATGGTCGAAAGGTACATCAAGACCTTAGAGGAACACCTGAGGAAGGTCGTGGCCAGCCATCAGCGAGACTGGGACGTCAAGGTGCCACTGTTCTTGCTGGCCTATCGCTCGTCTACACACGACACAACTGGGATGACGCCAGCCAGCTTAATGTTCGGCCGAGAGTTACGCCTCCCTTGTGACCTGGCTTTTGGAAGCCCTCCGGAAGCGAAACAGCCAGCGACCGAGTATGTGGAGAACTTGGTGGACCATCTCCACGACATGCACGAGATGGCTCGCCAGAACATCCAGAAGGCGAGCGACCGCATGAAGACCAGGTATGACAGGCAAGCCAACAGCCAAGGGTTCCAGCAAGGTGACCTGGTCTGGTTGTACCGTCCTACCCGGACCAAGGGACGCTGCCCGAAGCTCCAGCAGCCATGGCAAGGACCGTACCGGGTGGTGAAGAGGATTAACGACGTGGTCTACCGCATCCAGAAGGTTCCCCGAGGAAAGATGTTGGTGGTACACCTGGATCGACTAGCCCGCTACGATGGTGCTGTTCGGGACGACCAGCTTTGAGGAGGGAGCAGTGTCACCCAATTAGCGGTAGGCATGAGGGCAACAGCTGAGAGGAAACCAAAGTGCAGCCGTGCCACGCCTCCCATTGGTCTCTGTCACTAGCTGAGGGGTCGTTAGGAAAATGTCACTTGACCCTGGGCGCTTCTCTCCCCTTCTGCTGCCCTCTGGAACTTTCGTGAAACCAGAGACTTCTAGAAAAACAGTGACATTCCTATAAAAAAGGATTGCAGCGAGACAGTGAGTCAGTCAGTGTTTGACGTGCTAGCGCCGTGTTAATGAACGAGAAGACTGTGTGTAATTGTGTACGTGCATCTGAACGGTAACGGACGAACTGGTGAATCGTAATTGGTGTATTACGTAATTTTGTGTAATTGGCAAGTGTTCAACTGTAAGTCGGTGGAAATAAAGAACATTGTTGAGTTTGTGTAATTGGACTTTTCATTTCACGAACCCACAAAGTCACAATATTGAAGGGCTGGAGTGTTTCAAAGGTAATAAAATATAAAATGTTATAAAGTTTTTGGAAGTTGGCGTTTATACTATTAATTTGTCTGTCAATCTTTATTAATCAGGCACATAAAAAATTCACTATTTCGTTTTTACAGTCCTGAAGTAGTTACAATTTCAGAAATCAAACTACTGTGAAACGCATGGCAGGTATTTTAAAATGGCCATTCTTTTTTAAATTTTTTCCTTAATTTTCTTTGGATGTACTGGTCTGGATTTGACATATTTTGGGCCAAACTTAACAAAGTGTGCTTCCTTTCTCTTTTGTCCACTCATGCTGGCTTCTCATTGGCTATTTATATTTAGACGACAAATGCTTTCAAAGATGGATTTTCGGCTGTGGGAAAGTAATTAGTAGCGTCAATTTAATATGATAAACCTGTTTTCGTCCAAGATATATAGTTGAAAGTTAGTTTATATGGAAATCTCACAGATGGCGTCAAAATCACAAATTGGGTACAGTGGCTTTATTAACCATAGTATGGCCATTGGAGCGGACACGCCCACCTGCCGCCATCAAGATCCAAACAACCACGTTATTCTTATAAAGGCTAACAGAAATTTGTACCTAATATTCATTTACTTGCTATTATTGACATAAAGCTTAGTTAAGTAATATCTAAAATGTGTAACAATGAGTACAGCAGTCTGTATTTGCATCTTCTATATGTTGGTGTAAAATAATACGAGCCTTGATCGTACATTTAGGTTAGGTATTTTGCACGACCACAAATTTTTTGTCCAAACAACACTTCTGTAATTTGACGATAATATTGCTCTGTTTTTACTGCCTCTACCACCAATTTTATCTAGAGTAAGTAAATCATTCATCTAAAAATGTCATATGCTGTTTTATAGGATACACACTAATCCCTTGAATCTATTGAGATCGTTTTAGAAAAAGGACAGCTTGTCTTTGCGCTGCTTTTTTCAAAAGAGGAAACAGAAATAGCAAATCTCATACTTAAAATTATTGTCTAAGAATACAAGGGGAAGAGTGTCACAAAACTTCACATTCTGGAACGCTTATTTTCATGAAAATTAGTTCAAGGATTAGCATCAACTTATCTGTTATAATGACAAATAATGACAATTTAATGGTAACTTAAATTTTCCTGAAATGCTATTATAAGCATCCTGTATTTTGTGTAAGTTGGAAGCGGCATATTTTACTCGATTGCCCACAGTACGCCCGCGTTCGCCAGTCTTTGGGCTTGGGAGCTAACTTGCTCAGTATTTTAGGTGACGACCCAGTGGCCGTGGATAAGGCACTGCGGTTTATTTTTAAAATAGGTTTTTATAAACAAGTATGACTTGTGTTTTATATCTATTGCTTTTAGAGATTTTAAATTTTTAGTACTGGGACGAGTTTTAATGTGTTTTTAATAGTTGAGTATATTTTATCTTACTTTTTAACTTTGTGTAGCTTTTAGATTTTAGTGTTGACTTAGGGCCCAAATGACCTTGTTGTCGACGGGCCCTAAAACCCCACACACTCACTCACTCACTCACTCTGTGTAAGTTGGAAGCTATAAAACGCCAGGGAAAATTTTTACAGAAGGGCAAACGCATTTACATTAAAATTACATTTTGTGATATGCATTTATCATTAAAAGGGTATGTGCCTGCCTTTTTTTTTTTTTTTCTTTAAATAATGGTGATGAAGCCGCCAGAAAGGCTATTCGATTTGTTTTCTATAGAAGTTTTACACACCGCGGGGATCCGTAGTTCAAATCTTGGCCATGGCTTTGAATTTTTCAGTCTGACTCCACCTTTCCAAATATTTAACGTATTATGCACATTTTAATAGAAGTTGTGTCCCCTCTTGAATTTTAAGCAAAAATTATACTGGACCCAAGCATAACATCCTGTCCACTAGTTATAATTTGAAACCACTTAGAAAACATGAATTACGGCTGCACATACGGAGATTATGTGTCAACTGAACTTATTCATATCAAAGATGTGCTTATTGCAGTAACGTTATTAACCAGCATAGCAATAGAGTACAGTTAAATTGGAATAAATTTGATATTAAGATTTATTTAAATCTTGTTGTATTCCTAAAATACAACATGGTGCTGGGACGAGTTTTCTCCGGGTTAACCGGTTTCCCCCATCAGAATTCCACCAATGGCTCCATTATCTTTCCTATCATTCATCTCACCCTCATATATATCGTCCCCTTCCTTCACCTTCACATCAGGCATTGGACTGATCACCTATTTTGGTTCTCTATCGGATCCAAAGCTTCGGTTCCTCAGGACCAACCTTATAAGGAATAAAGGAACAAGATTCCCATAACACTATGAGAGTGGTACAACTAGGGAAGTTAGAAGAAGAAGAAGAAGAAGAAGAAGAAGAAGAAGAAGAAGAAGAAGAAGAAGAAGAAGAAGAAGAAGAAGAAGAAGAAGAAGAAGAAGAAGAAGAAGAAGAAGAAGAAGAAGTATTTCTAAAATAGCCAATAAAAAGGAAGGCTTAATATTTGAATTCTATACCGAAGTTTTAGTTTCAGAATTTGCTCATGTGTATATTGAATACAATAAATAACTCGGTTTCAACGCATAAAAACAATGAAGCTTGAACTAACATACAGCTTCCAACATCAGCATATGCCAAGTCTTAAAGTTAACTTCGGCACATAAAATGTATAAAATACGTGAATAAAATATATGATCTCAGCTCAAAATCTACCTAGATAAGGTGAAATATGCCAATACAGAAAAATCATTACATGTTTGGGTAACTTAATGAACTCTCGTTAGAGGTATAAAAAAGAAACAACGTTGAAAATCTTCCACAATTCCCGACTTTCTGCTTCTTCAACAAGAATTACATGGAGTTGAATGGTTTGTTTGGAAACTTGATGGCGATAGTGACCCAGTAGCCAATGAAAACCGACACGACAATGGCCACACTGTTGTTGATTAAGCCACTGTAAAATTGGGTGTCGGGCAAGGTTCAGACTACGGTCGCGCTAACCTCCTCAATTATAAGTCATCTCATACGTAATTCTGCTACAGCGAGTTAAGAAAAGTAGACTGTTAAGAAGAGAAAACACGCAAACACGCGCGCGCGCACACTCACCACACTTGGTAGTTTGTATACTTGAGATAACGGGTAGCAAATATTGACAAATTTTGTTAGCCGCACATCCTCTACAACCTCACCTTAAAGGATACTTCGGAGTGGGCGTATTCAGTTCAAAAGCTTCGTCCGGCATATGTAAGCAGTAACTGACTCGAGCATGAAATTTGTTAGAGCCTCAAAATGTACTTCCGGTGAAATAACCATATCAAATGTTAGGGAGGAATGCACTTCTTCCTTCCACAAATGGCAACGCTTCTGACGGGGCATCCCCGGGAGAGAGAGAGAGAGAGAGAGAGAGAGAGAGAGAGAGAGAGAGAGAGAGAGAGAGAGAGAGAGAGAGAGAGAGAGAGAGAGAGAGAGAGAGAGAGAGAGAGAGAGAGAGAGAGAGAGAGAGAGAGAGAGAGAGAGAGAGAGGTTACTAACGGCAGCCGGACGAGAAATTACCTGCCATGCAACCTGGAAATCCTGAAATAGCCAACCAAGATGAAAAAGATCTAGTGAAATGAGAAAGGATGTAAAATGGAGTGACAGGAAACTCGGAGGATATAACTACCCTTCCCAGCATTCAAGGGAAAAGCCCCCAAAAATCATGGGTCAGGAACATCAACTTGAGGAAACGAACCAACGACCTTCCGAATGCGGGCAACAGACAATACCGCCTGGGTCATCCCCCTCGGTACATATGGGAATATTTCAAATTCACTTAAGTAATCACAAACATAAAAAATATTACTATAAGGACCTCCACAAGGAGATAGGGTTGTCAGTATAAACCCGGAAGAGGCACGATGGTAATTTTTAGATTTGTATTAGCTAATGCCAGAGTTAAGCAGATCACAAAAACAACGTTATGTCAAATTAATTGATTGATTAGAGGTAATTATAACACGTGTCAACTTGATAAAATGCAGAACTCCTATATGACGCACACAAACTAAAAATACCTTGCTCAGAGAACAAAGGAACAGATAAAGAATTCCACGAACGAACAGAACAGCTTTGGTATTGAGTAACTCAAAGATGATTTCTCCTCTTAAAAAAAATCCGGTTTTATATGTGCAGAAAATCCCTACATACAGCTAAGCACACTAATAAACAGGACAACACACCTCTGTGAACAAAGAGGCAGTATTTAGCACTATATAACATTTTTGACACCCCTGCGGTTAAAGCATAGGTGTCTTCACGCCTTACTTAACACATTGTATAGGCAATATATGGAAAACATCTACATTCCTGAGCCGAGCCAAGACAATTTCGGTAATAGCTTAGTGATCCTCTATTTCTCTATTTCATTTAATATAAATAAAAGGATATCAGGATAACTTCCATAAGAAACTACGCAATCCATTTTGCTCAATCCCCTTATTGTGCAAGAGTTGAACCCAACTAAGAGAAACAACTTTAGATGCCAAGTATGTGATGAATTTAATATCCTTCAATGTGAAATTCATGCTGCAAGAAAATGCAGTAGTACTGTGCCAATATTAACATCACCTTTTAAAGTACGCTACCATCTGGAAAGTTTCTATTCTCATCCGTCCGATATGAAACTCGTAAGATTGTAATTTCATTAATGTTGAACATTCATTATCTAAAGATAGTAGTTTTGGTAAAATAAAACATACATTGGAGGTCAAAATAATATTTTTTTTTTTTGCCCGCCTCGGTAGCATGTCTGCCTCACGTTCAAGAGGTCCCGAGTTCGAATCTCGGTCAGGGTGAGTTACGTGGATAAGGTTTTTTCCGGGGTTTTATCTTATCCTTCAAGACGAATGTCGGGTAACTCTAAGCTCCATGGACCCTGGAATCATTTGACCATCATTTCATCCAATTCATTCACCGTCCGATATGACTTAACGTTGGAGGACGTAAATTACAAAAATTATTTTTAATAGATATTGATAAATATATGTTCAATATAACGAACAAAACATAATATATGCACGTTTTGTGCAATGTGTTCCTTTTTGCTTAGCTAGAAATAAATTTAATACAATTTATCAACTGCAAATAATAGATAAAACATAGATTAAATATCCTCAAAAATTTTTAGTTTAACAACCAAAGTTTTGTTAAATATAAGTGGAGACCTGTTGTTTTTAACTAAGAGTGGATTCTAAAACTGCTCGTTTGAAACAAGCATTTGTTTATTCGCCAATATCAGAGATCATCTGCAAAACCATGACAAAAGGTTTCCTTTTTGTAACAAGGTTGTAACTTCTTACAGAAACGAAATGGGGGCTTTTTCCCCAATGGAATGTTTCACTTCTTGCTCTCTCTATTCCAAGACAGCTTAGAAAAATGGATTTCCTTCTAACTACACTATAACGTGCTCACCATTACATACACATCACAACTGCCAAAGGGACTACAACTATGCCCATACCTGTATTCGTTTGGGAGTTGGACGGCATTATTTCTGCTCTATGTGGAGCCTGTGTACCATAAATAAGGTGCGGAGTACAGCTGCAAGCACCCGAAAGTTGAGTCCAGAACAAATAGGACCATATAGGCATAGTAATACAGCACTGTCTCGGGAGGGATTCTTTATTCCTGCGGGTAGCGGTCTACAGATGGCATACGTAAGGAGCGCCGGCATAGAGCTGACGTGGGATGCCCAGCAGCTACTTTCAAGTGGTCGCATGCGGCACTTTTCACGCTTCAGTTTTGGGTGTTGCGTTTCTACTCCGTAGAAGGGTACTCCACTAAGGGGAATTCTTATACGAATTAGTAGCTCAAATTCTCCTAAGACTTCGAAAAGTCCTTTCCCTGAGATCACGAACACCTAAGAGATGCTAGGTATACAACAAATTCTTCCTTAAACCCCAGAGTGCGAGAATATGGGTGGGACGAAATGTGGACGCTTTAGAGGATGCATGGTTGGTGCATCTCAAGGCCGAACACACCATTCAAGCAATCACATGCGTCCTTTGCTCACTGAGATGGCGCACCCTCATAAGGAATCGCATGTCTTCCTGTTGCAGATATGTCGCCAAAATGTTGAATTATAAAAGGTATTATGTTTAGTTGCTGTAAACAACTTTGTTTCTTACACAATATAAAATAATAATAATAATAATAATAATAATAATAATAATAATAATAATAATAATAATAATAATAATAATAATAATAATAATAATAATAATAATAATAATAATAATAATAATAATAATAATAATAATAATAATAATAATAATAATAATAATAATAATAATAATAATAATAATAATAATAATAATAATAATAATAATAATGTTTAAATTCTAACTAAAACTGAAAGGGAACAAAACAGCGTTCTTCGAATTTTCTCCATCCTTTTCTTTGAGCCCTTAAGGATACCTATGACTGAAAATTTGAAATCCTGCACTAATAAAGCTAGCTTTTTAAGATTTATACCACAGACGTAGCTTAGTGTAAATATGATACACCCCAAATTTTGTCAATTTCACTCTGATAGTTTGGAAAATGTGGTCAAATTTACTTATTTTTTATTACGTCACCTAAAAAGTTCCTTGCGACAAAATAACCTAAATGTTGATCTAATATTTTTACAACAGGTTCCCAAAACATCCATTTTTTGAATTTGCCCTAGATTTCTCTGTGTCTCAATAACTTCAGGCTCCACAAATTTTTACAGCTATAAGTATGACTTTTTTGCCCAAAATTTGAATTTTTTTGTGTTTTGAAGTAAAGAAAGTGTGCTTAAATGCATCTCACAATAAAACCCAGGGCAATTTGTATTCACTATGTCTCTGTGAACGTGTGTAGCAAGTTTTATTAGTCTAACACTAAAACTGCGACGCAGAGCATTTTAAATGATGAAAAATGCTGAAATTTTCAATAGCAAGAAAGCAAGGATAAAGAATTAGAATTCATATCTAACACTATCATTCACATAACTTTGAAACTAGACTACAGCACTTAAAAATGGCTTGTGGATGCTATCTAAGCATTCTTTGGATTCAGGAAGGCTGACACTACTTTATAGACTAAAAAGAGGAAAATGTGATCTTTTGAAAATGTTCATGAAATTTCAGTCATACATATCCGTAACGGTGGACGTATGCTAACTTACAAGCTGACGCAGGACAATATTTATCTCCATACTATGTATTGTAAACAAATGATTGTGTAAGTGCGTTAAAAATGCCACTCAGTTTCTTTAACAGCCTAAAAAAGCATGCAATCAATCTAACTTCCTCCATACAGCTGGACACAAATGGAAGGTCCATGATTTTTTCTGCATTTTATTTTATAGCTTATAAAAAACTCTTTTTTTAAGATTTCGGCAAATTAAGCGATGTTTTTCTTTAATATAATCGTGCAACACAAAAATATGCATAACGTTTTCATTTCATAAAGTGTATCTATTCGCGTTAGGGTAGGCAATGTAGAAAGTTTCGTTAAGCTATATTTAATAATTTTTAGAAAAATGTAGGTACATATATGTTTAAAAATAGTATTTATGAAAACTAAGATATAAAATAAACTTACATAAATTTCGTGAGTTAGCATCCCTAATAAAACGTTAGAAGCCCACATAACTTTGTCCATTTATCCAAGTATTTGTACCAAGAAAGGTCACACAATTTTGAGACATTTATCTTTTCTATTCTTCTGTTCTACTATGTAAATTCTCACTATGGAAGTATGTATACCATTTTATTAGTTCAGTGCCACATTTGTATTAGTGCAGTAACACATTTGTATTAGTTCAGAGGAGGCATATTGTCCTACCTCTACGATGTTATTACTCTATAATTATTTTGTATCTGTTCTCTCAGATCTGCAGAGTATATATTATTGCTGACCGATCTAATAAATATATTAAAAAATTGAGACAGATTCAGTCCTCTTTTTTTTTTCTTCCCTCCAAGAAGTTGTTTTACCTTGTATTGTGTTTTTATTTGTACTCTCTATACCAGAGTTTTCTTATATAAAAATGTTTCTTACACTGTCGACAAATTTGTTGGAATTCACTTACTTTATTGTTTAATCCTCATTGTTTTTCGCACGTCAAAAAGTTTGATTACTAACTATACACTGGCCTATATCTCTATTTACCTTCCATAAGAAGCAGTAGATTTTTAATTCCATTAAAACGGACAACTCTCGCGGACTCATTTTGCCCGTTAAATATTATTTATATTGTATATAGCTTGTAATATTTAAAATGATTATGAATTGTGGTGGAATAAACTACACAACTGCCATATAATCTCACAAAAATAAAAGACGGTTGGTGTCTGTTTGAAAAAAGGGCGTGGCACAGTTCCACTGCTAAGATATTTACATTCTTAAATTAATTAGCTCGGTCATAGAAAACAAACAAAATATTCTGAGAACATGTTTTCAAAGTCAACTCTAGAAATAAAATTGATAGACAAGTGCTACTTTTGACAAAATTAGATTACATCTCCCCCTTAACGCTGCGAAAACTATATTAACATTCTTTTGGCATTCTTCTATGAAGAGAGTAATTATTTCCATATTCTGATAAACAATTTCAATGAATGCATATGGAACTAGGGACTAGGTAGCTGAAGTAGCACTAACAATTGAATTTTTGTGACGTTTAACAGAAACAGAGTATTCAAAAAAGTTAGTAGTATTAATCAGTTATATTTCTGCTTTTTGATTGTTTTCATATGTTGCCGAAAATGCTTAAAATAAGTAGGATTTTGCAGTTTTCGGAAGGTCCATCTAACTTGTAAACAAAATACGAATGAATGTGTATGGTTTTACCTAATTGGTGGAGGATAGTTCCCTTTTGGCAACAAATTGGGATATTGCGTATAAAGGACAGAAAATGGCGGGCGCAAATAATAAGCACGTTTTATTTTCAATGAGGTGCATGAACTTACTGAAACCTCATATCCTTGGATTCCACTCGCCTTTTCTTATTCTAAACCAAACAACATTGTTTTTTTCAATTCGCAAATCAGGTTTCTAAGCCCTTTCTTGATACAATACCGGGTATGTTTGTGTTTTGTGCAACTTTCATCTCTAGGTTACCTAACATGGGTACCTCCCGCAAAACTTCAAGGTGATCTGGATTATTCAACATCATTTGGGCTTGCCACACTTTCTGCAAGAACTTGGCTCACGATCACAGCCCCAGTGATATATGGCACAGAAATGTCGACAAAACAAATACGTTTTGGAATGCAAATATAAACTTATTGTATACACGTGACACACAATTATTTATCATGCTTGACATATATGATAGCAACAAAGCGGGGCGACATAGATTTTGGAGCAGACTACAGACTACATTTTTGAAAATATAATTCAATTAATGTAAACACAAAGACTTGCTTCGTTATTACTGCCCGGTAAAGCAAACCATTTTTAAACTAACCCAATACAAGATAGAGGAAAAACATTTTCTTATGTATTACGTTCTCTTATTTTTATTTTTACGTGCCTTCTGCGAAATATTCTCATTTTGTCATCCACTTCATTTAATCTTGGTAAACCTTTGAAGAAATATTTCATTACATATTTCGTTGTAGATGCAAGGGTGACTGAGGAAACCGAATCGTTGTTCAGATATTTAAAAGTGGGCCAAAAAGTGCTGGCTTAAAATATCGTAGTAACCCCATAACATTACCGCAAACATTTGTATCGCAACAGCACTTTAAAACAATCACAAAATTATTGAAAAAGTTAAACAAATAATAACGAATATCCCGAAAAAAGTTGATGGCACAGAAAAAAACTATTTGAATAAACCGTATGCTTTAAGAAGATCTACATGTCTTGTGTACTGCATTTTTATCTCTTATGGTTTACCTGTCATTAAACAGTATACAAAGTTTCTCCAGAGTGAAAAGGACTTCACAAGCTATTTCCAGAAATTTCAAATATATATTTTATTATGTGCGAAGCCTAAGTAAACTGCTGGAACCATTTTGATAAAAAAAAGTTCATGTTTCCCATATAAAGGGTAGTTTGGAAGCGGGAATTTTGTTAAGAAATATTTGTATAGTAGTTTGAAGAAAAACCGAACTTAAATGCCAAATTAGGATTTGTCGGGCCTTTTGTTTTAGAGCAATAACACCCACAATAACCAGACACACAAACATTCACAGCCCTTTTTGTAGAAGGTATTTTATTGACACACCTCAAAATATGTATTTCGGTTGAAATCTCGACAGATACGAGATAACAATAACAACAATAACAATAAATAATAATAATAATAAATAAATAAATAATAATAAATAAATAATAATAATAATAATAATAATAATAATAATAATAATAATAATAATAATAATAATAATAATAATAATAATAATAATAATAATAATAATAATAATAATAATAATAATAATAATAATAATAATAATAATAATAATAATAATAATAATAATAATAATAATAATAATAATAATAATAATAATAATAATAATAATAATAATAATAATAATAATAACTGCTGTGAGTGGAAAAACATGTTTTTGTTCCTCCGCCCCGTAAAATAGAGCATGACCAGGTAATTTGTACACTCACACTCACAGTGAAGGTGACGGAGGTCTTTAATTGAAAGGTCTGGATTCAATCACCGCCTAAATAAGTTGATGAGTATTTCTATTCCCCAGATTTCAACTTCTCTCATTCAGTAATTAAGTGATTCTGTCACAATCTCACAAGAACACTACAGTTCACAGCATACTGGCATTTTAATTATATCTGTTTATTAGCAAAATTATATGATGTAATGGGTGATTAATTTTACTTTTTTTTAGTATCAAAATACCTCAAAGTCCCTTAAATCTTGTAGCAAAGATCATCACATAATTCACATCAGAATTTGGCATAAATTACGGATTCCTTGGTTTAGAGAAAGCGTAGCTAACATTCTGTTTACGATCAAGTTTTTTATCATATGTATTTGTTATTCACAAAAAAATTATCATGGATGTAGGCATAGCATTAACGTTCAAAAATGGAGTAATTACGATCCCAGTTCGTTTGGATTTCATCCTAGCCTTTACTAATAAATAGCTCGGTTCCACAGTAAAAAATCCTGCCATTAACCTCACTTCGTCACACAATTACACAATGACAAGAATCCTTGGCGTAAGAATAGGATAGGGTAGAATAGTACGGAGGGGATTTGGCACTTCGACCAGTCTTGATCTATTATGTCTATACCCCCAAGTGGGGCATCCCTGGGAGGGCGGCTCACCCAAGGGGTCACGACAGTGTAGAGGGCAGGAGCCATATAATTTAGCAGCTAGAAACTTCCCGGCAGGCCAGTACAACCGATATCTCACCCACGTCTGTCCTGAAATGCACCACTAGGCCGGCCCGGAGAACGGAGACCATCCTATCAGAGGAGGAAGTGATGCATATCATCCTGCCATGCAGCGCCGAGACGCCGGCCGTCACTTCTATCCGGAAAGAGACCACCTGATAAGAGATGATGTGAAATGAAAATGGAGATGAAATGGAGGCTTAGGAAATTCAGAAGATGTAATTAACCTGCCCAGTATTGGCCTGACGATTTGGGAAAACCCCGGAAAAGAACATATGGGTGAGGTAGGCCGGCCACGGGAATTGAACCCGGACTTCCGCAATGCGGGCCACAGACAGAACCACCTGAGAGAGCCCGCTCGGTATCTTTGAGGTAAACGTTTGCAGTAGTTATTCCTTTAATTTCAGAGGTCTCTAACAATAATTGCTCAAGAAAGTCAAACGAACAACAGTTATACTTCAAAGAACGGCTTGGTTTTCCTCCAAAGGTCACCGAGCTGGGGGCTCCTTAGATTATTGCCTCTTCTTTGAAACGTTTTCTAGTTGAGAAACGAACACAGTATACCTTTCACGCCAAAGACAAAGTCAGATTTAAGCCAACTCACAGCTCTCTGGCCTCACCAAAAGTTTCTGCCGTCAATCTTTTAAAAAATGCTATATGATCATGTACCTGCAGAGTCTTCAAGCCTCAATTACAGTTCTCCAAAAACTCTGACTGCACATGTGATACACAAGCTACTCTGTTTCAGAGAGAAGTGGCATCACTGTTATTTTAAAACTACCCTAACATCAGAATAGTTATGCTTATTTACCTATGCAAAGAAAGCAATGGTTTGGTCCGTAAGTTCTGGTGTATTACCCCTACCTCTGTACTGTCGCGAACCCATTATTGCGATAGCGCGGCCGGCGCGTACAAATGGACAGATAGTGCAGCGCGGATATAAAAGGCTTGCCAAAACAAAGATAGCTAACTGGAAGGTTCGTCTTTCTAGTGCCGTCTTGATTGTTACAAAAAATTCCGGTAATTTCTCGAACAGTGAGCGGAGCTATAAAAAGAAGCCGCGGATCGTCAGTGAGAGAGAGAGAGAGAGAGAGAGAGAGAGAGAGAGAGAGAGAGAGAGAGAGAGAGTCGTAATCGGAACTGATAGGTGTGCGCGTGCAGCTGTGATTTGAGTTTTTTTTTATGGAAATTTTACGTCCTCCAACGTAAGTCATATCGGACGGTGAATGAGATGGGTGAAATGATGCTCAAATGAGTCCAGGGTCCATGGAGCTTAGAGATACTCGACATTCGTCTTTAAGGATAAGGGGAAACCCCGTAACAAACCTTATCCAGGTAGCTCACCCTGACCGAGATTCGAGCTCCGGACCTCTTGATCGTGAGGCAGACACGCTACCATGTACGCTACCGAGGCGGGCTGTGATTTGAGAGTGAACTCTATTTACGTGTGCAGAAGTGACGAGAGAATGTGTTGGTATAAGTTACGTCATCTTGCTGCCAAGGGTGTACAAACAGTGTGCTTCTACACATATAAAGAACATTTTGAATTTCTGCAAATTGGACTTTCAATTTTATGAACCCACAAAGTCACAGTACGTACAAAATAAAATGTTCTGGTAATGCATTTTGTGTTATTCCATAGAGAATTATGTGCTCCACAAATAGTGCTTTAGGTTTTATATGTTTATGTACTGTTTGCTATTTTCAGTCAATAAATTAGAGTATCAAGTCCACAAGTATTTTCGACGCTTTCTGCTTTGTGGCTCTGGCACCTCAGTTAAGCGAAAAAGGCAGGAGTCAAAAACTATTTTATTTTGTGGACTTTTACATTCAATTTTCTTGCTCTGAAAAAAAAAAATAGTAAATCAACAAACAAAACTTAAACACTATTTTGTAGAGAACGCAATTATTTATTGAATAATTTAAAAAGCATCTCCAAAACATTTTATTTTGCATACATTTTCACTTAAAAATGCCACGACCTATGTGACAATCCATTAACTATATATTGCGGGGTGAAGTTCCACTCCTCTGGGTTTTGTAATCTCTTACACGTAGAACCCTACGCTAGTTGAAGGGAGTACATAGTGTGGAATACTGTAAGAGATTCCTCAGTGACAGGCGCGCCTGGTATCAGTGCAATGACATGTACCGCACTTTGAGCCGATCTAAACGTTTCCTGCAGCATCTCAAGAACAAAGCTAAACTGAGTGTTCAAATAGTGTTCAAAAGTTTGAGAATGTGGGGGAAAATAGGTAAAAGATTACCCAATTAACTCATTCCAAAAAAAAAAAAAAAAAAAATCGAACTAGAACACTCTGAATGGCCTCTTTGAGCATATCTTTTAAAATAGAATGTCATACGTCATTCTATTTTTATTTACCGAATTGAGCTTCGAAATTACAGTTTTATAAAAAGAGTTTGATAAGGGCACTAAGCATTTTTGAATATATTCATAATGCTATATTATATACAGTGGATTATGCCGCTATAACACAGACATGACCTTTAGTTGCACACTACACCGAGAAATAAAAGGAGGTACGAAAATTTAAAAAAGAACACTAATACCGAAACGAAGTGTTCAGTTGCTAAACCGTAATCACACAGGTGCACTACTGTCATAAGCCATCGAGTTAACGAGCATCCTCTCTACAATTTTATCATGAATTCTCCCCCCCCCCACCCCATTCCTCTCTCTCCAATGTAATAAGCCGTTTAACAGTTTTATTCCTATACTGGGTAACCACTAATGACAAGAAATCCCAAATCAAGACGTGATTCTTGTGAAGATGGTATTAGTTTTAAAGAACAATGATGCAATCATTGATATACAGACGAACGTTCAAACTGCTTTTCCTTTCTTCTGTCGCCTACCGGCTTCGTGCATTACTACGTATACCGTTCGCTAAAGACTATATGGGAGCAGCTGACCAAGTGGGCGGGTCCACATAACGCAACAAGTGGGTTAGGTTCCTTCTCTCTCTCTCTCTCTCTCTCTCTCTCTCTCTCTCTCTCTCTCTCTCTCTCTCTCTCTCTCTCTCAATCAATAAAACTCCCGCCATCAGCTGAACCTGTTGCCAACTCTGTCTCGCCCTAGCTTCCAAAGTGTTGCAAACCTAGCAAACTTACTTTTTTCTCATGTAATTTATATCAGTGAACGTACTTGACCAACAAGATTGAAGGACTAGTTTGATACGTATGGCACTGGACACGAAAATTGTTTGCTACCCTATTTGGTGCTTTCTAATTGTCTATTCCTACTTCGCTTATCGCTTATCACAAGATTCTTATGCATATATGATTCAATAAAACTGATTCAATAAAGGCACTACATGTAACATGCGGAGTTCGAAAGCAGCTGTTTCTATTTTTGTAAGCATAGAAACCACGAAAACAATATTACTTGTAAAATATGACTCAATTCTGTTTACCCGTTTATCATTTGAAGAGTCACGATGAGAAATCTGAGAAGTCAAATTTCTTAATTTTTTAACAATTCTTCTGTTTCTACGGAGTTGTCGGGGTACTGTGTACCTAGTTACAAGATTCTATCATAAGCCTCTTCCAGGTGAACTATTATGTTGCTGGAAAATAAGAACATTTATAATTAGAATTTGTCGAGTTTTGCCCTAATCTTATTTTAATAGCTATTTTGCTTAGCATTCACATAACAGCTTTTTGCCGTCCCCCTTACTCTTTCTGTTCACCATTATAAGAAAGGAAATAGCTGGCTTTCGTGCTTTCAATTTTTAAACGCTGACTTGTTCAGCTTCCTGAAATTTACACCCTACATAACGAAACATTTCTGGTATTATTCGCATTTATCCATTTGAGGAATATCTGAAAATAAACTATAAAGGGTCTAGGAAGTCTTAGGACTATGTTTCTGTACGTGCGATGGATTCACAGCTCTCTTCACTTGTGTCAAGCGTGTATTTTACTGGAAAATATTTTGCCTGCTTCTTTCTCATACACTTTAAAAGAACAAAGCCTTTCTTCAGAGGAAACCCTCCTACGCACGTCGATGACCTATATTCTTTCCTTTCTGCAAACCTCCAGAAGCGCTCGGAGTCTTTTCGATGCTTGGAAATATAAGGGCCTATCTACAAACCAATTCTGGATGTAAATTACTGATAACATTTCAAAATCCTAACTAATTTATCGTTTCACTATAATTTAAAATCCACTATAGACATATGTAAGCGTCGTGTAGTTATTTTGCATTGCAGGTAGTTAAAAAATTATGGAGATCTTTTCTCCATTTTCCTCCATCCGGATACACACGTAGGGTATACTTGCGATAGAAATTGATAACTCATGTAGATAATGAAACATAGAATGAAAACTCCCTTGCCTGTTCAATGAAACTAATATATTCTAATGTGATAATTTTGTGAATGCTTTTTCAAACGCGTCACTGTATTCCGGGCAGATGAATACAAATGTGTGGTCGCCTTCCTGCGCCATCTTCAATCATTTTCTTGATTTAAGAATACCCATTGTGAAGAAGAGCCAAACACTTCCAAAACTCACAAACATGCCTATTAATATTAAACGCTAAAAACCTTCTATTCATTTCTAAGCACCATTTAGAGCTGTACAATCTTTGAGAGCACAACATAATGCCATTTAAATGTATTTCTATAAGCCCAATAGCAATAACATTGGGGTAAAATGAGAAGTTTTGATACTAACGCGAACAGAGAGACAGAATGAGAAGGAGAATGAGGTTTCTGATTCAAGAAAGACCTCAAGAATCTTCAATCTTCAAATGTTAATTACAGAGGAGCAGAAAAGAAGTTTATACGTATGCTTTGCAAACATTACAAAGTCTGAAACAGTTATTTTAGCGTTGAGAAGTTTTGGAATTGTAATTTGTTGGCAAATTTCTACTTGTAACTTTTTCACACGATGCACTTTTCGGTATATATTAACTTCTTTACAAATAAAAGGTCAAAACAATAAAATGCGTAGTGTATAATGTCCAGTTTTACTACATGCGGCACCGCAGGCGGTGATACTGATGATACACGAGAGGAAGATGGAGCAGCGATGGAATGAAATGGCGGAGGAAACTGGAGATCCCGGAGAAAACCAACCCCAGCACCATGTTGTCCCCCACAAATCTCACTTTGCGGTCGCCTGGGATAAAACCCGACCCACCTTGGTGAGAGTCAAGCGCTCCAATCAATCAGCCACGGCGCGGCCTCTCAAAAGAAAGAGATGAATCTGCTAATTTACTTAGTTATTTTATTAAACAACTAGCTAACCCGGCGAACTTCGTACCGCCAATAAAAGTTGTCTGAACTTACCTATATAAAAACAAATTCAGATTAGCTAGTTGTTTATTCTGCAATTGGGGGTTAAGTTAAAATACAACACAGTTACAATTAAGTTAATCAATTTGAAGCTTTCTGATAAACAATATTTTTGTCTTTCTTTGTGGTGCGCAAATATATAAAGATGGTTTTCCGACGTGCGAACACGCGACGTCCATGAGAGAAACGGCGAAACTCCAAATTGATTCCGCAAACTGTAAGGGATTTATTTATTTATTTATGGTCATCGCAAAGGCCAAACGTAAGGAAAATTGTAGACGCTTAAAATCAAAAGGTGAATCCGTTGGAATTAACAGAATACGCGGGATCATGGTATCCTCTCCTTTGCACTTTCCCTTTATTGTTACCTCGATAACGTTATTCATTAGCGTTTTCACAGTCTCGTTCCATTGCACAGGCGTGATTGGTTAATGTTACGCAGCATGATCATAACTGATCCTACTTTTAATTTTAAATTGTGAGGTAGAAGTCCGGACAATCCTAAATAATTTAAAAATTCTGTGGGATAGTTGACTACGCCATCCTGGTTTACAACTGTGTCAACTGATTTGTAGGAAAACAACTCCCACGGAAGAAAAGGACACTCTAGAACGCAATTCTGACATATCGACACGACTACTA
The DNA here is from genome assembly GCA_030765055.1 of Mantis religiosa. NCBI lineage: Eukaryota > Metazoa > Arthropoda > Insecta > Mantodea > Mantidae > Mantis > Mantis religiosa. Next base: position 1,472,313 of record JAUKNK010000402.1, read on the forward strand.
GCATTATCTGCGTCTCGCTGCTCATCAGTGCGGTCAGCATGTGACGTAGCTCTCCGCCCATTGAACTGACTTCTACGACCTAAGTCAGGTCATCTTAGCCTTGGCATAGTCAAAATGTTTCCGCGAACTTCACTAAGTTACAAAGGAATTTAATTAATTTTGTGTCAATTCAGCTCACATTCAAGAATTCACAAACACAAATTATAAAGAAGGTAACTAAGGATTCACCAATATTTGACAATTGCCTGTGGTCAAATATTTACAGTGTTATAGCGCGTTCAGAAATTAATTTTGTGTCTAATCTTCCTAACGTAGATCATGCTACATAAAGAATTTTTTTTTCAGTCTTAATAACAAACGATAAACGTTATTTAATAAAACACGGTAAATTAAATATCTTTGATTACTTTGGCAAAGCGTGGAATATCTTTCTACGTTGTAATACTTTTGTGTATGTGTTCTGTAAAAGTTAGCGTGTGTACTTTTATATTTACTATAACCCGGTCCATTATCACTTCAGGTTTTCTTTTGTCATCTTTTAAACTTTCCTTGGACTTATAAAAATATTTCAAACCAAAATCGGTTCAGCTGTTCTCGAGTTTTCGTGACACTAACAGAGTCAAATGTTTATAATTGTTAAATATAGTTTCTTAATATACCACCGAAGAATTCATAATTAAAATTTCTTAACCAATAATTGTATTATATACAGCAATTTTTCAAAACTGTAAAACAAAAAATAACAAACTGTATATATGGAACCAACTTTAAAATTATTGGAACTGGTATTCAAGTTCAAAATCTTTCAATCATACGGCGAGAAGACAGAAAAAATGCTCCAAATTACCATATGATATTTTTTCTTCGAAAACTTGAATTTCTTAAAAATGGCTAATGGCTTATTAAATATTACATATTTAAAATATTTAATGGCAAATGATGTGTACATCTTGAATGTTTTGGGAATGTTTTCTCAAGTCCTCTTCATTCTGAATTAGTTTTGCACAACTGGTAAACAGTAATAAACAAAATCTTATTACAAAAAATTGTAGCTCACGTTAAAACAATTTACTCAATATTTCTTTTTGGCCAATGTCGAAATATTTGTTGCTATTGGTTTGAATTTTGAAATATTTATACTTATCTCAAATGGGACGTCATCTTTTTCTTCTCTTTTCTTTTTTTTTTTTTTTTTTTTTTTTTTTCCCTTCCATTCTTGAAAAGATTTATCTAACCCTTGAAGCCTACTTTACTCTCCTAATCCCGTTTTAATTACATAGAAATGTTGGAAATGTTTATATTGATTAACTTGAAGTAGATAGAAAAATATGTCTTATAAGGAGTATAGAAAGTCGTGAAACATTTAGTATGAATTTTTTGGATGGAATTCAATACATACATGCAAGCAGTAGGGAAAGTAAAAAGTGCATACTCAGTGAAAACAATAGGGAGTAATTACGCACCTCCAGTGGAACGGAGGTCAAGTGCGAGGGCGGTTTAATAAGTAGCCATGTTTCAAAATAGTTTTGCTAAGACAAGTAAGTATTACCATCGTGTATGAATATTCGCCACACGTCGCCAAAACTATTTGGTACTGATTCATAAGTTAGTTTGGATTTGGTAGGCATTTCGGTTAGTCGTTAACGTGTTTTCGCTTAAATGAAGAAAAAAAAAAGTAATATTGTTCGGTGATTCCCTTTTCATTTTTGGAAGTGTAAGATCTCCAAGGAAATAAGAGTGAAACAGGATGATGTGTATGGGAACTTTGCCATTTGTGGCAAATACTTAACGTGATCGAACATCCGCTTTTGAAGAGGAACGTACAGAACGCCCGGCAGATGATTTACCGAGGAAGTTATTGAAAAATCGCTGGTTCTCGCTGATTGTCGAACCAAAGTTCGCTAAGTGGCAGAGGATATAGGTTTGTCGACGAGAACGACAAGGTATATTTTGCATGAAAAAGTGAACACTTTTGCATAATTGCTCACATAACAAAAGGCGGGCGGGGCTTTCAATTTCGAAGCTGTCTTTGGAGCTATTCAAGCCACGTCCAAAGGGACTTTTGCGTCGAGCTGTTTCCGATGATGAGACTCGAACTTATCAGTATAGCCCCAAAACCAAGCAGCAATCGAAGTAATGGGTTGCTCCCGGTGAATCTGCCCCAAGGTAAACAAAGACGGACCCCTTGGCTGCGAAAGTGATTGCAATAATATTGAGACGCCAAAGGGTGTTATACACATGCATTTTGGAAAAAGAAAAAAAAAACGATTCCTGGACAGTGCCACAACAAGTTACATAGCCCATGACCCATTCGACAAGAAGTTGGAGACACGGGAAAGTGCTGTTTCACCACGACAACGCATGAGCATATTCATCCGCTTGTGGCCGCCAAACTGCATGAAATGCTACCGCAACCCACATTCACCCTAACTGACTCCCTGCAATTTCGTCTTGTTCCCAAACACGAAAAAGTGGCTCGAGGGAACAAAATTTAGATCAAATTAAGCCATCGTTAGGACAGAGTCGTAATTGCAGAGCTTGATATTTTCTATCTTTGGTGGGATTAAAATGATAAGATTGCTGTTAGAGGTGTATAGCCCTAAAATAGGAATGTGTTGTAAAATAAATAATTTTTGATAAATACTTTGGCATCTGCATTTACTTAGAACCGCCCTCTTAAGTGAGAATTAAATGATAACTTACCTAGTGTTAAAAATGTTACAAAGAAGGATATTATCTGATACGTCCATCCGGTGGATAAGAGCAGAAATAACCTTTCTCTCTCAGTCCGCCCGGAATTAAATTTACTTATCCGTATGATGGTACCCTTAGAGCTACGTGATAGGGGCACTTAGACATGCCGTAAATGCGTGATCCTCAGGTTTTAATTCAAGGTTCTCTATCTCATCCAATGACTCATCACTGTTTAACGACGCTCATAAAAGCTCTACGTTATTTTGCATAGCGGTTCCTACGCGCATATAAACCCCCATGAAAGACTACCACATAAAATTTACCTAAGATTACGTGGCCATTCTAGGTAATACTGAAGATGAACCACCACTTCAGCATGTAAGTTATACTTAAAATATTAAAAATAATCAATGCAGTATGACAGTTCTGTCAACAAAAGAAATTATGGCCATAAAAGGAAATGAGCTCAGGATTAAAATTGCTGTATATGGAAAAGTAGTATAACAAGCAGGGTGAAGCACTTATTTTAGATCAAATCGCATAAAAAGCTGTCAATATTTTAATTTCGTTATTTTAAATTTATTGAGAAAAGAATTCATCGGAAATTATTAAAAAGAACAACTGAAAACAAAATAGTGATTGAAGAGGTGGAAGGAAAGGAAAATGAATATTATTAATGTGTTTAACGATGATAGTATAGTTTAAATATTTAAAAAATGCCGTTTGAATGTTAAATTATTTGAAAAATGATTTAAAGAAAAGATTATTTGCATTACTAAATATGGTCACGAAAAGTGTAGAACTAAAAGATGACGAGAACCAATGAGAAATTATTGACTTGCCATAGCAACGGCCCATTCAATAATTTCAGGTAAGTTAGAATTAACTTCATTCTGTAAATAGACGCCGTAGAGGATGGAAGCAAAACAATCTGTGTGGAATCGTCACGGAGAAATAAATAATCAATGTAAAGGGAATAGCGACGCTTCTGGAATCATGTGTTAATTTTATGTTACGATGCATTTATCTTCACTTCTGAAAGAATTAATATTAGAGTATTTGAAAATAAGTTAAACAATTCCTTAATTTATTTAGTAAATTGCTTTCATTTCTAGCGCCATCAGATACTACGCCCGAGGTAAGAGATTTTCAGGCGACGACTGCAGCCGAGAGGACATCGCCACCAGCAACGTAGGCTCCAGCCCCAATGACAGGTAGTTGCAGCATCCCAACACCGAGGTCCAGAGCAATGCTTCAGTGCGGTACAGTATTTCATCATCCAAATAGAAATCATATTGTAAATGTTGCCACAACGAGGTGCATCATCGCATCTTCTACCCAACCTAGAAAACCCATCTCAACGAACGTCGACATACCGGGGTAAAGCCACTTCGTTGTTTAATAAGAATGATTTTATATTTCAGCTAAATTAAATGTACATCTTATAATAAAATTAAATTGACCCAGGATTACTAAGGAGGGGATTCGGCAACGAAACCTTTGGTTTGTTGTACCTAAGCCCCAAGGGGGGCATCCCTGGGAGGATGAGGCGAGAGCGGACAAAGGGCGATAACCTAACAGCGCTGAGACACCAGCTGACACTTGTATCCTGAAAGACCACCAGATGAAAGATATGATAATGGAGATGAAATGGAGCGACAGCAAATCCGGGGGATGTAATTAACCTACTCAACATTCGCCTAACGAACCGGGAAAACCCACGAAAAACCCATGGGTCAGGTAAGCCGGCCACGGGAATCGAACGCAGACCTCCCGAATGAGGGAGACAGACGAAACCGCCGGAGTCATCCCACGAGGTTAAACTGACTTACTTGAATGGGCCTTCTTTTCTCTGAATATCGACCTCCTCTCAGTGCATCGTGGTTAGTATGTTATCATCCGGTGTTGATTCACTCTTACTTTCCCATCCCTTTTAGCTGTCATAAACATATCATCTGCAAATTACGTTCGCGGGGCTTATAGGGAATTATAGGGATTATTTTAATATGAGCAGCAGGCCTTCGAACCGAGTCACTTGTCTAGCTATTTCATTACCATTAAGTTTTCAAACGTATATCCAACGCTATCTTTATTAAGAGACATGTATTGGAATTTCATGACTCAACCAGTGTTGAGATCATCCGATCGTAATACAGTTCGCTGAGCAGATAAAATGCACCTGCGCAATAGCGAAAGCATTTTATCTGAAAGGAATAAAAAATCCTTATCTCCGCTCTGCTGAATTACTCATCCACAATTCTGCTTTATACATGTACTGCGTTACTGAATGAAACATTTCAATATTGCCTTCAAACTATTTACAGTTAAAATGCATTTACTGCCTTAATTAACTTCTATTATCACCGTTCATTTGCTGGTCTAGGTTGCTCAGTTGTTCAAGCGCTGGCCTGATACTAATGTGGCGGGTTCAAACCCGACCCAGAACAATTGTTTTTAAGTATGCCTGAAAGCGGCCGCTCTAAGCCAATAAATAGATTTATTGACATGTAAAAAAGAACGGGACGAAATTCCACCACACCGGTGGCACTTACATGACACTACCAATTGATAATGTCGCTAATAAACAAATCAATTTAAATAATTTGACCATTCATCTGTTTAAACACGTATATATGAAAGCCATCTTTCTTTTCCCAAGGAGCCTTTAACTGCAGTTATCATACCGGTGGCCGTTCTCCTTTGGAACATATCGAAGGTGTTAACTCGTATTCATTGGGTTTCTTTATCATTTGATCACGCACACATTCGCACTTTCATTCATACTTCCAGACTCTGGGGAAGATGAGGAATCATCTTGGTCGGTGAAAAATCCCCCACTCCCACCACCGGGAATCGAACCCGGGACCCCTAGCAAGGCAGGCAGGTGCTCTACCGACTGAGCTACGGCGCCAGCCGAAAGCATATATTGTTTAGCTCGTTTTTAAACGATTGTACTCACGCCAGCAAATGGTGTAAATAAAATTATTCAGCAGTACAAGACACGACCGCCCATTAAACTACTACAAACGGAGAGGGGGAAGTCAAATAAATAAAGAAAAAAAATCTTAGCGATTATGGCAGTACCGTTTTCCAGAATGCTGGCTTTGGACTTAAACATCGTTAGAAAGGTTACAGGTAAATGACCTGCCACAAGTTTAAGAAATACTCGACAATAAAGCATGGCTTTGGATGAGCTAAGTATTATCTAACAATTTTCACACACTCATTGCAGCAACTACATTTATTACATCAGTCTTTCTGTAAATCAAATCATATATTACGTATTACGCAGGCATTTTGCAAAAAAAAAGTTATACATTTACTTTCCCGCTCTAGTGTTGTAATAAATAATTTTCCTTTAAATATGTGAGCCGATGTTAAAAGCACAGTTTGAGTGTATTAGCTATAAACAAACACGAGGCATTAAAACACCAATAAGAACACTGATATTGGATTATTATCCTTCCTTTCTGGTCCATCGGCTTCAATTTAAAGGTTTCATTTAGAGCAGAGCACTAAGAATGTTGGTTGCAAGTATAAGATAAACGCACGACTTTAACGTGCTTTTGTATTACTTACATGCCCAATTAAGCTTGAATGTGCAGCTTTCATTTTCTTCCGTTTCTCTAGCCCTTATCTATATTATGTAGAGAAAGTACTGCATTCCATCTAAAACTTCTACACGACTTGAAATACGCGCTTTGAGGTTCCATGAATTAAAAACAGAAAACTTTTAGAAAAATGTACGTGTATGTATGCGCGTGTGCCTGTGTGTCCGAACAAGCTCAAAACGGGACGTAGGCTAAGTCCACTGACATTTTGATAAAATCTTAAAACAAAAACCTTTACCTTCTTTTCGAGAAAAGGAAATGTCTGAACACTGAATCTAATTTGCATTTTCTCCTCTCCTTAAATTTAAATGCTTTTCGGCGTGATTTTGAACGCCAAAATGGATCGGCAATTCACAATGCCGATTTCCCCGCATAGCACACTTCAACTTTTTCATGTTTGCAAATCTCCATACGATGAGTGCTTGACATTTTTCAGCATATGTATTTGAATTTTTTTATTTACGTCCTCCACCGTTAAGTCTATCGGACGATGAATGGAATGGGTGAAATGAGCCCAGGGTCCACAGAGCTTCGGGTTACCTGACATCTTTCAGGATACGGGAAAACCCCGGAAAAAACCTTTACCAGACAACTCACCCTGACCGAGATTCGAACTTGGGACCTCTTGAACGTGAGGCAGACGCGCTGCCATCTACGCTACCGACGCGGGCATTTGAAAGTTAAACAAAATGATCCGTTTCATGGTTAGGCCTTACTTTTAAAAACCTATTCAGAAAAGGAACAGTTTTGACGAACAGAATCTTACAAATATAACGTATTCATCACTTAATTTTTCAGAATGTATATTGTAGAAAGTTTCACGCTAAATTTAATATCACTAAAAGTTTTCAGCGTACTGAACTCAAATTTAAACACAGTGAACATGAAATAATTTAATCAAAAATTGTGTAATTTAGTATTTCCAACCACGATTTTGTTTTATGAACCCTAAAGAATGTTTATAATTTCATTAAAACTATCGGCTAATTTCAGTAAAATGTAAAAAGAAAAGAAAAAAAACCTACACACTTGAATGTTCCACTTTAAGACATGCTTTATATAATAAAATGTTTCACAAACTACAAAGTCCATTTCAAATATTAGTTTTAATTGATTTTAAGACAATTTACCTAAAACTAGGATCTTGAATATGTATGTATAATTTCTGAGGCGCCTGCCGAAGTAAACTAACCTTGGCATTGCTTTGTTTAAGGATCCCCCGGAGTGAAGTAGAGCCCTGACGCTTCTTCACGTTGGTGGCAAGACGGGAGTACCAGGTGGCGAAGATATTACCAGATGGTGCTCCCTCTGCAGTGGGCTCCGTGTTGATATCCCATACGCGTCGAAACAACATATACAACGATCAATACGCACGTAGAGCTTACTAACCTACTCCGCACCACATAACTCTCAGCCACACTCCCGTTTCATTCTTGCACATTCCTGGCCGTTTCCTTTTGCTCCCCGGGGATCTAGTACCTAACGCCGCGATGTTGATTCGCTGGACCTGGGTCCGCACACAATTCCTATTCTTCTTGCGAGTGTACGCTGTCACGAGGCTTCACGCGCATGTCTGATTTCACTCCTAACTCCTCCCTCCCTTTTCATTTAACGTGTCTTACATACCGTCGAGAAGAAAAACATTGGCTCCAATAAGATACAAATATAAACATTGTGTGGCTTTTGTTTAGAAATTCCCTGACCTGAGCATCGGAGTTCAAGGAGGGAACAAATAATTGAATCTCGGCTTTGGTAAGACCAGGGAGACAAAAGCGTAGCGTTATTGTTCATATCAGGTTACTAAGACCACCGTAATAATTATGAAGAAAATTAAGTCACTTCTTGGGTAGGGTATATTACGCAGTTTTACTGGAATTTAATTAATGTGCGTTATTTGAAATAATATCAGTCATCTGATAATTAAACAAAGTAATAGGACAAATTATGTAACAGTGTGAAAAAGGAAACTCTTGTGACCGTTCTTCTAAATTCTTCTAAATAATCAATGTGTAGTCTAGTTACTAGGTTGGTTAATACACTGCATCTTCCCTAAGGATTATTATTATTATTATTATTATTATTATTATTATTATTATTATTATTATTATTATTATTATTATTATTATTATTATTTATTCCAACATGAAGCAATCCTCTTTTACAGAGAATGTTAGGATTACTGAAACTTTTATTTGAAACAAGGTTTTATGTCTAGTGTGCCGCCTCTATGATGTGAGGGTGGTATGTGTGCCTCGCATTCAAGAAGTCTCGAGCACACATCTCGGTCAGGGTAAGTTATTTGGATAAGGTTTGTTTCAGATTTTCCCTTATCCTGAAAGATGAATGTCCGGTTACTCTAAGCTCTATGTAAAATAGTAATTACTGTTTCTTTCTATATAATTCCGTAGCGCTGTAAGAACTTACAATGTAAGGCTTGTTCCAATGCAGAATTCAGCCCGCCTCGGTAGCGTGGTGGTAGCATGTCTGCCTCAAGTTCAAGAGGTCCCGAGTTCGAATCTCGGACAGGGCGCGTTACCTAAATAAGGTTTTTCCGGGGTTTCCCTTATCCTGAAAGACGAATGTCAGTTAACTCTAAGCTCTATGGATCCTGGGCTCATTTGAGCATCATTTCACCCATTCCATTCATCGTTCGATATGACTTAACGTTGGAGGACGTAAATTACAACAAAAAACACAGAATTCGGTAAAAAAGGACATTTTGGATTAAAATAATTAAAATGTAGGACAGTATCAGACTCACTGTTATTTAAGAAACAAACGTTTCAGTGTCCTGATGCAGAACGTGTAAAAGAAACACTTTGAACAATGAAATCCACGTTGAACAATTTGTTACCAATGCACTACACATAACTTGCAAAGCCGGAGTGCAAGTGTGAACCATGTGATAGGTCTTGTGAAAGATTCCATGTGTTGACCTGCAGAAACACAGGACAGTCCCTGACGAAGTTCTGTCTAGACGAATAACTAATCAGACTCTCATGCACAATGTGCGCTGTTGCAGTTTATTGCACATATAATTTACCATTTCGGAAAAAAAAAAAACTAAACGAACATCGCACATTATAGCAGAATTTAATGTCGCAAAATGCTTGACCTAAAATTCATAACACGCTCTACTTTTTTCAATATTTGTGTACCTATTATGGCGACTTATTATATCCAATAAAAACAAAAGATTTGCTTTTGCCGGTAGTTACCGTTCTAGATAATCAGCATCCCAATCCTTTTGAGGTCATACCAGGGTTGTTTTCGTTGTTTTCTCGTGATACTGGACGGATATATTTTGGTCTCGTTCATTTCTGTAAATACGTTTCATTGCCCTCGATAGGCCTTTTACCAAGCTATTGGTTTAGTTAGGCTCTAATTAGAAGTGAAAAAAGGATTTAAAATCAATGAACGTATTTATTTTGCGCAAATTAAAGTCGGCGAGGGCAGAGCATGGACTTGACAGCTATGCGATTCACTCACGTGTGAGGGAGAGTAGACCTATCTCGCCCAATCGTGTTATAAATACCTGTATCACATAACTGTCAAGTCCATACTTCGCTCTCGCCAACTTTAAATTTGGGGCGTTTTCAGTTGCCGATAATTCCGGAGTAAAATACATCTTCTGCACATAAAGGACCAAATATTCTGATTCCATGCATTCAACTCCCACAATTTATTATAGCCAAAGGCATACGGCACTATCTGACTGATACAGAGAAATCGGCGTGAAGTATGAACCATCAAATTGTATATGAAACCTTTTATTTGATATGCTTTATCCAAAAGGCACATTATTAATATAGGAAGCTTTAAAATAAAAATATCGTATAGGTATTTAGATTAAGGAAGTATTGCTTTCTATAAAAATTGTTACCAAGAATTCACTAAATGTGCCGTAAATCCCCTATTAAAGCACATACGACGCCCATGTGTGAAAACAGCATGGCTAAAAAAATGTTGGAGGAATAACAAATTTTATAATATGTATACAAAAGTTCAGTTAGTTTTTATTTCCTCAAAATAGCTAGATTTTAATTAAGATAACATTTCCAAGTTTGGGTATGACATCACATATTCCTAGGTACATTTTGAACATTCCCACCTTTCATTGTTACTTTCCGAATGAAGAATTCATCAAATTACACGATCTGATTCAATTTTTTTTTCACAGTATCTGCCACGTCTGTATTATTTGCTGTAATTTTACATTTTCCCAAAGTGATGTGATTCATCTAGTTAACATGTTCGAAATGAACGGAGTCGTATTCTTTTTGTGGTTGTTGCTCATTTATTTTGTCTTGGCTGTATTTGGCGTACCAAGGGTTAACCTAGTTCGTTACATCGATCTAACCGTGTATCATTTTATACTTAGTAGAGTATTATGTTTAAAGATGTATACTAATGTAATATTTCGTGCAGCATTACATATAAATAAATAATTAATAATAATAATAATAATAATAATAATAATAATAATAATAATAATAATAATAATAATAATAATAATAATAATAATAATAATAATAATAATAATAATAATAATAATAATAATAATAATAATAATAATAATAATAATAATAATAATAATAATAATAATAATAATAATAATAATAATAATAATAATAATAATAATAATAATAATAATAATAATAATAATAATAATAATAATAATAATAATAAAGTCCCATGCAACATGAATCAGACATCTGAAGATTACTTTTAGCTATTTCGCAGATGTGATCTGGCACAGATGTTTAAGGTGGCGTACTTCTAACCAAGAGGTTCCGAAGCCAAATGTCATTTTACTCGTATACCTGTAATATGTTATTTTCGGTATTTAAGTGTGTACAGAGCCACAACTTAAAACGGATTAAACTATTATCACCCCGGAAACCCCTGCAACATAGAATAACCGGTCCAACGTGCACAACTACAAGATATAAGTGCACGAGGATTCGGGTACATCGTATATACCGTGCGTTCCCTGAACGACCGGATCGTCCCGCGGCGGCACCGTAATGAGTGAGGGCCGGCGCGCTCTCCGCTGGAATTACGCCTGAAGGACCGGCAGGTAACGTGTACGGAACTCTTAACTACTGTACTAACTTACATTGGGCTTACTTTAAATCACAATAGATGTTGAAAATGATGACTTTCAACGCGAATACATCCCCTAAATCTCCGGAAACAGTTCTGGTTCACTCGAAGAAGTTCATCTTGCCTCATTGCCTGTATTTCTCTCGTAATATTGTCCTTCAATTCTTGTAACGTGTGAAGGTTGGTTGCGTACACTTTATTCTTTAACGTTCTCCATAAATAAAAATCACATGAAGATAGGCCAGGAGAACGCAGCAATGCGCACTGTAGCTGAGTCGTGCTGAAACCACCCACACCATCGTTCATGTGCAATTTACATAAACGTATGAATTAACTGTTGCGTCGAAAGATATGGGACCGATAATTCTACGTGTACTTACTATTCTGTGGCGACAGGCTCGCCACTCGTCACCCAGCCCAACGCCGCCGCGAAGCGGTCCGGTCGCTCAGGGAACGCACCGTATTTCCTAATGTTTAGAAATAAGTTTTATATTAAAACTTTCTTCACGTTAGTCCTCAAACCAATTTTTTTCTTTCACCTCATAAATGCCTGGACATTAGTACTTAAGAAAAAGATGTACAAGAAGCAAAACATCCGTTGTGTAGCCTTGGATGCAAGTTATCAGCATCACGAGGGTAAAAACGCGTTCTTTTGTTTTTACTACGTGGCGGTGGTTCTCTGCTTTGTAAGGTTATACGCTTGCTAGAAAATGGAGGCACCGTTATCAACGCCTAACAAATTGAATTAGAAACAAATCTGATTGGATGGGTTCTGCCATCTCAAGTTCACGATGCTTGTATATCATTAGGTACTTAAACATATATTACTGTTTTTTCATTAAAGTATTTCGACTAAATTACACACAGTCCAGAATAGTTTTACTTTCGCTACCTCTTAGGTTGAGGATACATAAGTTCTGAAGCCTTCTTTACTATTAAAAAACGAGCATTCTTATAGCAAACTTCACATTTAAGATGGGTATTAAGGATGCAAAAGTAGATTTTGATTAAATTCTCCCCACCCTAGTCCAACCTTTGCAACAAAAGCTGTATATTTTGTGTTCTCTCCAGAATGCTTTAATTATCTAAAATATGTTCCTTCACGATTGTCTCATAACCCACAAATAATGAACTTGCTGTGCATATTCTATTCATTTGCAGTGTTTTCCCTGTAAATAGCAAATAACGAGGAATAGAGAAAACTTACTAGAGAAAGATTTTAAGAGATTAATGAAATATACAATGCATTAAAATGGGTTTGGCTTTCCACAACATTAGCTGTTTCCGAAATACGTACTAGATTAAAGTTTACTTTAAGCCGGAATCTATATTACAAGTCTGAAAACGTGTAGTTCTTATTTTGTTTTTCGCTTTAACTCTTAAATTAGCAGCTGTAGATAGTGCTGACAAATCGAATTTACTCTCCTCATCTTTATTTCTATCTCATAAAGGAAACGCGTATTTAACCAATGTAACTAAATGGGGGAGGGACTGAAATTATAAGTGTCTGTGATAGAAATATTTATGATAAAAGTATTAAAAGTGGAGTTTTATTTTGGTAGTAGTTGTTTTTACAAAACTACGATTTTTACCTTACACCAACGAACAAATTCTGTTACAATCAAAATGTTGTACTTTCCTACGATTTCTGTGGTAAGAATTATTCTCTCCGTTGATTGCAAAATTTCACCTGGTTGTGGGGAATTCATTCCCCAGTCTTTTCAGATAATCCATTACATTCACAGATCCGTTTAATATATATTTTATATATTATATATTATAATATACATAGCAAAATAACAACGGCGATAACAATGGAGAGTTATATAAATTCCACTTAAGTGTGATACACTCCACTATTTCTAGAATGAGTAGCTCCTGTTAAAAGCTCTAATTTTAGTACTAGCTGTCAAAAAATTGATATAATTAATTTAAAGCGGGTAGAAAAACAGATGATAGTGGAAGATGGACAGAGAAAGCACTATTGTTACATATCTATGAGGTAGTGTGATATAAGTTGCCACAACTGAAACTAAGAAAATGAACTGCTGGGAATGGAAATGAAATGACCGATGTGCTCTTTGTACTGCGAGGTGAAGCAGGTCAGCTGACAGGACCAGGCTATATGTAATTAATGGAGGATGTCAGACCAGACCAACTACTGACCTTAATGGGTTAGCACTGTTAAAGGCCACAGTAGACAGTTCAGTACCCCAAACTATGTTTCGATGAATGGAGACATTCATAAGCCAAAGCTGTCCATCACTTTGTGACCTCTATCATCGATTTAAGATATACACAATATATTCCAGAGTTGCAATGTTTTTCTGCCACAGTATGGAGAGATATGTACACAAATATTAATATAAGCCTCTACATTGTGTAATAAAGCACTTGTTTCCACCAAAACTTATTTTAAAATTAAAAGTGCTTCCCCACCCACCATCATTTAAATCCATAAATGTTCTACCAATTAAAGCGATTTATTCTATTTACTTTCGTTTAGTAATATTGACAAATGTTTCAATGGTTGTAGCTACACAAGATGAGACATATGTTTAAAAGGAGGTCGGTGACCTCACAAAAATCAAAACGAGTTTTAGCCTTTCAAGCGCATTACTGAAAATATTGGAGCTGACCAAAAACGGATGGAACTTGAAAATGGTTAACGCCACAATATATGTTCCGCTTTTAACGAAATCTTCTCCCTCTCTTAAGGACATTCTGTTATAACAGCTCAAGGATAATACAGAAAACTCAACAGTTATTTACAGATAATTCGGTATACATACTTTACTATTCCACTCACCCAAAAGATAGGACATTTTAATCGAAATTGTTGGAGCTACACTTGAAAAAGTCAAATATGATGTAATTTGCCACAAAAGGTTGTTTGCGATGTGTAATTTAATGCAAATCTTCGTCCTATATGCTTGGAAAATATCCCATTTGTAAAATTTACTTTTTTGAGTTATGTAACAGTAGCTTCAATTTTTATTTAGAAGAGGTGTGAACAATTTATAAATTTATAAAAAATTGTGTAAAAATGTGTAATTTTGTAATTGGCCGTAGTAATAATTGTATAACTTAATGTGGTGACGTAGCATTAAATTGGCCAATCACAAAATTAATATAGGAGTAACGACAGTAACGGAAAATCAATGATCTTGGTAGAGATGTTCTGTAATCTGGAGAGTGATGAATAGTCATGCAGGAGCAAGAAATTTTATGTAATTAACGGAAGCTATTTATTAAGTAAGAATTTATCGATATGCTGGAGGTAACCTGCAATTGACTAGGAAAGAAAGTTCAAGTAAAATGTAATCCAGATAATACAATTAAATTATTTGTTACGAAATTTGACTTCTCCGAAACTTTATTCCGAACCACACCTGAAAACCAGAGATCTCATGACTCTTATTTATAATAAGATGATACAATTGGTGACTAGAAGAATCTGATAGCCGCAAAAACTCACACGAGAAGATAAAGAATTATGCTTCCAACATAGAAATCCTGCTCCAGTTATGAGACAGGCTCATACGCATACTAAAAACAGTTTAAATGCAAATTTACAGTGAAACCTCGGGGTAAATTTTTGGATAGGACGGACATGAAGGGTGTTCCCAGAAAGGAACTAAACATCAATTTCTCAAAACAAAGAAATGTAAATAAAACAAACCACCCATAGATTCTAGCACACAAAGGTGTAAACTAACAAAATAGGCATCTTGCATAAAATGCATCTGCACGGGCCCTTTGTAAAATGTACAGTAAACCTAACGTGCTAAAATAAAACTGAACGTTTCCGGTAAACAGCCAAAAATATTCAAGTTTTGTACCTCATCACTGGAGCTGGGATTCTTGCATATTTGCTTGTTTTATTCCTTTTTAGTTGGACATATACAAGTAATAAATTTATTCCACTTTATTACGAAAGCTTTATTGTGTATATAAGCGCATCTTTAAGAGGTTAGTGCATATTTTACCTTTTCAGCAATGATTCGTACCAATATTTCACCCCGGTACTTTAAGAAGGATACGAGAAAATTTCTCTTTCATTGCTGCGTGTGTGTAGGACTTGTTTGTAGGACTGCGTTTGTGTAGGTATCATGTTTCTAAATCCATAAAAGGTCGCCGGAAAATGAGAACGTAGCTATCAACAATGAGCACTTCCTGATATAAAAATATGCCGCGTTCAACAATGAGGCACATCTTTAAAGTTCGGTAAAGCCGTTACATCATAAAACTTGATATGGCTTGTATTAACATTGCAAACGAAGCCGTCTGCCGCAGCGATAACATCTCGAAGAATGAAACGTGTCATTTTCACTTAACTTTTAAACTTTTACTAATGTGCTACTAATCGTAATTTCTGAAATGTGAACAGTAGGAAAGGGAATATTGCGAAGGCTGTTCAATAAAAAATGATCAGTATTTTTTTTTTTTTTTTTTTTTTTGACAACGTACCGTTACTCACCCTCATAATTTTGATGGCCCTTCTCAAAATAGTCTACCCTGAATGCGATGCACTTGTCCCTGCGTTTCTGCCAGTCTTCAAAGGCATGCTGGAAACTATTTTTGAGAGATCCTTCAAAATTGCCTCCGCGGCCTTCACCACTGCTTCTGATGATGGATAATGCCTCCCATGAAGGCGTTTCTTCAAGTTAGGGAATAGAAAAAAGTCACATGGGGCTAAATCCGGACTGTAGGGAGGGTGAGGGATGCACTTCACGTTGATTTTTGCAAGATATTCAGCAATAACATAAGCAATATGCGGCCGCGCATTATCGTGTTGCAGCATCCAGCCTGCTTCAGGGAAATGTCTTTTGCGTCTGATATGGACCTGCAATGTTTTTAGGACATCGCTGTAGTATTGTCCAGTTACTGATGTGTGTGCAGGTACAGCATGCTGATAAACCATTCCATGAATATCAAAGAATGAGATGACCATAACTTTCCCAGCAGAAGCAACCACTTTTGCTTTTTGGGGGGTTGATGATGGAGAGTTACACACTGAGCTTTGCTGTTTGCTCTCACGATTAAAAATGATGTAACCAAGTTTCATCAGCAGTGATTACGTTTGAAAGAAACCCCGGATCTTCCTCTAACATCAACTTTAACTGCATGCGATTGTCCTTTTGTTCGGAAATCAACAGTCTTGGAACCCATCGCGCACAAACACGTCTCATGAGTAATGTTTCTGTCACCAACGTGTGGGTGGCACCCAATGAAATCAGCAGTGTTGATGTTTTCTTCCGTAAGAGCAGTAACTGGAGCATCGAGTCCACCTTCCTTTGAAATTGATTGTCTCTCTTCCTTAAACATTTTAAACCACCTTCGAGCTGTGCTGTAGGGAAGAACAGACTGTCCATAGGCCTCCTGTATAGGCCTCAACTGAAGATCTGTTTAGACGAAAGCAGAATTTCAAAGCGGCATATTGTTCCTCGCGTTTTCCCTCCATTGCAGCGATATTGAACATGTCTGAACTTGCCTGGTTCTCATACGCGGGAACCAGGAGTCCAACAATGAAACTTCTACGGCCTGTTTGTTTCACATTAAGCTAACAAGGTCTAATAAGCTTGAATTTTATTGCGAAAAATTATGACCATAAAAAACTATGATCATTCTTTATTGAACAGCCCTCGTACAATGTCGAAGGATAAGAGCAATAAACTTATTTCGTTTGTTGGAAATCCTACTCTTAACAACAGATGGAAGTACAGTATTGTGCAAGTACAGTATTGTGCAAGTGTGTTAAAACATTAAGTTTTACCTTTGTATTTTAAGAATATTTTAAAAATCAATGCGAGTCTCGAGTTAGTGGTTGTTGGTTTTAAATAAAATAAACCCATATTATTTTTGTTCTATTGTTATAGGTGCCCTGTAACAAAAATTATAGACTACGCAACATCTACAAACAGCTGTTCATAGAAATCTAAAAGCATTTTAAGTGACAGATGCATAGATGAATGCATATATTCATACTTTAAAGTGCAGCATTGTACTGCTGATCGATCAATAAAAGAAATTATATAATTAAAAAAAATTAAAGTGCTATAAATCCGAGCTCTCTCATCACACACATTTGCTTACGGTTAACGAAAATCAGAAAGGATGTAAATGCTGCAGTTGTCTGCTAGATACAACTCTATTTAACTGCTGCAGATATTTTAAATGCGAGGGGAATGGAAAAAGATAACGAGAAAGTATGTCACCAATTCCCATCATGGTTACTCCGAACTGTGTGTCGTTTCCAACCTGGCTGAAACCAAACGCTGCGGGTTTCATTATCCGTTGTTAAAATAGTTATTTTGCAAATGATAGCAACGATCACCTACTTGATATTAATTCCAGCATCACACCAAATTGTAAATTTCTCTATATGAGGAATCCTTTATTCAATTCCTTACGTCTAGAACCACAGCTGTGTTTCACCATGGAGGTGTAGAACTTGTTCTACGTTATCACATCGCTAAAATACTGGTTAATACCAAGCGAATTAAACAAATGAATCTCTGCAAACCAGAGATTACAGTCTTACGTGAAAATATAACCCCTTTCTTCGCACAAGATTCTGTAACACAGGATAACGAGTTAACACCTTCTGTATGTTCCAAATGAGAACGGCCGTCGATATGACCATAGTAGTTAAAGGCGGGGTATAAATGGACCAAAAAAAAAAAAAAAAAACAAGATTCTGCAACACATTTATTCGTCCATATGTTTAGCTAAATTTAATTCAATGAACAGTCATCGATTCCAAATAGAAACGATAAGGCTAATAGCTCTCGATATTGATGGGAGAAAAACACATAATTCAAAGCATCCATTGGCTATTTAATTAGTGCCTAACTTCTGCATGCCGTGTATTAAATTATCAGAGCATACTGCGATAAGTGCATCTTTACAGAACGAGGAGGAAGTTTGAAAATACGAGGCGAAATCGAATATTTTCACTTCCAAATTTCTGCAAAGCACTTACTCCATGTGTACCACATACTATTTTTATGATAGTTAATAGAAACATTGTTGCACAAATAAAATAAATTACTGTAAGCAGTTCAAAAGCAATTCAAACTCGACGCGCTAGGCCGTGGGAACAGGTGATACCTCACGCCAAAACTAAGCCAGTGAAAAACTGAGGGTAAGATGGCTGTTTGCGCCAAAAATAGCTATATTTAAAAGCTCCATAATTAAATCCTAACCAAATAACAATTAAATGAATTATCACTACTTAGGAGGATTAAATACATTTTATTAACGTCTGCGCTAAAAACACAAAACGCAGCAATTTCAACTTGCCAGCATGAGAGGGAAATTAATACATAATAAAAACACTATCTCCAAAAAGAGCTGTGTAGATGGTCAAAGTCTGTTTCTGTGCATTCAAACTGACAATGTTCCTTAATGCTAGCTGATCTGCTGTAAACTGTTTTGATTAAGGTCAATGCTGGAGTTATTTTAACACTTCATCAACACTACACTTTCTGCAGTATGAGAAACGTTCATTGACGTTCATATGGAGCTGGATGTTTCTGTGCCAAAATTTCGCTTTCGTCGTCACACCCAAATATTTAAATGACGCAACGCTGATTATGCGCAGCCGTGTTGGACCTTGAGGTCTCTGACGGGTGATAAATGTTATATTCCTTACGTTAAACCTGTTTGCCTGCTTTCTTGAGTTTGGTTGTAATTCTGTAAGTTCTTAAACTGTGGATACATTAGTTCTTTGACCCTGAAAAGAAGAATATTGATAACGTGACACTTTCGCTTCTCTTTTTAACCAGGGTTATCAGAAAGTTCCCTTTGCCCGAACATGGGGAATTTTTTTCTCCTATAGATAACTTCAACATGCAAGTGCAGAAATAAAATTCTTATAATCGCAAACGAATAATGCTGGACATTTCTTTAAAAAAAAAAGTACAAGATTTAACCACCACGTAGTAGTGTTCCATTTTAATATTGAATGTTTACTTATGAAAGCTGCATTACTTCCTGTATGAGTGGAATAAATTAGAAAACAAGGAAAAAGGCGGATTAAGCTGTAGGTACTTTGTGTATGATTTAGCTAAGGTATTACAAATTGCACAGGACCATGTGGCGCGGGACAACTTGATATTTCAAAATCCACAAAAATTCAAAGGAATAGCGAAAAATTTCGGAATTGCTCGACGCCACAACACACAATAGCAGCTTCTTGAATCTGGGCTTTAGTTTAAGATTTAGAGACCAATGATGAACACGTCCTTTCGTATATCCTTTGACCCGGGGAGAGGGCATTTTCTGAACAATTATCCTTCTCCGCAGCAGTTCAGCATCGAGGCAACTCGTTCAGATAATCACGAACTTCGTTGTGCTAGTGCGGGGTGATTCATTTGGGTATAGACAAAATGAAACCACTGTAAAATACTTTTTAAACATGGGTAATTTTAACTGCAGATCACGAATGTTCCTGGGTTTTGTGAAAAGACAGTAACAAACTGAAGAAGTCAAAGAGGAATTAAAGGGAGTTTGGGAGCCAAGAAATCGATCCGTCACGACAATGTCACATGCCGTTGAAAGTGGCATTTAGAAACAGACGAACGTCTCATGATAGTGAGGGAGTGCATACGAGATTGATATTGTTGCGTTCCTCAAAAGGAACTGCAACACATCCAAACAACGTACATGGCGTATTTCTTTTCTGCGAAGAAGAATGGTACAACGCTTTATTGCAACTCACCCTACACCATATGTTAACCTTTTGGACTTATCTTTAAAACCCTAGGAACCGGGTGCAAGTTTCTTTGCCAAATGGATGTATTTTGCGAGTGTTTACTTCCCCGCTACAGGAAAAGTCACTTCCTCTCAACAGCTGCACTTTTGAGAGTTCTTATCAATGTTGGCTCGCCATGAACGCAAAAAAGAAATGAGTTCCATAATCCTGATCGCGTAATGCCTGCAGTAATAAGTGATGGGGTACAGTTTCAGGAACTGCCGATCAGTACATAGTAAGTACACTCTACCTGATAACACTGGGCAACAAAAATGTTTTTTTTTAATGTTTCGAGCACTTCATAAGGCAATTCCTACTAATTTTGGATAGAGAAAAACAAATATGACAATGAAAAAAATTTATTAGCTCTAGTTTCTATGATATACACAAGGTGGGAGTATTATATATTAACGGATTCAGAGAAAAGGATACATTTTAATTACATATATGCTAACAACAATGATAGTGCATTTGATTTTTTAAACTGTTAATTACATGCTAAGAGTTCTAAATTGCTGGAAAAATACTTCGCTGATAGTCGTGTCTGAAGAGAAACATGTGTTGGCCTATTGACTTCGTCGCCTTTTAGCTTGCCTCTTGAGATGGAGTTCCGCAGAATCCCTATACAAAGACCAACAGTAATCCGCAAGCATTACTTCATTCCAACAACCCTGATATCCTTGTTCCATAACAGAAATGTCCTGATGGAATCTCTCCCCATGTTCATCACTAACAGCTCCACAACTAGGAGGGAAAAAGTCTAGGGGGGAGTGAAGAAAATGGATCTTAAGGGATATGTTGCATCCGAGGTTACGGTATTTTTGCAGGAGCACTGTCTCCAAATGCTTGTAGTTGTCATCTCTTTTGTTGCCTAAAAATCCATGAACAACCCCTTGAAGGTTTCCCAAGCTTCCTAGGCCGCGCCGTGGCTCAGTGGTTAGACAGCTTGGCTCTCACCATGGCGGCCCGGGTTCGATCCCAGGCGACCGCAAAGTGAGATTTGTGTTGGGCAACACGGCGCTGGGGCGGGTTTTCTCCGGCACCTCCGGTTTCCACCGCCATCTCATTCCACCGGTGCTCCATCTTCATCTCATGTATCATCACTGTCATCGCCTGCGGTGCCGTATGTAGTAAAAGCGGGCGTTAAACACTACACACACACGCACGCACACACACATTTCCCAAGCTTCCTCTTCTTTCCCCTCCAAAATTTGGTCAAATGCAGGATCCTTTACAAGGTCTCTTATTTGTGGTCCGACAAAAATGCCTTCTTTAACTTTTGCATCACTGAATTTCCAAAATTTCTCTCTGATGTACTTAAAGACCCGCGCTCGGTTCATAGCTTTGACAAAGTTTTTCATCAAACCCAGCTTGATATGCAGGGGTGGAAGAAGAACGTCTTTTGGGTCCACAAGAGGCTTGGCAACGACATTTTTCTCGCTAGGGTGAAGATTTCTTGCAGGCCAGTCTTCTTTAATATAATGCGATTTCCTATCTCTACTGTCCCACATAAATAAGAAGCAGCAATGCTTTGTGTAACCCAGTTGCATTCCTAACAGTATGGCAAAGTTAAAAAATGAAATGTCACCTTATCTTCAAAACAAGAGCTAATTTATAATTTTTATGGTGACTTTTGAATTCAGCAGATGGAAATACATGTAAATTCACTATTTTTAAGCCCGAAACATTTTCATTGTTGCCCAGTGTAATCAGCTTAAAACTTTTCATAACAATCGTGACTTTAGAGGTAGCAGACAATACAATGCTCAGTTCAGTAACAATAAGGTCATTAAGTGTGTAAGAAACGTTCGATAAATTAACGGTGTTAGTTCCATTTTCATTGATCTATCGAATAAACCAACTTAACTGGTCGAAAGTTGCTCTCATGTAATTAACTCTACAATAATGGAATACACACAGTGTGTATAAATTGGACACCATTTTATGTTTAAGCTATCGTAACAAGGTAATCACCACGCAACGCTTACTCTTGTAGAACTGTAACATAACGAATTCAGAAGTTTTTAATAAGATGAACTGTAGAAATTCCTGAAGGATGGACCAACAGACAAATTTATACGGAAACCGTTACGTGATAAATTGAAACGAATAGACACAACCATTATTGTGTCCCGACGAAGCCGGTCTTCCACAACCGATGCAGAATGGAGTCTAAATGCACTTCAATTGTACATCAAAATAAACTTGCTAAAATTTACTTTGAAGAAGTGCTAATACGATCATCAAATGGCCCGTGGAATGAGGATAGAGTTTTGTACTCCAGAATACCGATGACTTGCGAGACGTATGTTATTCATTATGAAGCATGAATGTCTCTTTAATATAAGTGAACCAAACTACAAAACAGGAAAAAGCTATTAATAACGTATGCAACAAGTTTGTTTCAGAAAGTATGTTTTAGAAAGTAAATGGCTGAAACGTATTCTAGAATGTGAGTAATAACATAACAGACTTAGCCAAAATAAAAATAAAGGTAAAAAGAGTAGACTAGATTATTTTGTTTTAATTAACCTCACCTTGTATTCTCTCGGACAATGGCTGGTTGGCAAGCTTCCCATTTGTAAAATTTTCAAAATGCTGTGTTATACGTATTTGTTAAGTCCTCTCCTTTAAAATGTTGTCACTCCACTATCAGAATTCTGCTTTAAATCAACAATTAAATACAATAATAAAACTTTTAGAATACAATAATTATATCTGGAGAGCGGTGCTGAGAGAGGTGTCCTGAAAAAGCACTAACATCCAAAAGCCTAAGCCACTCTACAACTATCTCCTGTGACAAAGCTCTAACAATCACATCTAAATTAATCACCTACTAAACTGTGGCTAGTAAGTGAGTCAATTATTCTCTATCTTATGTCTCGGTTAAAGGTGTTTTTTTTTTTTTTTTTTTTTTCGCTTTGGAAAAGCGTTGGTGATAACAGACTAGGTATTAGTCACATTTAAAGCTACCGGATTCGTCATCACTGCAGTGTTACAGAATCACAAAGTATTGCATCAATATATATGGATTCTAGTTATCTCTCTGGTCTCTGCATATGTTTCACTCACCGCTTTATCCGTTGATGACTCAATTTGTTACGTCTAAATGTGTGTGATGAGCATGTTATGTTATAAGGAGTACCTTAATAAACTGCACACGTAAGTGGGAAAAGTGCCAATAAAGACGTCAAAGACATCCTTTTTCATTATTCCTCACAGCAGCACGTCACAAACACGTTGCCGAACAAAAGCATTAAGTCCATTGAATCAAACAATGTTGGATCGTTTTCTGATACACCAGATCTAAACTAGAATCTCCCAAAATGTATGCTCTAGGTTTTTATTTAGTTTAATCATCACCAACAGCCACTTCCATTCGCATACTGCTTGGAAGCAAACCAATACCTCTGCCCTTTTTATCCCGAAGCGTAGATTTACCAATTAATATTATATACATTAGCAAACTCAAAAAGACCACGTGATAGTACAGATTAATGTTCAATTGTATCAAAAGCTCAAAATCCCGAACCCCATGGCGATGCACGCTATGATGTTCCCCTTCAGTATTCCAGTTTTTAGAGAACTGTCGACAGAAAAAATATGAGCCAAAGATACGTTTCCTTATGCACTCAGGAGGAGAAAGATATACTTGGTGTTTGTATATTTCTGAAGGATATACCTACGTGAATGAAGTCCCCCGTCTTAACAAAAGTCAGTGCCGAAGTCGCGCCCCTCAGCAGTGGAACAGCCATTTTCGCATCAGCTCTCCAAGATTCGCGACTACACTGTCGAGTCACTGGGTTCTCGTCCGCTTTCTTGATCGGTGTAGAAATATTCGACAGATAAACCCTTAAATAAACCCGTAAAAATAAATCCAAAGACTATTTCATGTCATCCTAAATGATGTTTTTTTAATTAAGTCCTCCAACGTTAAGCCATATCGGACGGCGAATGAATGAAATGGGTGAAATGATGTTCAAATGAGCCTAGGGTCCATAGAGCTTAGAGTTATCTGACATTCGTCTTTCAGAATAAGGGATAACCCCCAAAAAACTTTATCCAGATAACTCGCCCTGATCGAGTTTCGAACTCGGTACCTCTTGAACGTGACGAAGACACGCTGCCATCTACGCTACCAAGGCGAGCCTAGTAATGCATAACAGCGACACATGTTGCCGGATTGTGTCACAACAGCAAGATTTCCACAGTGTTTATGGATAAGTAGACCCTTAACGTATCCGCATTCAGGTTCATTTGCGACTACCCTTGTCTTGCCGTTGATCACGTATGTTGCACATTTGAATTTATTCTCACCTATTCCTCCTAACTGGATCACAAAAAGGAAAGGAAAAACAAAGAAAGTAGGAAAGAACGAAAGAAAGAAAGAAAGATAGAAAAATAAAAAGAAAGAAAGGGGATACTGTTCGATACTTTAATATGTATCCCAAGTTTTTTATTTACGGGCGCTCTTTATCGGCTACGACTCAGTCTCATACTATATTTGGTGTGAAAGACAGTTTAATTTTGCTCCGAGACCTTCTATCAAGCTTGAGACTCATTTACCTGCGTTTATCTACCGCACGAGACCACCAGCTTTACTTCCCTTCAGTAGAAACCCATGCTCGAAAAGCATCCCTCCCCCTTCAAAGGGTTTGCATCCATGACGTCGGGATTAAGTGACTAACATGTTAAATCTACATCACGGAGGACCACACTAAATTACACTTACGAAGTTTCGCATTAGATAAAGTTCTCTGAAGCACTTTCTAAGAAAGCAACCATGAACCGTGACACTTCGCTTCACTGTAGGGATGATTTATGAGAATAAAGAGGTCGATCTTACAGGCATGTGAAGCTTGAATAACTTAACCAAGGTCATAGATACCACTTTACTGGCTTAAAATACAGAAATACACAAAGAAGACACGCCCAAGAAGAGGAAAGATGCTCTTGCAGCGAAAAAGATGTTTGTCACTAATGCTACTACCCAGAGAGTAGACTCGTCCG
Source organism: Mantis religiosa (assembly GCA_030765055.1). Taxonomy (NCBI): domain Eukaryota; kingdom Metazoa; phylum Arthropoda; class Insecta; order Mantodea; family Mantidae; genus Mantis; species Mantis religiosa. The sequence continues at coordinate 1,497,492 of JAUKNK010000402.1, forward strand.
AAGCCATACCATGCACTCACCCCAATTAATTACTGCCCGAGATCAATAAATGGAAGTAAACAAACTGTTTTGTGCTCAGTATCATTCTGTTTACCACTATTTAGTACAATTCTTGCTTGCTTACACGTAGAACTTGTCATTTTTAACTAGGACAAGCACGGAATAGTGACATATTTTCCATCACATCATCTTGGTCCAAGTCCACGCCATTAAGACAGGTGACGATCCAATGTGACAACAAATTTTTAACTGGTATTTGAACCAAACTGTATAACCCATGTGTTATTTAAGCATGAAGCATGCTTTAGGGATGAGCGGGCGATGGATCATTTACGGTCGGTGAGAAGTTACATTATAATTGACATTTGTGTGATGTATGTCAGGTGACAAGGGCTCGTCAGTTTACTGATCAGTTGGCTCTAAAAAAAACATTATCGTCAGAGGTATGGCGTCATCGGCGTTGCGACAGCTATGGGCCTGTTTTCACATGTTGGACTGATCTAATCAGTGTGCCAAATTGATAATACTGAAAGTCCACAAAAGCCATTCAAAAAGTCGCCACTTTAAAGAAATATACCCCAATTATCATTTCATATGAAATTTCAATATGAAATTATAATTTCATATCATCTCTCATCGGTGGTCTCTTTCAGGGTAGAAGTGTCGGCGAGAGTCTCGGCGCTGCCTGGCAGGATGATATGCTCTGAGTGAACCACTTCCTCCTCCAGTAGGTCGGTTGCCGGTCCCTAACCGACTGCTGAGACGTCTTCGAACCACCGTACTAGGGAATGTCCATTGTCCTGGCCTGCCGGGGGAGGTTTCCATCTAAATAAAAATGTAGGGACCCTACCCTCTGCGCTGTAGTGACTCCTTGGGATAGCCACCCTCTGTTTCCTCTCGCCTCATCCTGACTACCGGGGATGCCCCACCTGGGAGCGTAAGTTACAATAGACCAAGACTGGTCGCAGTGCCCAATCCCATATGAAAAACAATGTAAGAATCGAGTTGAGAATATCGATATTCATTCTATTTAACAATTTTTGTTTCACTATACTCATTTGAGCGTACACTGACAATATTTACGTTCAGTATTAATGAGCTTCTTGTTCAGCGCTTATCAAAATGCATCCAATTGATCAAAGAGTTCAGACAGCTTCGATAATTTAATTGATGAAAGCTTAGTAATTAAGATAGAATAAGAAATATGCGTTCTTGTGTATCAGTTGAATAGCAACTGGGAGTGACATAGGGGTATCTTGGAACTGAAAGGAGTTTTGAGGGTTTAAAGCAGGCCAGCAAGATGAGCACCGGAAATGTGAGATGCCTTACCCCTAGTCATCACTTCCCTTTTCCTTCTATCTTGCAGGCAAAGTGGTGACATGTGCCACAATGGCGGTCATTCGGGTTTTGGATGAAAGATCTTATGGGGCGTAATACTGACCCTAGCCAAACCTTAAGCTGACAACAGCAGTTCTGTAGAATTAACAGGCTTATTAACAGGTGTGTGTGCGTGTGTGTGCGTGTGCGTGCGTGGTGTTTAAGCCCGCTTGTACCACATGTGACAGATAATACATGAGATGAAGATGGAGCACCGGTGGAATGAGATGGCGGCGAAAACTGGAGATCCCCGAGAAAACCCGCTCCAGCGCCGTGTTGTTCACCACAAATCTCACTTTGCGGTACCTGGTATTGAACCCGTGCCGCCTTGGTGACAGCCAAGCGGTCTAACCACTCAGCCACGGCGCGGCCCTGTTGTATGCAGTGTTGATTATTTCCCTTATGTTGCTGAAGACATTTAAATGGTTCCTATAGAGTGTTCTCAAAAATGAACAACTCAGTTTATCTGAAAAGTACCTACAGATGTATTTTTCAGATGTGGCGCATGACCTTGCTTGAATGTGTGCGAGTGACGTAATGCGAATCAATGGTGGGGGTAAGATCTCTGCTTTCACTAGCAGATTGCTGATAAAACTAGTGGGTTAGATGACAGATGACCAACCTGACACCTCTTTTTCCTATAACTAAGCAAGTGGACTCGGCCATAATTCTGAATACAATTTTGAGTCCCACCCCCCAAACTTACTGTTAGAGAACTAACACACAGAGGACGTGACTTTGCGTTTTTCTAGCAAGACAATCTTTCGATGAGAACAACTGAGAATGCGTTTCAGGGCAGAATTATTAGTAGAGTTTTGTGACCCCTCGGTCCCGTGGCCTAACTCCCTCCGATTTCTATCTCTGAGGTAACTTAAAGTATGTGTCCAGAAGTAACCTCACACATTCTGGAATGAAAACAAATATTCGCCAGGAAATTGCCAACTTTTCTCAACGTGAACTACGGCGAGTGATGGAGGTGCCAAACACGTATGTCAAAGGCGGTGGCCAGTTTCAGCATCTCCTTTAATAAAAACAATTTTAAAAATGTTGCATGATAACTGGGCCTTTCTATGATAGCGGCAAACGACAAGCGCCGAGGTCTCGGGCAGGCAAAAACCGCGCAGCCGGTTCCTGCGTTTTTGGATCTCTCCGCATTATGTAGGAACATTGGTAGACGTGGCCATGTAAGTACTTATAAAAGTTGCGTCTGTTTCTTTGTGCTTTAGAGTCTTACATAACTATTGTGATCGATAATAAGCAGCCGCGCTCCGGTTATACAGATTTAACGGTCACTGCCAGGGAACTTTCGTCTTAGCATCTCTGTGACACAAACGCGACTGTGATGATACTGCGAAATCATGGATTTAGTATTCTATCAGGACCCCTTTGGACTCTAAGACAATCACCTTGTGGAAGAAAATGTCACTGAGCCTGAGTTGCGGTTGGCATGTCCCTCAACAAACATCTGTCATGTCAGATGTTGCTTTAACTATCCTGCGTCGTTTACGCTTCGCAGAGCTGTCAAGCTGATCCAGGTATATGTGAATGTGCCTGCGTTTCAGGAGAGTTTGTAAAGGGTTTCTCTCTACTACTGCAATTAAAGCTGCATCTATTTAACGAGTGCGCACATTGTGTTTTTTTTTTTTTTTTTTTAACCATTTCAACCACTTCCCTAAACAACTCTCCCATCTCTACCTGTAGATGCAGGGATTCTAATACGAGCTGCATCTTCACGAGCAGAAAGGCCTGCTACTATATGGCAAAGCGTGTAAGCTTATCGGAAGTAATGTGTATCAAGAGAGTTGTTTACGCAAGCCTATCGCACACACGGGGTACAATGTATGTATACTCTGTTCAGGTGCAATCATGTCTTCTGTAGAGCAACGTAACACACATCGGCAGGCGCGAGAAATCCTTTATAACGTAACTGAATATTGTGACAAGGAGAAATAAGAGGGAATCAAAATCGTTCTGTGTCAAGAGACAAAACGGGGGGCTGTAATGCTGATTTACATTTGAGTATATAATAATTGGCTTACCTTTCACAACATACACACTGCTCCCAAGTGCTCTATTTCGTTACTTACTGTACTCTAGAGTACTAATGTTTCGCTCTTCTATAAACAAGATAACGAATACAGCGCTGGTTCACTGAAGGTCAAAAAGTCTTAACGCTCTATCATATAATCCATTGACTACTGCTTGAGACGTCTTGTATGTGTGCGCGTCTGCGTGTGAGCATACGTTTTCTGCCATTTTAGAAACAGGGTGTGATTCACCGGTAAAGAACGTGTTCGAGTCTTATGCGTTTACGCACTCTTCGACCATCACGTGATTTCGAGTGCAGCATATTCGGTACGATAAAGCCTTAAATAAGTTGAATGGTGCAGGTATTGAGTTGAAATAATGCACCATAATTATCAGAATAACTATTCCATCATTAACTTTACCGAATGCCGTGTATGGAATGATACGTCGCAAATAAGTTTGCTATTTGTTGACTCAATATTATTAACAAAAGAAAGAAGTGTTTACTAGAGGTGAGAAGCAAACCTACGTTCTTCACCACAGAAGCACTCTACGCTCTGCCATAGGGCTAACAGAAGGGGAATGTGCTACTCGAGGTCTAACCTGGAGTCGAAACTTCCTCATCTCAAACCAGGGAGCGACCGCAGCAGTTCCCTGGAGACTTCCATACGGCAATACCTGGAGAAGCCCCCTCTCCATTTTGGGTAGAAGTGGATAATACGCCACTTAAACTTCAACCCTTCTGGGAAGACTATGGATAGTCAGTGATCTAGCACACCGTGCTACTAGTTATCCAGGTTAATGCCGGAGATTTCCTTGGGCGTCTCCCAACCTGCGGCTCTGCCAGCCAGAGGTCCCAATACCCATGGGTGTCTTCAGCCGAGACCAACCCAATCTGAAGAACTCCTTTCAAGAGAGGTTTGAACGTTCGGCCCGGCGTATTTCTAGTAACGTCAGAGCGGCTGGAGTCGGAACTCCTCTCCTGTCGGCTAAGAGAGGACAAAAGGTAGCAGCTTTCTGCAGCGTCTATACAGTTGTATTAAGTATGGTGTGTAGCACTTTAGAAACATCTGCCAAGACAGGACTTCCCCCGCGGATATAACTCAAAGATTAAACATTAGCCGTTACAAAGAAGGGTTTTTTTTTCCCCCTTATTAGAACAATTGGGGTTACTTGTAGTGAATTACAAGTATTACAATTAATTACAATTCCTTGAAGAACGAACAATTAGAGATACTATGAAGCTTCGCAACGCATAACAAAAGAATTTCTACAGTAAATAAGAAAAATAAATGAAGCGTGAAAATTAACAGACGAAATAATTGATAGTATATTTCAATAATGTGGGTAAGAAATGCGCCTCAACTAATGGAATATATGGTAGAATAATATACCAGATTAAAATAAATGGTTCACTTATATAGGTACGAGGAGAAGGGGAACGCGGAAGAATGAAGAAGCGAAGAAGACTATCAGTAGGTTAAATGTGATTGGCTAATTAAATATAAAGCCGAAGAAACCGGAGTTAGGAGTCATAAATTTGGCTCAGCACATTAGGTCTATTGCAAGTCCATCTTCGCAACATAAAAAACGTAAGCGGCAGCGACGTTGACCATTTCCTCGTTAAAGTAATACATTTCTGACAACGTGCCTTTTTCAGTTATACGCACGAAATTATGTTGCATTTTGCATATATGTATGAGGGCAGTGTTAGCCTGTATAGATAATAAAAAACGCGTGGAAAGGAAATTTCCTAGGATATCTTCTTCAAAAGCCCTTGTTAGTGGTTGCGTGCGGCTGTATATAGAATTCACGTCATTTAGCAACTGGTAAACATTGCCATCTAAAGGTCTTGCCCTACTCTAACGAAGATAAATTTTCTTAAGGAATTGCTGACATTGGAATTCCTTTGGGGAAGCTGTTATCTGAAGCATGTCTGTTATGTTCATTATTCTAACGGCAAAAGGGCAAGCACTTGCTGAAAACGCCATAAGCCTACTTTTCTTCAGAAAAATGCCTTTGCTCCGAAAATGTACTTAAAACAAAAGCTTCATGCTGTTTCAATACAAAAACCATGAAGAAAAAAGTAATGGAATATTTACACACATCTCGGCAAATGATAGGAAGCACACAAGCTATGAACTATGTACTTAATGTAATGACTGTTGATATATCCTAGTTCCACAAGAGAAGGTCCAGAGTTCTGTAATTATTATAGACCAGGTAGTAATACTCTTGATAAGAAACCAAATGCACTATTGTGTGTTTCAAATGGATAGGTGTTTGTCCTTGAGCGCTACTACGTGAGCAACCAATTGGAGTCCTGCGGCGTTGTCGTATTGCATTCCTGCTAAGTGGTGTGTGACGAGCACCAACCTAATCAATCTGTATGAAATACTATTCGCGCTAAGACAAAAATTCAGATTTCGTCAAAACTGATCCATGTGGAAGGTAGAGAGTAAGATACCTAAAATAACCATGAAAACCCCATATTTTTAGCTCAGATACTTTTTCTAATACAAATAAATAAACCACTATTACCTGTATTATAACAATAAATCGCGACGTAAACACTGTAAGAACATCATTATTGGTTGGCATGTATGTGTGTACGTATATTTGTAATTACTCAGAACTGAAACGTAAATGTTTGACCTGACGTGACAAAAGAATTACTTTGAATAAGCCAATTAGAGCGAGAGGAAACAATAAATGTCCTGCTGCCCCGGCAGAAGGTATCTGGTCACATTATATCTTTATTTATGAATGGTTCGTAATCTCTATTTACTCTAGAGAGTTCAAAGTGGTTGGTGTGTATGTACATATACTTTTCATTACTCAGAACTGAAATTTAAACTACTGACATGACGGATAAAAGAATTACTGTGAATAAATCAATGTGTTAAATTCGAGAAAGAGCAAACACTTCATTTCCTGTTAGCCTGTGGAATGCTGTATGCTTATGTTTATGAGTGAACGCTGAATAGGAAGTGTTTATTTATCCTGCAGAGTTCAGATCAATATCATTCAGTTGTTCTTTACACGACAGTAGAGTAAGAGTTAAATAGAGCAATGGCTTCTTGCTGTGAATTTAGTGGCGAGTCATGCTCGAAGTATTGTTCTTAAGGTGTACACGTTCTTCAAAAAATTGGGCAATGAGGAATATAGAAATCAGCTCGATTTCAAAAATGCTCAACGGTTTATTGCTGAAGCGTGCGGTGTAGGTAAAACAAGTGTGTCTCGCATTTGGATTAGAAAAGCAGGTAATTCATGAACTATAATTATAGTTATAGTATTTAAAAATATACATAATTTGCGAAAATGCTTTTTCCAATTTTGATTTTAGCAACTCCAGCGCCAAGCACACCTGCATGTTGTATGAGTGTGCGAGAGAGAGGGAAATATAAAAGGAGTGGGGTAACAAGCTGGCAACGCTGAGTGTGATGCGGCATCTGATTAGTTGGACTCCAGAACCCTTCTCATTTGAAACACATAATAGAATTAAACCCCGTTGGTTGCCCCTAGAAACCCTCAAATTCAATAACGAACACAGATTCCCATGCCCTTGGATTTTATAGAATATCTAGAGTTAGATTCCTTGGAGTGGATGACAATTACTATTTGTTTCGTTCTTCAGTCAACAGTAAACGATAAATGTGGTGTCATTTGAATTGTAGCTTAGTTTAGGGATGTCAGAAGCAGTTGATTTCGAGTAACTGTTACTTAGAACTGTCGCAGTTACAGTGCGTTAACATTATAAGTAACAATTAATTTGATGGATAGAGTCAACATGAAAAATTCAATGCCATGGCCGGGATTTGAACCACGGATCTCCTGGTTTCCGTCCAGTCGCTCTTAACCTTTGAGCGTGCCATCCTGACATTGAATTCTAGAATTCAATGTCAGGACGGTACGTTAGCCATGGTAGCCATCAAATATCTTAGCCTATATACGGCTAGTGTGGAGAAATGATTAATTTCCATCAATTAACTAAAACAATTAATTTATTATATTTCGTGATTGTATTCACAGTTTTATTACGTTAATGATTACCAATAACGGAGGGTCAGCTATAGCTATCTTTAAATATGGACGACGTGGATACAGTTTTACACGGTGATGGTTTATGCGGCAGTCATTCCCACTTGCTTCTACATTACTACTCAGTTTGTATAGATTAACCGATTGCCGACAGCGGTTAAATATACAAAAACTTCAATATTCTCATGTTCAAAGGCGTTATTGTCAGAGATGAGGAATATTCACAACCAAACACATTACTGTTTAACATTACAAAATATACAGAATAATCTCGGTTGGTTACATACAGGTACATACATGCAGTAAGGTTAATATATAGTAAGTAATTTTCTCTTTGGATGGTGTATTAAATCCACAAGCTACACACAATATCTTGCGGGAGAGATTAATGTTAACGAGTTGAGATAACTACTGTCCCTCCGGGCTTAAAGCGGGGACGCACCTGAACATTGCGTTTATACCACTCCGCCGGCAAACAGGTGTTCAGTTCTCTACCGTCTCGTATTTACTTCTATCCTTCTCTGCAGCAGTGCAGGGTTAGAAAAGCACTCGCCTCATATTTACTAAATAAACTATATCGACTAATTGAAGAAACTGCTAAAGAAAAGTCATGAAATATCATTTTGTAAATAATATCTTACTAAAGCATGTATATTATCTAAGGTAGGAGGCTCTTTGTTTAAAAAGAAACTATGCGCTTAACACCGAGTAGCATTTTTAACAAAATCATCCATTTGTTCTAAAACACTAACTGGCCTTTCCATTTTCTTTTTAGGGGTTTTTACAGTCCCTGTTTGTTTCTCACATTTGAAACGGTGTTCACAGATACAACAGTTGCTTCAGACGTCGGTTCAGTCACGACCTTCACAGCCGGGATGTCACAACTTCAAAGAATACATTTTAAAAAAGCCTTTTCACCACTTTTTAGAGGCTTTGCACTCATGTTTCTGTACAGTACTCAGAGGAACTTAGCACCCGGCCGTACTGACTTCACGCGCGAACACGCCATACTAATGGTACGAGTGGAAGAGCATCCTTCATTGTTATAAACAAAGCATTTGGGGAAACAGCAAGTACAACGTGACAACAAATGGAAGCAAAATATTTAAGCTCATGTTTAAATTTATGGAAGTTGAATTACACTATTTATTCACCCCGTTCAACACGTGAATGTACCAAATAAGCGATAATACATCTATTTCCACTCGTGCTTCACTGTTTCGCTCGCTCTACAAGTTGTGTTACTGTAAAGTTGACATCCGTACAAAATTTAAGGCCGAACAGAGTATATATAGTTCCTGATGAGTATGCTGAGGACTTAGACACAAACAATACACCCATGCCCAAGGCGGGACTCGAACCCGCAACCCTCTATGTGACGAAACGCTAGAGGTATACGCTCTAACGACCATGGCTACGAGGATCGGCCTAGGCTGAGAATTTTATAAGCACTAACACCAGAAGGAACGGAAATTAGCTTGAGCTGCAACTGGACTTATGGAGTGCTGTCAGAGGTTCCACACCCTGCCCCTACTTCCTGTACAGTCTGTGCCCATATACATTACACCTTGTCCTGCTGTCTTGAAGTGTCGTTTTCTCTGGTCACAGTAACCGGTACGTGGCTATATATGCAGAAATACAATATGTCTGAACTACGCAAAGAGAAAATACTGGAATATATTAAAGAATTTGGCACTATTAAGGCGGTATAATAAAATGCAAAGTGTCATTCAGAAATAAAAGGGAACAAACGCTTTAACATTGGACAACATTGTTGTAGTAAACGACACTGCCAACACCATCGCGTATTCTAGAAATGCCCTCGAGGAATTAAGCAAAAAGCTGAATATGCACCAGAAACTCTCGTTAAACAAAGCATACGAACAAATTCAGACCGGTACTGCAGAAAAATAGTGGGTAACTATACAGAATTGTGTCGTGTCCGGGATCAATTACACAACGGAGAAAACGCAAAAGATAATGCTGAAATTTACGTGAAATATTAACGCTTTGTCCCAGTCACGTCTAGAGACTTAGAACGCAGTTTTCACATACAAGGTATGTCTTACTTCAGTAACTTCAAGATGCGCATGGTGATTCACTGCAATTAGTACATGCGCAGAAGTAACTAACAGCAAAAATGTAGGTACTGTTGAAAATGCATAGCATGCATATTAAAATGTATAAATGCATTGTAATTAAAACGATAATCATGTTCATAGTGTATTAAAATTGTATTATAAATACTGTAAAAATAAATATTGAATACAACATGTCCGTGTGGTATACATTGCTTGCACAGTATATACTGCAAAAAGTAAATAGGAAATATACACGGTGTTCATTTTACCGCGCAAAATTTGACGTCATCAATAGCATCGCTGATGGAGCGAGTTTATATACGATCGTATTTGATGTGACAGCAGCTTTGAGGCCTCCCTCTACCGGCAGGTGAATGTACTATTTGAGAGGTGGGTCTGCCAGCATAATATAAAGGTGCGTAATTTCGCCTGGTGTGTAGACACGATAACTGTTTTTGGAAGAAAGAAAACTATATATTGCAATGCACTGCGCTGAAAAGCTAATTATGCAGCCATAAAAGTATACCATGAAGAATATACGAAATAATGTCAGTGAACACTTATTTCACAATGAATATCTGTTTTTCTGTTATAGTAGACAGATGTGCATTTTGTAAACCTGTCAGACAGAATAGAAAGATTCCAATTTGATCTCAATTCTTTTCTATCACCCAGAACTTCCTTACAATGTAACTTCAATACAAACCAGAAAATTAGCAGAACATGTTCTAAGAATGAAAATCAAATTAGTGTTACAATATGCACAGAGCTTTTATCCAAGCCTAAAGAAGAAAATATCTCTGGTACAGTGTTATGTGTCCATTTTCTATACTTCCCCTTAATCACTATCTATATTGCGAGAAGGTATGCTTGAGGCCTTTCTGACAACATTATTTATTGCTTCTAGATTGGGACCAATCACTTTATAGCGACCAGTGTATTTCTTTTTGCGATTAACTGATCCTGTATCTTGGAAATGTTTGATGCACCTATTGGTTTTAAAAGACATAAATAGGCATTTTAATTAAGCGTGAGAATGACAAAAAGTTTATATCGTATACTGATAAAACGTAAGACGTTTATGTTGCAAACAAAAGTATGTCAATTTGACGGTACCTGGTCACTTTTGACAACATTACGCTCCGAGGGACTTGTCTGAATGCTGGATAGCGTTGCATAAACCCCTCTATGCAGCGGTTTAAACTATATTTATATCTCGCACCAATTTTAATGCTGGTACGAAAGTAGCATTCAAACATGACGCGGTGCTGTGTGTCCATATCCAGGGGAAGCTGGTTGTATTAGTTATCAGCTTACCCACACTCAGATCGCTGTAATTTGTTTGCTGTTCCGCAAAAATTACCGCTTCTTCTCTGTAGAGTGCACTATGATTTCAAGATAGACTCACCAGTCAACTATGACGTCTTTCTTGCTCAATCGGAGGGCGGAAAATAACAAAAATGAACACCGTGTATAAACATGAGGCAGCGTACGTTTCGTAGTCGATAGCTTGCCATGCTGTAGTTGTTTATTCTCCTTGTAGCGGTCAGCTGATGTGCCCCCTTCCGTACCTGTGATTCATACCCAAGAACGTTTACATTTTATTTACGGATATAATGCTTTGTGTATAGACAGACAACCGGAAGTAAACTGCTTACGAAATTCGCAGCCTACTGATGAGAGATACCAATGCACGTGCAATGAATGTCACCCAGACCAAGTAACCTTAGATACTTTGGTAATCGTCATCAGTTAACCAGTACACTTTTTGTTCTTTCTTTTGTAACCATTAATGGATAATTAGTTACAATTTTTCTCCATTACTTCAGCAACCTATCATTAAGGTAACAGTTTCTTTATTTTCTGCCCATCTCCAGTGCTAACCCCCTGTTTATAGTGAAGCTATGGAATGTAAATTTTAAGTTATATTTTTGGAAAGCGTCCAAAACTTACATTTTGCACCATTGTACACCGAATTTATAGTCCATTTTATGATTCCACTGACATCGCAACTAAGCAGTAAAGCAAAACCATTTCACGTAATATTTAACCAATCAGACATAAGAATATCTTCCTCACGTGGAGTAAACCACGTGATAGTATCTGGTTACGCTTTACTGCTCTGAACACCTTGGTTGCGATGTCAGTCTAATTATAAAAGGACTTATCTTGAATTACTTAGGATCTAGATAAATTATAAAATGTCTAATATTTTGCCCATTCCTGTTTGCATCTTTATATGTGGAAGACATTAATTTTTTCACGCTGATAAATAGAGTCATGGAAAATTCTTCTCTTCATTATTTCTTAAGCGATTAAACTTAACCTTGATAACCTCACCTCATCTTTCCTTGATGGCGAGTAAGCAATAATCACTCCATTAGAGGCCGAGTGTCTGCTTATTTATTCGTTGCCATAGTCAATTCCTTTAACGTCACATGCAGATATTTGGATAACGATTTATTTAGCATAAACACTTAAAACAAATTAAAAAATAATGATAATTTGCCAAGTTCAGTAGAAATAATATTACTTCTTGTGATGAACTGATGAAACGGAGCCGAAAATGATATTGCAGGACAAAAATTAGGTTAAGGCGATGTTCACAATTAATTCAACGCAGATTTTTCAAACCGCAGTAGTTATGTTATACAAAAGGATTACTTCATGGGATATACTTCCATTGTAAGTGAATAAAGCGGTAGTTTTAATGTTAAAGGGCAATTCAACAAATATCCTGTAAGACTAATTCTGATGGAAGTCATTTTGTCGAATTTCACTTGGTTATAATATAATTATGTTACGTAAGCAAACCGAAATCAATAGAAAAATCAAATCAGTTACATTCATATGACCTTCTCAAACCATTATTCAGCAAGTTGTTATTCTACCTACTTACAAATGTTTGTTCTTCTACCTACTTTACTTAAATCAAGATAAACGTTTATGCTAATGTTTGATCACATTTCCTTGAAGGCTCAACAGGAGTGTGTACAATACATTTAAGGAATTCCATTTTTTTTTTTTTTGGCATGAACAGGGAACAAACCGAATAACAATTTACATTTTGAGAAAAGTATTTAAAACTTCAGGAATAATACGGAATGTCTCGGTGTGGTTGACTCCACACGTAAATTATGTACTTATCAGCTTTGCCTTTGTTTGTATCTGTACCTAATATTTTACTGTCAACCAACGCAGAGTAAGTCTCTGAAAGGAATGTGCTCCCTTACACAGTAGGAAGGCCATGCCGTGGCTCAGTGGTTAGACCGCTTGGCTCTTACCAACGCGGCCCGGGTTCGATCCCAGGCGCCCGCAAAGTGAGATTGTGGACAATACGGCGCTGGGGCGAGTTTTCTGCCGGACCTCCGGTTTCCCCCGCCATCTCATTCCACCGGTGCTACATCTTCATCTCATGTATCATCAGTGTAACCACCTTCCCGTAGGGGGAGGGATACGTCTCTTTCAGCTGCCAAGGTGCGGGCGCTGCGGACCCCTAGCACTCGTGGTACCTCTGACGTTACTAGAGGAACTTTGGGCCGAACATGCCGAGCCCCTCCCGTAAGGAAGTTGTTCGGATTGGGTTGGACTCGAGGGGGCAGTGTGTTCCAGCCACCCACGGGCAATTGGGTAGAGGGTTGCCTCATAAGTCCCGGGAACTAGCCTGCAGAGCTAGTAGCTGGTGAGCTACACACCGGCGGCCCTACCAAGGTTTTTTTGGTAGCTGGTTCATTAAGGACCGGCGCGTAAGTGGCGTATCCACTTCCGTCCCGTCTGCCGTGTGCAGGCGGGGGGGGGGGCAGTTTATAAAATAGGTACTGTCCTACGGTAAATATACCCGAGAGGCCCGGGTTCTGTTCCTAAGGGTCCAGGACTAATGGGAGTAGATCCTCGCACTTAATGTCACCACCTGCGGTGCCGTATGTAGTAAAAGCGGGCGTTAAACACTACACTACACAGACACACACACAGTAGGATAAGGACAGCGAATGTTTGTGACAAGAGAACGCATGCTACACAAGGAGTAGAACCGTTAAAAAACGTGCGCCCTGTTCGCTCTGTACACTAAAACCGAGAAGACTCATTCACAAAAGTAGAGGACGTCAGAATGTTTTTGAATGGTCTGTAACTGGGGTGTCATAAACCTGTCCAGGGAGGGTGTGAGAACCTTCTGCAATCCGCCTTCGTATCATGCCCCGGAGATCTTCGCTCCTGTGGTATACTGTATTTATCTCTTAGCGTTTATCAGTTATATAAAAGTAATTCAAAATGATGACCAGACATTTTTTCCAGAAACTTCAAGCTATATTTGTTATAAAAGTTTTATGAATATTTCAGCCAAAATCGTTGTAGCTACTTTTGAAAACAAATCAAATTTAACGAAAATATTTCAATGTACAGTATATAGTATGCAGTGAGGGTTTTTTCAAGGGGTTTCCTTGAAAACTCTGGTGTCGCATACTACTAAGATGCTCAAACTATATGCCTAGTTTAGTATTAAACCAAGTATTGATTGTTGGGCAGTGTTCTTCACAGAAAGACCGACAAACAGGGAAACCATATTATATAACTTTATTCAGGGAATCTCAAAACATGTTTACCCTATGAAATTTCGGTATCGACCTTTTGGGTGAAATACAATACTTTACTGATCACAGATAAGTAGCGTAGAAGACACGCGCACACAAATGTAAACCACTCTTAATTACTCAATTTTAAATATACAGTTCAGTTATCTGTTCTACTTCAATTTCACTATTTTACAATAGCCTCACATTCACAGTGTGCACATCTGTAACTCCATCGCTTAAAAGTTTACCAAATCGTTTTCTTAACCTTGTTACTTTTGGCAAAAAGTAGTCTTTCTCTTGCATATGTTTTTTTTTATTAATTACGAAAATGTATCTATACCCTAAATAAAACTTATTATCAGATATTATACTGTTATTTACAACTCACTCCTCCTATTTTTTATTTAATTTTTATTTTCTTCACTTACTTTATTTGTAACCTAATCATTTTTTGTTATCTTTGTTTCCCACTTTCATTTCCGCTCAAACTTTACAACTATTCACTTTCGTTAATACTTATTATCTCCCTCCCTTTCCCTTTCACCATATATTCTTGTCCCACTTGATTTGTCTTGTCAGATGGTGATTTGTCTCCGATTTCTTTGTGCTGTTTGGTTCCCTACATAACCGACATTTTCTCATTCCTCTGTAGCCTAAGTACATTATTTTTATCATTTCTTCTCCTTCTCAACTAGGCAGTATATTTCTGCCAAATTATCTTATCTAGCCATTCGAACTGGTCATAAACTACAGCTTTTTCACTTCCTCATTTATTTTCAATTGTGCTGGAAATTCTTTCTAGTCAAGCACGTAAAATCTAAGATAATACGTCTGCAATGCTTGTGAAATTATCTCTTCTCTTTCTCTTTATCGCCTGTCCAAATTCCCCTTCTTCACCACTTCTGTTCTGTCTCCTGCATCGCTATCTGCTAACGTAACCTCCTCCGTTTCCTTCCCCGCCTTCCCCCCTTTCTCCTGCTGCCTTATTTTAAATTTTCTTGTTTCAATGCGCGTAAGAGGACCTCATTGTTCTCTCCTGCCAACTTGGTATTTATCTATAATTTAAAAGTTCGTGTATATGCCAATTGTCCTTGTCAATAAGAGAGTCTTCTCGTTATATTAGCCTTTTTAATTACTGAGGCACTTAGAACCATAAGGGTCTAAAGCATAATATAGTCTTGTTTGAGATTTTAGCATGTATGCATGCTCCTGACATTAGCCAACCTTGAGATCAACAGCTGTAGCTCCGCTTTACGCCCTTTTTGATTTAATGAAACATTCATGAGAAGCTGCCTCGTCATTTTTTCCTGATATTCAGTTAAATAAGGGCCCAAAGCATAAAGTATCATTTTGTTTGCTCTGCGCTTTTCAATTTTTATCCAGTGTTGCCAACATAATTTACTCTTTACATCACGTTCGCAAGTAGTAGGTATTTCGTAATGGAAATTTTCATTGCAATTGTACTCTTTATATGTGCATATTTCAGGGGAGTTGACTCCAAGGAAGCAGGAGAAGCATTGCTTCCGTTTTGTTAGCAATCCATTAATTTCTATTCTCATTGGTCACCCTTGTGGAAAATTTAGCCATACAATTTCCATCAGTGTGCGGGTTGATATACAGATGGCACTTCTACCAGTAGTTTCGTCAAGACCCAACAGATGGCACGGATTGATTGCTGATATATATCTACATAGATACACTATCGATATAATCTCGTTTGGCGGTAGTAAGATACCTGTTGCTTATTACATTTCTGATGGTAACCCAAATCACTAAGAAACTCAACTTAATTCTTTCTATAATAACATTTAGTATTATGAGATACTTTGTTTGCATATTCGCTTAAAAGACAATATTTGCATATAGTTTGGTAATTATTAGCAATAGCACTTACGAAGCAATTTTGAAACTATAAACTACTTGCGCTTGAACATAAATGCAGCGGGGAATAGTCTAGAGTGCTATTGTGTGCGAATTTTCAATACCACTTTTCTCTTCCCTTCCCTGCACAAAGAACAAAGAAATCCTCGAAAAAGGTAGGAAAGCTCCTACATAAGATAATTTTAAAGCAAAATTACAAACATGGGTCCGACATTTATGGCGTAGAACAGCTTACAGATTCTAAAAGTAGAGTCAAATTATCTTGCTAGCCATGTTATACTCTTTTCAGATGATTGCTTCCATAACGTACTGGCATATTTAGGTGGATATTATTCAGGGTTTCAGGGCATTAAGGCACACTTTGTAAATGGATTATAAATTCTTGACATAAAATTCTTGACCCTAGTTATGAAATACTTTTAACCTTATTTCCAATTTTTAGCTCGAATGATGAGTTTTCAATAGGTGTACTCTTTTGCTAAAAAGCTTTATAAAATAAGATGCAATAAAAAACAAATAAAAACTGTTAGCAGGCTTCCCTCAAAATCAGGACAGAGAATGAATATCTTCACAACCTGCTTGATCTACAAAGTTCACGACTAGCACTTCCGTAAAGTAATATTTTATGGCTTGGTTGTAAACAAAGTTTAGAGTTTCCTTTACGAAGAGGATGAGCAAAGA
>JAUKNK010000403.1:0-5000 GCA_030765055.1 Mantis religiosa
GGAAAGCGAGTGTGAGTGTGTGGTGTTTTACGGCCCGTCGACAACAAGGTCATTTCGGCCCGAAGTCAACACTAAAAACTAGAACTTACACAAATTAAGCTAAACTGTAATATAAAATAAAAACACTCAACTATTAAAAGTACATAAAAAAACCCATCCCAAGACATAACTTAAAAGCTCTAAAATTAACAAATATAAAATGCAAGTTAGACTTCTTTATTAAAACCGATTTGGGCCGCAAACCGCAGTGCCTTAACCACGGCCACTGGGTTGTCCCCCAAAACACCCAGCAAGTTAGTCCCCAAGCCTACTGACTGGCGAACGCGGGCAAACTGCGGGCACTCGAGTAATACATGCCGCACAGTGAGGCGTACTGCACATGGAGCAAACACTGGGGCCGGTTCCCCTCTTAACAAATGACCATGAGTTGCTCGTGTGTGCCCAATTCTCAGCCGGGTGAGTATCACCTCGGCTCCCCGGTTATCCCTGCAGGAAGTTAGCCAGGGTTGTACGCTCTCCTTTATTGCCCGGAGTTGTGTGCCTTCCAAAGCTGTCCAGGAGTGCTGCCAAGCAGATAGGAGTTGGCGACGAAAAAAACGTTGCACATCCTGGTATGGCACCGTAGTTGTTAAACTCCGGGGCAAACGGCAAGCGGACTTAGCAGCCGCGTCCGTCTCCTCGTTCCCGAAAATCCCCACATGGCCTGGGGTCCAGGTAAAAACAAAATTGTATCCGCGACTGAGCATTTGCGAGATCTGGGTCTGTATTTTTCAAACAAGGGTGTGAGCGGCAGTGTGCTGTTGCAAGGCCTGAAGAGCACTTAGAGAGTCAGTGCAGACAATAAAAGAGCCAGGAGCTGCTAACTTGCAAATAAAAAGGAGCAAATAGAAGATGGCATACTCTGTGGAGAAAACTGATATTCAGAAAATATTCTCACATGCTGACTGTTAATATCGATAGATAGATCTTCATGTTGTGCTATATACAAACTATTCAGTTTCATGTAATTATTTTGATATGATATAACACCAACTTTCCTCGTTTGTTGCTATCTAATATATCATGGTCCTTGATGAATCTCCTACCACCTTTTCAAGTAGTGAACTATGAGATGCTTTCCTAGCGGTATGCGTGTTCGAGTATGAGGTTGCTCATAATTTAATAGATGCTAATTATTATGGACTGTCTGAAACGGGTTGACATCTGTTTGATGAGAAATTGTACTTCATTTGGACGTTGTTAGTCCACATTGTACCTATTACATTAAATTTGATAACTTTTGACGTGTAAAGAGTAAAAACACAACTGTTTTGCGATAATATTGAGAAGCATAGGTAAGTCTAATCGATAAGTTTCTTTGTGATGGCTGTCAAATCTTCAATTTACTGAACCGTAACAATTATGCATATTGATTAGAATGAAATATAGTGCTCTGTGTTTGTGTATTTGCAGTAAGGAAACAATATCTTCTTCTATCTTGGTAATCTTAAGAAAAAATTCATAATGTTCTTGTAGGTACATTCATACTATAGCGTGGTAGGCATGGTGTTTTAGTTCTAGTGTCTTAGTTGTTTATGAATTAAAATTGTAATATGTATCTAACCTACTTCAATTGGAAATAGTAGTTCCTCAAACGGTGAAAATATTCCCAAAACAGTTGACTGGTGCCTGATATTGGACTACAACTGGCAAACTCTGACTCAAAATTTCTCTTCTTAAAGCTGTAAACAAAGCAAAAGTGCAACAGTTATACGCACATCCACTCATCTACCTTACACAATCTTTTGATGTCACAAAGTGCAGTTTTATCGAATGGATTGTTGATGAGTGAGATTTCACATAGTAAATCTGCAGATGAGAGACCATTTACCGAAATTCGTAAGAACCAGTGATTCTGTGCGATCATCGATCACCGCTCCCTTTGTGTCTCACCAAATACTACTGATACTCAACCACAATTCATCACCAAAGAGGACATGGTCCGTTAAAAATCGAGGAAACCCTTGTCAATTAGATAATGCCTTTTTTCAAGCTACTTATAGTATCACTAGACCTTCAGACATAGGCAATGAAATAATGCTGATCTTTTACGAAACAAATACGTAAAGACTTGAGGCAACATTAAACACTAAAATGAAATAATTAGTCTCAAAGTTTCCCGGTCCTTAGCATCCTTTTCTGTCAGTCCCCTTTGTTTCATGCTCCTCTTAACGGCGTTCATCCACTTTGCCTTAGGTCGCTCCTTCCTCCTTATCCCTTCCATCTCTCATTCCAATATCTTCTTTGGTATTCTTTCATTTGGTATTCTCATGAGACTTCCATACCCCCTTAGTCTTCTCTCTTCTATTATTTCCAAAACATTCTTTTCGACTTTCATAATTTCCCTAAATGTGGTGTTTTTATTTTCTCAATTCTTGATTTCCTGGCTGCTCGTCTCCAGTAATGCATTTCAGTTGGCAATAATATATTGACTTGCTGCCTACCAATTGTTCAAGTCTCTGATTCATACAACATGCCACTCTGTACCAATGCATTATATATCAATGTTTTGGTTTTCAGAAGGATATTTTTGTTTCATAACACAGAGTTCAGCACTCCTATTCCTTTTCTTCCGCGGCCCGGGTTCGATCCCAGGCGACCGCAAAGTGAGATTTGTGGTGGAAAACACTGCGTTGGGGCGGGTTTTCTCCGGGATCTCCTGTTTCCCCCGCCATCTCATTCCACCGGTGGTCCATCTTCATCTCATGTATCATCAGTGTCATCGCCTGCGGTGCCGTATGTAGTAAAAGCAGGCGTTAAACACTACACATTTCACATTTCCTTTTCTTCCATCTGTTATTCTCTTTTCTATTTCTGATGTAGTTGAACCATCACTTTGTAGTGTTGTTCCAATATATTTGATTTTAGTGGTATTATTAATTTAAACTTTTTCTGTTTTTATTTAATCATCTCTATCTAAATTAACTTTATTATATTCTGTTTATTCATATTTATCCGTAAGCCCCATTTAGCATATTCTTCAACTATTTTTCTCATCATATCATATAAGAAGCATCGTCTGTCTTGAGGCATTGTTTTTTTCATCTTAAATATATATCTATGTATATATATTCCATTTCCTTATTTACCCGTTTTTTATTATTTCGGTTTAATTACCTATCTGTTTTCTGCAGTTTCACACACATACACTATACACATAAACACCCATGCCCAGGGCGGGACTCGAACCCGCGACCCTCTACACGGTGGAACGCTAGAGACATACGTTCTAACGACCATGGCTACGAGGGCCGGAAAGTTGTTTATAAGGACCTCATTAATATGAATGTATATATAAATGAATGTAAAATTTGTGTTGAAAAATGCCCCACAGAAAGAATGTTTTCACTACATACATGCAAGAATACTCCTTGGTCATTTTCAAAAGAATTTACAGATACAGATACTTGTGTGTTTATATATGGATCTGCATATACATAAAAGAGTTTCATTCTACATACTTACTGCAAAAATAAAGCTTTGAATGAGTTTAAGGCTGAAAGATGAACAGATTCCTGCTGAAAGGAAACTTTAACCCTTGTTAAAGCATTTTTGTCCAAAATATTTTAAATAGGTGTAAATTACCTATACCTACTTAAATTGTAGTCAAATGTGAAGCCGCTATTCAGTTTCATAAACTCTTAAGTCTTCAATGAATATTAGATATCAAAGCCAACACATAGTCTACACGTACTAAGGGATCTGACTAATGTATGCACCTACTGCCAACGTGTCTACGGGAAAATACACGAATTGTTGTATAACGAGCCCTCTCCCTGTAACCCCTTAAAAGATACAGAATGCTTAAATGAATACAATGCAAATAAAGCCAAAAAGGTTATACGTTTAACTCTACTTATATGAAGTACACGGTACCCTGTGATAATAACTTGTACAAATACGAACAGTCATGTGGTTGAATTTCAGAACATTTAAAAAACGGCACTGAGTAAGTAGTAAAGTTTGTATAAGTGGATATTAGATCTTAAAAGCTATGAGTAAATAAATCGTGGCAAATGACATTTAGGAACTGCGTTCATCTCACACAAATATAAAATATAAAACCATAAACGTTGCCCCGCTACAAGTGAACATTTGATGGTCTAGAAACCCGACTTTCAGCCTCTTGGCAGATCAAGATTAGGTCCTCTACACGCGGGGAGAGATTTGGTAGGAATGGGAATGTACGCTGGCGTACACAAACGAAAAGGGTTTCTTAGTTTTAGTAACTTTTACAGCACTTTAACAATACACTGAAAAGAACACTCAGTCGACAACATTTATGCCACTGTATCCTATTATTAGTTGCTTTTCCAAAATAAAATATACAACTATCCCGCTCTACCTATTTCAGTTTAATGGTCCTATGATTTTCGCTGGGAACAAATGTACAGAGATATACCTAGTTGTAAGACTTCCTTTCTCACATTCAATTATTTGTTCGTTCGGTATTCTCTCATTATACATTGCAGATTGTTTGTACCTTCACGTGACAAGCTGCAATTAAATCTAAGACATAAAAGTAACATAATTACTTTTTGAAACAAAATATTATATATTAACTACAAATCCTCATACAAGCTATAAGATATTACAGGTAGAGCCATCTATGGGCAACAGCGCCTGTTAGATGAACACATTGCACATTCGACCGGGCAATCCATGTAACTAACAGAGCTTCTGCTTTCTGTATTTTGACTGACATTGGGTGTATTATATTCATAATACATTCTCAACTCACTTTTCTACAAAGTTTTAATTACTCTGACGGGTGCTGCTGCACGGTTATGGAATATACTGTTCATGTACACGAAAACACACATGTAGCAGTTTTTGTAAATTCCTTTGGTGGCATCAGAGAGTCTCAAAACGTGCCCTTTTGAAAATCTGGTTGGGTAAAAATACCTTCTTAGACATCTGCCATTTTCATAAAAATCGCGAGAAGAATATTTGTAAATTCA
>JAUKNK010000403.1:10000-42500 GCA_030765055.1 Mantis religiosa
ATCGCGTGTTGGTGCTGTGCAGTGTTTTATTTAACTTTCCCACTAGAAACACAGCAGTTCTCGCCTCAAACAGCAGAAGGGGCTTGTGTGCCTTTTTGCATGCACAAAAGTGCTTCGTTTTTATTGGCTTTCCCTGCGCTCTTATTGGCTGTTGCATTGAGGCTCTTGAATGGGCTATTTCCTGTCATCTCTCAACATGGATACTAATACTGCCATTTATACATCTTCCACACCTACTACAAACATATATTCAGAAAATATCCGGATGAAGGTGTTGTCCTATTACTTTGATGGTGGCGACCTTAGTTTGTTCCTAGATTCTCCTCTAGTCAGGCATCCTTCCACACCAATAGAACACAATCTACCAGCATGGAGACAGTGCGTCTCCAATACATTCAGGTAGTACAAGACAAACTCCCGGGATTACTCGGAAAGGCTGCTGAAGGGAATTATGCGGATGATATTACACTAATGGTCACGGATGCTGGTGGCTTCGCAGCAATTGAACCAACGTTATTGCAATATCAGAGTGCATCAGGGGCTTTGATCAATTACAGTAAATCACTCTCCTGGCCTTAAATAACTGGAGGATGGAGGAGGCTCGATTTACACATCAATCCGAAAGTAAGGACCTGACAGCCATCAATGGCCAAGGCAGACATACAGTTTAGCACAAAACTGTTGGCACAGATATGGTAGCTCCTGCAGCCGTTCAGCAGGTGCCAAGGGATTATAAGAGAGTTTTGCCTTTAACTGAAAGGGCAACAAAGACGTTAACGTCTAAAACCATATATAAGGAATTATTATAGAATTTCTTGACAGTGTCGCCGATTTTTTCTCAAATACCCAAATACTCCATGGAAAGATATGTGGAAAATCTTCGGCTATCGCTTTGTACCATTGGACTGGAAAGTATCCTTGTATGGATGTTAAAGGAAATCATTCCCACGGTTCCTAAGAAGTATAAACACAATAATTGTGGGCAAGTAGGTACGCAGCGCCACAGAATCACCAACTGCGTTATGGTACTACATCTGGAAATGGACCAAGAAACAGTCGGGACACATGATTGGGGTAACGTCAGAAAATTCTGTAACCTCAATTTTGTTATCTTGGAACTTTTAGAAGGGCACAACAGAGCACAGGTAGATATGGTTGACTTTTGGCTTCTAACATTACTTTTTTAGTTTTAAACAGCCGACTTTAATAGACTTTAAATCATGGCTAAAGGCAGAAAGATACCGAATGAGACGAAACCATCACATATGGAACCTCCTGAATGAGCATTTGAACTTTAATTAGAGAGATTAAAAAAAAAGACTTCTCTTTTCAAGTTTTCTACTTTAGCTTATACACATATAGTGTACAATAATATTTATTCAATGACATTTTATGTCCTATTCTTTGTACCTTTTAAGAAAATTTGAAAAATGCCATTTACTTAAAATCTTGTCACAATTAGATTGGAGTAACTGATTTTAAATTGTTTGTATACATTAAGGGAGAATAAATAATTTAAAAAAGATGCTACCTTTGGATACCTTGAATTTTCTAATACATGTATCTTCCTCAAATGTGAAAACGCTGTGCTACTACATAAGGTCCCAAATATCCAAGGAAAACGAAAGGTTATGCCAACACACAGTTAACAACAGGCGATAAAATATTTGTGTACTGTATTCCCCTGCTACCGTTGTGTCTACAAGAATATATATATACAACATTGATATAATCAATCCCTTTCTGTTACCACATAGAGACACCGGCCGCTTAGGTCGCAGGATAGAGGCAACAAAATATAACAAATGTTTAATCTTTATCTCTATAGTATGAAATATATATGTCACCCTGTAATAATAATTCGTTAAAGTATGAAAACATAGTCATGCTAATGGAGCCCATAAGATCTTAAAAAGAATGTCTTTGAGCGAGCAGTACTACTTGCGTAAGAGAAAAATAACAGTAAATAAATCAAAGGAAATTTTTCGAAAAGTTGTTCCTTTCACAAATAATAAGTCATCTGAGGATACTTATGAACTCTTGTAAGACGTGCCACACAGTAGTAAACTGGTATGGTTGTGGAAACATTACCAAATGATTGATGTATAATAATCTTAATGGTTCCAAAATCATAAAATACCTGAACTTCAGTAGCAGATATGAAACATGGCCGGTCGTTTCCCTGTACAAACTGAGTACTTTCTTTTCCACACACAATGATTTGTCCGTTGAATATTCTCTCAGTATACATTATAAACCATTGTTTGATGTCATGAAATAGAATGAAATTAAATCTAACACATATCTGATGTACATAATTACAGGTTGACACAAAACTTTATGTATAGTTACAAAACCTCTTCCGAGCTATAAGAATTTGCTTTAGAGCCAGCAATGAAAACCGAAAGTATGGCACCAATTGCCGGTAAATCCTCAAAATCAGAAGAGCTTCTATATAATTTTGGGACTAAAACTTAATGTATAATATTAACAACCATTCTCTAATCACTTTTCTACAAATGTTTACTCACTTCTGCTGTTGCTGCTACTGATAAGAGTGCTGCTATATCATTCAGAATGAAGAAGACTTCACGGTATTTAACCAGCAATTTCAACATATACAAATATTGATATAAGAAAACCTCATTCTGTTGCATGGTAACCAGTAATAATAATTTGTTGAATTATGCGAACGAAATGTATAAGACTTTTGAGTGAATGACATTGAGCGGACAGTAAAACCTGTGTGAGTATTAAAATCCTAATAAATGTCGTTATGAAACGTCCTCATCTTACACCTGACATAAATTTTGAAAAATGGATCTTCTCATAGAACCTAGGTTGTCTCAAAGCTATATGTTTGTATTAAAGTTTGTGAGAACAGGAAACAAACACTCCCAGGGGAACTATAGCAGTAGCGCCTACTAAAATTGTTTGTTCTGCTCACTGTAAACAGCTAATATAGAAAGTGAAATAATCAATGGATGCCTAAGGGCACAGCCAAGTTGAATAAATATTGCTCAAACAACTGCCAACCTAAAAAGTGAGTATATCCTCCTGCAATAAACATTCTGTAACATACATGGAAAACATTCCAAGATCCTATCGGTTATATATACCGCACTCGTCTATTATCACGGAGTACACATGAGAATGCAAACATCGAAAACAGCTCTAGTCTCTCGCAGTAGAATAAAGATTGCTTGCCTGACTGCAAATTTCCCCCTTAAATCCTGCAACTGTTTTAATGCACCAAGGGACATTTTGATGAAAGGCGGTGTATGTGTACCACCTGGTGTGTCTACAAATATCTAGATTAAGCTTAATAAGGTAAATAAAACCGTTCTGAAGAATATTGTGTACAACAATTTGTACAGAAAGGCGGAAGGTAAATAGTTATTAAATATTCGAATACTTGAATCGATGTGCAACGATGAATGCAGGAAATTTATTTATCTTGACCATCTGAAAACAACTTTACCTATCAGGTTACTCGGTAGCAGTTATATCCAGATAATTTCTTTTAGTGTTTTTATAAAAAATCTGAGCAACCATTTCATATTATCCTACCTAATTCTATAACTATAGAAACATAAGTTCCCTCTGAACCATAAGGTATATATTTGGAAATGCTTTACATCTGATCGCACAGACGCCAAATAGTACTAAGGTAATTTGGATACCCCATACAACATCTTATTTCGTTTTAACCTTAGAATCAATGTCCTCCACCACAAGTAAAGGGGACGATTGTTATAGCATATCACGTACAACTTGTGCACATTTTATTTAACCATATTTAGAATCGAATGCAAGATTCAACATGTAATGGTCATGAACCAATGCTGCAAGCGAGCAAAGTCCGTTGGTATATACTCAATTTGGGGTACTACTTATCTGACCCAGAAATAATTGTTATTTTTTATTGAGGTTGTGTACACTTTATATGATCCTAATTTCTTGGAAACAAAGCCCACTTTAATCTCAGCTAAACCTAAAGGACTTACATATATGTCATACGATGCTGTGCATATTGTTGTCACGTTTCAACCCCGCTATAAAATATAACCGGTAGAGCCAACTGTGGACAGCAGCAGGAACCTTTGGAGCTGATTTTGCCTCTAAGCCAATAACCCTTTCTGGAGTAAAATTGGTGTAACTAAAATATATTCCCCTGTAATAATAAATTACATCACTTAAATAGTAAATTCAAGTACTATTATCATGCTATATTTTCGATCCAGGCTTCCGCAATGGCATAACTTTCCATCATTTCCAAATATTATGTATAAGTTTACAGAAGTAGATGCGTAGTACATTTCGATTATGTTGGTTAAATCATGCCGTGTTTCAAACCTTATGCTATTAGTATGTAATCGCCGGAAAGACAGAAACGTTGACTAACGCTTTTAAGACATTTCGATTCTGAAAATTGGAATTTAAAGACAAAAGTAAGCTCCTAAATCTTTGATGTGGTGAGGTAAGTTTTAATAATTCAACTTCTTTTAACCAAAACCAGTATAACAAGATTTTGCTTATTTGATAAATTTTGCCACTTGGCGGAAATCCTGAATACTATTTTGAACACATAATGAATCTTCGAGATTGTGTGCAAAAATATTCAAGCTACAAATGTTGATTGTTTAGCAAATATATTGATGAACAAGAAAGACACCCGTATCCCAGAGTACTGCTTGCACCTTGAAATTCGTGGTATAAATTATGTATATATGCATGTGTCTGGGCGCGCCTGTGTGTATGCGGGCGTGCGTGTGTTTTGTGTGAAAAAAACAATTGTTGTAACCGTCCTTCCACTAATTGCACTGATAACAGAGCAGCTTAAAAATCCTAATAAGCAGTTATAAGTAAACTAATGTGATCGACCGAGTTTCAAGAAACGAAGTCCTCGTAAACAGGAACTGTGTTGTTTAAGCTTACGAACCTTGAACGTGAGGCAAAGCAACTACCAGTTATACTGTAGAGCTGACCGGAATGAGACCTAATTATGATTCCTTCTGGAATCAAGTGTTCCCTCTATTTTCAAAGTATTAACACAGAACTATTATTTTAAGATACCGAAATGCGTTTATATGTCTTCCCATTATTCTCTTCTCACACACATCATATTTTCTTTTTCATTGCCTTCTTATATGTTCTAGCTGCCCCTCTTCCTTCGTAATGAAATCACTCAGATATACACAATTAAAATAATTAATTCCATGTTTCATATAGCTACATAAATTATTGCAATTTCTCTTCCCCGGGATAAGATCTTACAAGCATAGGCATCACTTTACGACAGGGTGCAGTTACTTCGAATTTCCATTTCTTATGAAACAGTACGCCTTTCCTGGAGTAATATAGTTTAAACTAAAATGTACTCTCGCGTGTAACAATCGCATATTATACTAAGTTAAAGTTTAGCACTGACACCGCATTTTCAATATATTCTTCCGTCATATCTATTACTTCCACTGTTTCAAACATAAGACAGACATACATACGTATACACATGAAGCTCATTTCGGTGTAGATACAAAAGTATGACCTCACACTTGTTTAAAATTTTGATCAAGTCATGTCACACTTTATACTCCATTCCCTGCCTACGAGATCTCTACTAAAACTGCAAGGTGCTAGAATTTGTAAGTTGTAATTACAATAGATAATTGAATGTAAAAGCAAAGAACCCCTCGAAATTTGCTGGTTGTGTGAAACAGGTAGATATAAATTAAGCCCTATCCCACAACTCAACCTGACGGAGATTCGAACTAGGGTTATCTAGAACGTCAGTCTGCCACGCTTCCAGCAACGCAAAGAACGTAGGCAGGGATATAGGTAATGATAAGTATAAATGTATTCAAGTGTCATTGAGATAGGCATCTCTGATCATATTCTGAAATTAGCAATGGACCCATATTTCAGGACAGAGATAGCCGTGTCATATATTCGATTTGGGGCACTCTCATTCTCAAATACACTTACTTGCTCCGCTTATATTACATTTACGTACCTGAAATGTTTCTAAAAAGGAGAATTATAGGTGCTGCGCTTACTAAAAAGTTTTTTTCGACTCACTGTAGCCACGTGATACAGAAAGTGAAGCCAGCTATGGATGCCTAAGGGTACAGACAAGTCGATTAAATAATGCCAATCTGAGAAGTTAGTGTATTATCTCTAAGATAAAGATTCTGTAACATGCACGGAAATCATTCCAAGATCTTATCGGGAGTCGCACGGTAGTCGCCGAACGGGACGGTTGTGATCCTTCCACCCTCTACGTGTGTTTACGAGTGCTACGTTCGTATTACTTTATTTCAGCATATTTAGTGTTCACATACATATATAGTGATTGTGATTGTGCTTCGTGTGTGTAGTGGATTATTTACCACTACGTAACACTTATTATACAATGGCTCAACAGTCGGAAACTACCGGCCAAGTTGCTCAATCAGCAATGCTAACTGTATATCAAAATTATTTTATTTCACAAGCTAATTGTAATTCAACGAGGCCTACTGGTCATCAAGGCCATTCTATACTATCACCACAACAACCTACTTTCGCTTCTCCACCAGTATTAATGAACAATTCTGGTTCGTCTACCGATACTACAGTAAATAAATCTATTCTTCGACCCTCCCAGCTATCTACAACTCAGGTATCACACACACTTAATAATTCTGTTATACATCATGGTGATGACAACATGACATACTCTGTCCCAATGGATCAATCTAATGGGGCATCCAATATGCGCCATTCAACCGCTCAGTCAGCCGGTCATACCAAACGGCTCTGTACTGCTGCACCTTCGTCATCGCCTAACATGCCACGTTATGCGTATACGATCCCTACATCCAACCGTTTCCAGCCTTTAGGCGATAACCCTGATGCTGATATTTCAGATATAAGTTCTCTTGCTGCCAAAAAAAATTCCACCTATATGTCTACGTAACATTCAAAATTACCAGCTACTATTGCAAGATGTGAAAAAATGTGTACAATCCGATTTTCGCACTGAGCTTAGGGGCTCTATTCTTAAAATTTATGCCACTACTTCTTCTGATTTCCGATGTCTTACATCTTACTTCACCTCCATTAATCAAGAATATTATACCTACCGAAATACGGCTGATAAACTATTTTCTGTAGTTATCCGCAATCTTCCTTGCTCTCTTACCGATCAAGAAGTGTATGATGAGCTTTGTGCACCGCAATATCCTATTAAACGGGTCACACGTTTACTTGGTAGAAACAGAGAGCCCATACCCTTGTGTGCTGTCGAATTATCAAATAACGATGAAGGCAAAAACATTCTAAATCTTACTCGACTGTTATATAGTGTCGTGGAGGTCGAACGCCGCCGCAATACTGATATACCGCAGTGTACACGCTGCCAAAACTTTGGACACACCAAAAACTACTGCAAGCTGGGTCCTCGATGTGTGAGATGTTTTGGCGCACACCATTATTCTGAATGCAAGAAACCTTCCACCACACCAGCCAAATATGTCAACTGTGAACAAGAACATCCGGCTAATTATTGCGGTTGTCCTCACTATGTGGCGCTGAAGGAGCGCCTCTCTCGACGACCTCAGCAAACAAGCTTCTCACCAGCACCGACACCGTCGTCACGTGCAGTGCCTACACCAGAGCGACGTCCACAGCAGCAACCTCAGCATCAGCATACATCAGTCTTTCACCAAACTACAGCTCCTGGTGCGCAGCAGCGGACCTATTCTCAGGTAACCTCATCGCCTGCGGTGCCGTATGTAGTAAAAGCGGGCGTTAAACACTACACATTTCATTTCAGGTAACCTCTTCTTCTCCTTCTCCTCCGAATGGTCCCTCTGCTGCTCAGCCGATGGATTCTGCTTCGACGCCATCTCTGAATTCTCTCTCTGATCTGGTCTTACAGTTATTCTCCTATTTTCGCACTTTGCTCAGCCCCATACTACCACAACTAACGCAGCTACTTAGTTTTCTTCTTCTTTCCACATTTCCCAATGGCAACGCGTAATCTGATCTGTCTGAAAAAGCTAACCCTCCTTAACTGGAATGCCAATGGTCTCCGTGCAAAACGCGCATCTTTCGTCGCTTTTCTAACCATGCATAACATAGATATTGTTTGCGTCGCCGAAACGCATTTTCTTCCGAATGAGACCTTCTCAGTTTCTGGCTATAAAATCTATCGCCAAGACCGTGTAGCTGAAACAGCTTCCAAAGGTGTTGCCATTATGATAAAACGCACTCTTAGTCACAGTGCTATATTTCTACCAGCTGTTCCTTCACTTGAAGTAGTAGGTCTCAAACTCTCTGGTATGGATGGTACTGATCTTATTGTTATGAGTGCTTATAAACCTCCCAATCATAGGTTAAATACGCGATATCTTTCGTTTTTATTCCCTCCGGATAGTAGCACTCTCCTTTTAGGAGACCTTAATTGCAAACATTCTTCCTGGGGGTATAGGTCTACGAATCCCAATGGTCGCCTTCTCTTTAATAAGTTAGATATTCATGGGCTTACTGTCTCAGCTCCATCGGGTCCTACTTATTACCCTAATAATCCTCTGCACACTCCTGACATACTTGATATTGGTCTTCATAGGAATCTTTCTCTTCCAACACACGTGTCTACTTTAGCCGATCTTGATTCTGACCACTGTCCTGTTGTGACTACTTTTCAACTCTCACCTGCCTCGTTGTCCCCAGTTCCTAGACTCATCAATGGTACAGTTAACTGGGAAGCTTTTCAATCTCGGCTAGATGCTACCTTAACTTCTTCTTATTCTCTTGCGACTACTAAGGACATTGATACTGCAATAGAGCACTTCATCACTACGGTGTGCCACTGTGTACGGATTTCTATGTCACGCTAGAGTACACAAATGAGAAGTGTTTCGTCGTTTTAATAAACTTTAAAGCACTTCGACAATGCACTGAATAGAAGAGGAACACTCAGTGGACAACAATTATGTCACTGCATCCTATTACTAGTTGATTTTCCAAACTACGAGATGAATTCCACGGTTCTATGATTTTCGCTGGGGACAGATGCCCAGAGATATACTTAGTTGTAAGCATTTCCTTTCTCACACTCAAATATTTGACCGTTCAGAATTCTCTCATTAGATATTACAGATGCTCTGTGCCTTCACGCATAAACTTTCAATTAAATGTAACGCACAGCCAAGGAACATAATTACAAATTGATAAAAAATCTAATATACAGGGTGAGTCACCTAAAACTTGCACCGTAAATATTTCTGAAATGGTATGTGCTATTGATATGCGGTTTTCACGGAATTGAATATAGACAGGGGCTCGCATTTTCAAATGATACACAGATTTTTATAATTTTTAGAAAGTGTATTTATGTACAAAAGTTAGATTTTTTTAAATGGAACAATGCGTATTGACATTAAGAAAATAAAAGTAGAATAGGACAAACTAAAGAAAAACAAGTGAATGAAGAAAAATGAGGATTCTGACAAGTAAACAAAACTGTACCCTCAAAGCCTGTGTTCAAAATGAGCACCACCAGCTTCAATACAAGCTTCCAGTCTAGTATGTAAAGATTGCTGTACACGTTCTAGCATTTCAGTGGAAATTTCAGCGCAGGCAGCAGTAATGCGCCGTTTCATATCTTCTGGTGTAGTTGGTATGTCCTTGTAGACAGTGTCTTTCAGCTTCCCCCACAGAAAAAAATCTAAAGGAGTCAAATCTGGTGAACGGGCCGGCCAAGGTACAGGTCCCCTTCGTCCAATCCACCGATTTTGAAACAATCCTTGAAGATAAGCTGTAGAAATTCGTGCACTATGGGCCGGACAGCCATCATGTTGATACCACAGATTCCTCCTAGTCTGAAGGGGAACGTCTTCTAACATCTGTGGAAGATCGTCTGTTAGGAGGTCGAGATACTTCTGTGAATTCAGTGTTCCTTCTATGAAAAAAGGGCCAATGATGTGATGGTTCACTATTCCACACCACACGTTCACACTCCATGGATGCTGACGTTCTACCTGACGCAGCCAACGAGGATTGTCAAGAGACCAATAGTGCATATTTTTTAGATTTACTTGGCCATGATTAGTAAATGTTGCTTCATCAGTGAACAAGATACATGACAAATTTGGAGTATCATGTCTCAATGCCCATGTACAAAAGTTCACACGATTCTCAAAATCATTGCCATGCAGCACTTGATGGAGAGAGATGTGATACGGATGGAACTTATGACGATGGAGGATGCGGATTACACTTCTTTGACTGATGCCGCTTCCTCGTGCGATTGTACGAGAACTAATGTGGGGATCTACTGCAACAGCAGCTAGAACATTAATTTCTCCTTGCTCTCCAGTTGCTCGTTTGTTTCTGGTGCGTTTTCTAGACGTTATACTACCACTTTCACGTAATTGGTTGAAGAGGTTCACAAATAATTGACGAGATGGTTGACGTCTATTCGGATATCTTTCCAAGTACACTGTACAAGAAAGAACTGCATTCTTTCTACATTCACCATAAACTATGAGCATATCTGCTTTTTCTGCATTGGTAAATACCATCTTCCAAGCACGTCCTACTGCTTCAACTATCACAAAATAACTGCCAGTGTAGACAAAACACATTGTAAACAAACATAACAACATCCTAGCCTAGCAACTAAGCAATTGAATGGAACAAACAACTGCCGGTGCGTTCAATTTTCAAATGACGATTTCTCGTAAACTACTTACATTAGAATCGTACAAAAAACACCATTGACATTCTAATTTATTCTACTTTTATTTTCTTAATGTCAATACGCATTGTTCCATTTAAAAAATGTAACTTTTGTACATAAATACACTTTCTAAAAATTATAAAAATCTGTGTATCATTTGAAAATGCGAGCCCCTGCCTATAGTTCAATTCCGTGAAAACCGCATATCAATAACACATACCATTTCAGAAATATTTACGGTGCAAGTTTTAGGTGACTCACCCTGTATAACTACAATTATTCATTCAAGCTATAAGATGTTACTGGTAGAGCCTTCTATGGGCAACAGCACCTGATAGATGAGAACATTGTACATCCTACCGGCAATTCGTAAAGCTAAATGAGCTACTGGTTTGTAAATTTTAACTGACATTGAGTGCATTATATTCGTAATCCACTCTCAACTCACTTTTCTACAAAGGTTTAATTACTCTGACGGGTGCTGCTGCACGGTTATGAGATGTACAGTTTACGTACATGAAAATACACATATAGCAGTTATTGTAAATTTCTTTGCTGGCATCAGAGTGTCTCAGAGGGTGCCCTTTCGAAAATCTGGTTGGGTGACAATACCTTCTTAGACATCCGCCAATTTCATAGAAATGCGGAGAAGAATATTTATGAATTCATATTATTGCAAATCTTTTCATTTAGTAAGGGGAGAATGTGCAAGTTTCCTTCTTTCAAATCGCTGGATAATGCTGTATTTGGGTACCAATCCTGCAACTTAAGCAACATTTTTTTTTTCAATTTTGCTGCTCACTAGCACTCCCTGACTTTTTTTCTAAGAGTTTTTGCTTTGACGTACAGCAGTCTCAAGGCCTGCATTTTCGGTGAATCTGTGAAGTCATATTTGCAATAGCGCCTAGCAACGGAAATATAGACACGAGAATCATGAATTCCAATAAACTGATAAGGTTTATATTCAGCAACATTTATATTTTATAGAGACATACACAATTATCAAGTTTCAGTGCGTCAGGGTTATCCTTAAAAAAGTCTACCACTGGGCTCAAGGGACTGACTTCTGTATAATTTATTCCTAATGTAAACAGCTACGCGGGTACATACAGGATTAGGATATCTTTACAGAGGTGATCAGGTACGTAGACCACCACGCTGGGCTCATTGTTCCTATGCCCAAGGGGGCATAGTGCCACGGTAGGAAGGATGAGACGAAGGAGACAGAGGGCAGCCTACCCAAGGAGCCATGACAGTACAGAGGGCAGGGTCCCTACAGTTTACTGTGTCGTCTGCTATTTATCAACTTAACATTTGCTACAACTGCCTTATTGTTAACTTTCATGTAGGTACAAGGGTTACCGAAATATCCTTTTAAGCAAAGGTCAAGTCCTTTAAAGCTGTTTACCATGTATGGCTCGGAAATTCTGTTCTCTTTACATGTTCCGGATATAAGCAAAAGTGTGAGAACTTTGAATTTGAAAAAAGCTGCAATTATTGGAAATTGGCACAAATAATGAAAAATTATTCTGAAATGACTCCACCATAAAATGTGACAGAAATTTCGTGTGTTAACAGGATCTGCACTCTCTGTATTAAGGTTTTCTACATACGCTACACAAAGGTTTCAGAAGAAATATCTTCTGAAGATATTCCTAGAAAATGTAAGGAAAACTTTCATTTGTGCCAAAAATGCCCTGGACATACTGTATTTTAGTAAGTGCGGTTATACATAATTTTGTGAGTGTTAATATATTCACGTCCTGGCCGAGCAGTTACACGGTTTTACTCTTACAAAGTGACCCGATTTCAATATCAGGTGACCGAACGTGATGTTTTCGGTTGACAAAGGAGCAAAGGGGCTGGTTTTGTCTGAGAACAAAACGTGTGCTATGTAAACAGTAATCTGAAGTGGTGGATTTTCCTAAATGTAATTGCATCGCACCATTGGAGGAAGCCGAACTTATATACATAGTGGACAGGTGACACACTGTTTTCCAGTATTATTTCCCACAGCTGCCATATGTCTACAAAAAATTACATATTTTGTTATAACGAACCCTTTCCCTGTTATTGCATAGAGATTCGGAATCCATAAATGTTATTGAAGAATGTATAGGAAGTCACAGGAATGAAATTCCTGGCATTGAGTGAGCACTGCAGCTTGTGTAACTACAAAATTAATGCCCAAAACATATCAGTGAACAAATCGTAACAAGTCAGTTTTGGGAAACGTGCACTTCTCACACCTAAATTCATATGAGCTCTTCTCACGGAAACTAAGCTCAGAAAATCGTATGGTTCTTGTAGGATGTGTGAGAGAACAAGGCAAAGAAAACCTCTCAAATATTGCTTACTATTATTATTATCATTATTGTTAGCATTATCATTTTTAATGAAGCAACACAACTAAAATCTCTACAATTTATAGATAGAATTACCTATATATCATGAACGCTCATCCGTATATCCGTAGTGCTCACAGTCTTACACAGCTCCAAAGCTTTTGCTGCGTGCCCAACAAAACACAGGTTTAGCTGTGGAAGGAAATTTGAGTTATGATATATTAGGATGGTTTGTGTGTTTTTGTACGTGTGATGCCCGCCTTATGTAGATGGTAGCGTGTCTGCCTCAATTTCAAGAAGTTCCGAATTACAATCTTGACAATGGTAAGTTACCTGAATGGCGTTTACATGGGGTTTTCCCTTATCCTGAAGAACGAATGATGTGTAGCTCTGACCTGTATAGATCCTGCCCTTATTTGAGTATGATTTCACCCATTTCTTTCCTCGTCTGTTGTAACTTAACTTTATGGGGCCTAATTTATAGAACAGTTATCGAACGTCTAACATAGATTTACTTTGCAAACAGGTTGGGATTAACTGGTGATGCTGGATGTAATTTCTGGAAAGAAGTAGACACTACGGAACATATAATCTTCCACTTCACAACATAGGATGTACAGACGAATGGGGCTCAAGAAAAATTTGATTTTCAAAAAGTGCAATAATCTATGACATATCACAATGAAAAATCGAAAAATATGGACATTGTAAAATCCCAGTCAAATCAATACTAGAGTACAACCTGACGACTAAAGGCATACGGTATAGCGGAAGTAAAATCTCCTAACACCACGATTGTCGTAAACTACGGCAGTACGGCACCTCGATCAACATCTTAGCATTAATCAACTTCAACCTCTTCACGCAGAAGATATATTTTTTGCAGTTTGGATAGTAGACTTTCTCAACGAGATTGGACCCATATAACCACCATTTAGAATGTATTCGAAACCTTGGTTATGAGTCATACTCTTCGCAGGCAACAACGCATCCAAATTTGGCATTAGATGGACATTAGAACTTTATTTTCTATGACATTTGGTAGCCAAATCTGGTTAAAAATTCCCCTACAATTCCACCTAAAAAATATCGTTTTCATAGACATTTTCTACTTATTTTATATTCCATTTATACCCCGCCTCATATCGATGCTGTTATCTCGTAAACGTGGTATTAATCATTAGATCACGCTCACATTCACACTCATTCATACTTCCAGACTCTGGGGAAGATGAATTATCTTGGTCGGAGAAAAATTCCCTCCCACACGCTGGGATTCGAACTCGGGAACCCTAGCACAGCAGGCATTTATACTTCTTTAAGCACTCAATAATCTCCTAACCGAGCGGGATGACTCAGGCGGTTTAGGCTGTGGCCCGCATTCGGAAGGCTCAGGTTCGATTCCCGTGGCCGACCAAGCGGACCCATGGGTTTTTCGGGGGCTTTACGGGGTCGCTAGGCGAATGCTTCGTAGGTTAATTATATCCCCCGAATTTCCTGTCCCTCCATAGCATCTTCATTATCATTTCATTTCATCTCTCCTCTGGTGGTCTCTTTCTGGGTAGAAGTGTCGGCAGGTGTCTCGGCGGTGTATGGCAGGATGATATGCTCTGAGAAAATCTACTTCTTCATCCGGTAGGTCGGTTACCGGTCTCCGCTCCTCCGCTGTTACAATTACGGGACCGCCAGCCAGGGACCTTTGGGGCTCGGAGCGGCGGCTGGGCTCGTTGCCGTCCCGCAGTAGGCGAGCGGGTTCGTTGTCCTGACCTGTCGGGGGAAGTCTCTCTCCAACTAAACTGTAGGGACCATGCCCTCTGTACTGTCGTGGCACTTTGGGTCGGCCACCCTCTGTCTCCTTCACCTCATCCTTCCTCCCAGGGTTGCCCCCACTTGGGGCATAGAAACAATGGGCCCAGCATGGTGGCCTATGTACCGAATCCCCTCCGTAATCAAATCCGAATCGCAATCCCCATAATCTCCTAATTGTTAGTCAGCCACAATGCCACTATGAGTCACTGTAATTCCCGTATGTTCTGTAAAGGTACATGGGGATGAAAATGAGAATTTTTTAAAACAGGGATTTCCATATATGTTTAGTGTGGCCTTCTTACAATCAGCTTAATCCTGTTTGTGTACTGCAAATGGTTATATCGCAGATCCATTTACCAAATACATAACGCCAACTTGGTTTACTTTGAGTTTCAATAATTAAACTGTAAACTATGAAACATTTAAATATTAAAATCCAATGTAATATCTGCATTACAACATAACCGAGTGTTGCGGAAGGCTAATCGCTGCAAAACCCTTGGGACGTTTCCTATCTCAAAGTAACTACAAATATATAAATAATTAGATGGGCAGAAAGAAAAACGAGTCGTTTTAACTATTCTTTATTATCAATGGCAGGCACTTATGGTCAGTATTACATTTCAGCAAATTCTTTCACCACAATTTCACCAAATATACAGGTTTTAGGACCCTGCACCTCAAAAGAAAGACCTTGAGAAAATGATCAGGAAATCCAACTGAACACAATAACCGAAAGAAAACGTTCCAGAAATTGCAAGCTTTGACGTAAGTTTAGCATGTTGCAGCGATTGGACAAGGAGCTTTCTAGAGCATTCTCTTCACAAATAATAAAGTAATTCGTATGGTTTTTTTAAGTTGTAAGATGTTTCTTAAGAATCTTCTTGAAATAGCTAATTTTAACAAACGTCTTGCATTCTACACAATATGTTCGACAGCGTTGTATAAACGTAAATCCGTTTGGGGAAAATGTGGTGTAACAAAAAGAATTTACAGATACCAGTACTTGTGTGTTTATGTATGGAACACAATATCTCTGAACAGAGTTACAAGTACCAAATATTGTTCATACTTACTGCAATAATCAAGCTTTGGACGAGTTAAGCGGTGAATGATGAAAAAACTCGTAGTAAACAAAAGCTTTAATCCTCGTTTAAACATAGTTTTGTCCGAAATATTTTGAATAGGTATAAATTACCTACACCCACTTATAGTGTAGTCAAATGTTAAGCTGCTATTCAGTTTTATAAACTCCTAAATCTCCAATGAAAATTAAATATCCAAGCCAACACAGTCCACACCTAATAAGGGATTTGACTACTGTATGCACCTGCTGCCATCCTATATACAAGAAAATACACGAACAGTTATATAACGAGCCCTCTCCCTGTTATGACTTAAAAGGTACTGAACGCTTAAATGAACACAAACCGAAAATAAAGAAAAAAAAAAAGGGTTTAGTTATACGTTTATCTCTACGAATATGAAGTACGCGGTACCTTGTGATAATAACTTATACAAGTACGAACAGAGAGTCATGCCGTTGAATTTCAGAATACTTTTAAAGGAATTACACTGAGCAGGTAGTA
Source organism: Mantis religiosa (assembly GCA_030765055.1). Classification (NCBI taxonomy): domain Eukaryota; kingdom Metazoa; phylum Arthropoda; class Insecta; order Mantodea; family Mantidae; genus Mantis; species Mantis religiosa. The sequence goes on from JAUKNK010000403.1 coordinate 26,470, forward strand.
AAGCTTGTATAAGTTGAGGCATTATTTATAAGGACCTCATTAATATGAATGTATATATAAATGGATATAAAATAATGTAAAATTTGTGTTGAAAAGTGCCCCACCGAAAGAATGTTTTCACTAAATACAACTAAAAAATGCTTCTTGGTCATTTTCAAAAGACAGACCTAACGGTACATAACGGGAGCGAGGGTTGTTCAATGAACTCATCCCCTTTACAATGAGGTAAGCAGGTAAACAGAAGGAGTAGTAGGGAATGACAGGAATTGGAACAATAATCCCTGTGCCAAAGACTGTCCAATGTATTTTAAATGGGAGAAATATTGTTCCAAAAACCTATGACAGATTTTGGAACAGTCGTATCGTTGTTTTTGAAAACAGCCTATACGAGAGGAAGGCAGCACAGCGATGCGCAGATGCCTGAAACATTGTTTCAGAATCCCTTGGGTGGATTTTGGAACCGTCGAATCGTTGATGCTGTTTTTTTTTTTTTGGAGTAGAAAAAAAAAACCTATGCTAGAGTAGGCGGGACGATATGTTTTTTCGGGGATCGGAAAGTTTGGAAATGTGAATGAAGAGAATTGTGCTAATCTGTATGAAAATCATTGCAATGCTGGAGTGTGTAAATCGGTTTATGTGGGTAAGGAATGACATAAATATGTTAAAAAATAAGAATTATCATCATCTCTTAGGAAGTCGTATGCCTGTGTGTGTATGATCATGAGAGATGGCAGTTGAAAAGATATGCTTCATGTACAATCCTCGCTTTGAAAAAGAAAAAAAAACTAAGATCGCCCTCCCCCCACAAACTGTCGTTCCCCGGTGCAAGAATCAACATGTTCAAATCATTTTCCCATTCCATCCAAATTGCTCGTATAGCTTTATGAGCAATACGTGACCGAAAAAAAGGTCAACAAAAAGGAGGTCATCAAGTTATACACGTGTACAGAGAACGTCCTCCTCCCCACCATCCCTACCTTGATGCAAGACTGAACATGTTTAAATCGTCTCCTATCCAGCCACGTCTGATGGGTGAGAGTATGATCGAATTGTGTGCACAGTTACTTGTGAGCCGTCAAGATGAACAGTGAAATAATCAAAAGTGCTATCGAGAGCGACAATGCATGCTGGGTGAATCTTGCCGATTAAGAGAAGATGAAGCAACACTGTCTGGAAAAGCACGAGGAACATTGTAATGGTGATACGCATAGCATCATCTGCAAGGAACCTTCACAACATGATCAAATGACCACATTCTTTCGTTGTGGAGAATACTGCGATGTGTACCATAAGTTAAAAGGGTAAGTAAGATAATGCAAAAAATATATTTTTGACTGATATTACTATATGAGGTATCAGAACTAAAACAATACAAACTGTGTAATTGCAGAATGTATGAAGGTGAGGATGTGCCACCCTATCAGGATGTGGATCGTTCGAAGCCTGTGCCTGAAAGAACCGTGCAGCCCATGGACGAGAAAGAATGTGTAGAAGAAGAAGAAGAAGAAGAAGAAGAAGAAGAAGAAGAAGAAGAAGAAGAAGAAGAAGAAGGCAGGTTAGTACAAATAAACAAGACAGACATAGTGGCAAAAGAGCAAGCTATGTTTTATTTTTCATTTTTAATCGTCTGTACATTTGTCTCCAGGTCCGATAAGAAGCCTGATAAGAAGAGGAGCAAACCGAAGATCGTCAGCAAGAAGAAGGTGAACGACGCTGCTCTGGATAATATTATAGTACTTATCTTCGATGCCATTCCAGAAAAGCCCTTGAAAGATGAATCCAAATAGCGTGTATATGCTTGACAACATCTCCATCAGTGTGAACTGTCATGTGAATGTAGGGCTCCACTACGAACTCCCCACCCTATACATCATAGCAGCTGACGAGACATTCGTATACATAACAAAAGAAGACTGGGTGATAATACTTGAAAATATGTCAGTGATTGAAACATATCTTAGACGCGGTAAGCTCCCAAGTGTTTCATACAGTGAAAATATAATATATGGTTATAATATAATATTGCATATGAATAAAATCAGTGAAATAGTTTTGAGAAACACTTGTCTAAACGAAAATATTATAAATCTAGACATAGCTGCAATAGTTGGACTCAAGAGACTAATTCCATACATTGAAAAACATTTATTTCAATTGCATGAAGCTCATAAATCAGGCTGTTCATATGACATTTCAGGTAGGAGTATCAGGAAAAAGGTTAAGGAGATGTATGCTAAAATCAATAAAAAGATCATATAATTGGTAATGTATTTTTTATTGACAGTCAAAGAAAGAAAATAAAACATTTTTCCTATATGATAGATTGAACAACATGAGTTAGAGGTTTGTAAGTGAACAATTTGTCATGAATAATTAAACAAAAAAATGATGTTTGTGGAGGAAAGTTTGCTGATGCTTGAACTTCTAGTCTGATGTTAACTGCTCCAGTAACTGTCTCCTCAGCTTGGTGAGAGCAGTCAATAACAAATAGCGGTGCATATTTCAGAAAGTCACTTCTCTTCAAAAGGGGATAATTCTCCTTACCGTAGAAAGAGTATTGAAATTTAGAATACTGATCATATAGAGAAGCAAACTTTGAATTTGTGAAATCCAAATTCATGTCATGATAGGGATAACATTCACTGTTGAGATAAAGTTTCAGGTTTGTGATATTACAATGATCAAAGAGAGAGCTATCTTTAGCGAGGTAATTTAATCTGTCGATTTGTGCGCCAATTATGACAAATCGAGGTTTCTCAAGCTTTGTTGTTGTTGCAACGTTCCAAGTGAAAGCTTTAGTCTGTGGTACTGCAGGTTGAGTATGAAGGTCCATCGTTCGAAAGGCCATGTGTAGAGGCTGATCCGACTTGACGAGTTTAAGTTTCTCCACTCTCTCGGCATCGGAAAGTCGCAGCACTGGCATCCTCCATTCGATCCTGGTTAGTTTAATAACAGTCGGTTCATTGCCCACTATACAATTACTAGAATTTTTCGATCTAATGAGAACAAGTTCAAACTCTCTATTAAGTATGACTTCCCTGTGATCATCGGCAAAACCCAAGAGCATCGAAAGAGGGACGATAGCGCTGAAGATACCATTCGATGCGTTCACGATGTCAACATCGTCTCCAGGATGGGTCCATCCTGCGTTCTGCAAACGATTGGAATCCAGAATGTTGAGAGCTGCATAGTTGCGCATGGTTGAAGAAATGCCAGGATTTCTAGTTCTATCAATAGTAGTACCATTCATATCCAATCGAATTTCATCAAACAGAAACGCCATGGCATTGTTGCTCAGCTTTGAAGAAGAGGGTCCTCCTTCAGGCTTAGCAAGAGTTCCCTCTATGTACAAATAACTTCTGCTAGGAAGCGTGTACAAATCTTCAGCTTGGCAAGGTATTCTAATTTCATCATTCGCTTCAAGGGCTGATGTGTTGTAAGGTAAGAATATGTGTTCCTCCTCTTTACTAATCTTATCGTCAAATGCTGGAACTCCCGTCACATCTAAAACATCCATTACAGAACCTTGAAGCCTAACCTCTCGAGGAACTTCCGATTAGATGATGTTAGCAGTTTGCGTGCTGAAGAGCGAGTAGGCTTCATCCTCGAGATAAGCTTTTTATTATAGCAAGATCTCTTAAAATTTAGTCCCATTCCGTCTTATGTGTAGTCTCACGGTAATAGTCTCGTTTCTAAAGTCGAGGGTATCACCGTTCTGATCTACCACTCGAATGTTGAGATGATCAATGAGATTTGTATCAATGATTGGTAGATATATAGGATTGGATGGTTCCTGCGAGATGTGGTAGCCTGGGGGGACAGATGGGAAGAATTCGTAAAGAGAGTGACCGCTTTTGCCGTCGATGAAGGAACCGCTTGCAAGGCTACACTCGATGCGTATTATGCTAACCTTAAAGATGTTCACCAGTTCATCAGACTCTGTCAGAATATGAGGCTCCACCATTCGTCCCCCGGTGAAACCGAGAATAGAACCGATCGATTTCTCTTGAGTAAAATCGATAGCGTAAGGGCATCGAATCTCTGCTTTCATAGTGTTATTGTTGGGGCGTAGAATGAAGTCATCGCCGACCTCCAGCCTTTCCTTGAGTAAACTGTTTATATCATCCAGTTCGTACGTGCCAGGCGGAATCACTATGGTCTCCAGCCTTCCATCGCGAACGAAATGAAAACGGTTATTACTCTGATCAATATTTGGTATCGAGTAAAATGTCTCAAAATTCAAAAGAGCAATCTCATAAACACCATCAGGATCTAGATGGAGTGGCGGATTTAGAAAAGTAGAGAGGCTGGAATCAGAACCGCTCACAGTGATAGTATAACTCATTTTGACCATGCAAACACTGTAGCTAAAGTGTTTTATGAGAGAAACTGCAAGCACAAGTGACCACAAATTACAGAATCGAAATCTTGATACCTTTGTCTGTTATACATGATTCTGACTCCTGCGAGATATGACTCAATCTCCGCCGGAGGCTTCAGGTTGCCGAAACTATCAAAATAAAATGCTAAATTTCCATCCTTGCGTATGGCAACCCAGTGAGTTCCGGGATTATACGAAGTGTCCAAGTTAATGACAATCCTCTCTGTATGTCTAGGTATAGCAGGTAGTTTATCTAGCATGTACACGCCTCTAAAGTTGGGAATACGTAGACGTTTAGCATAGGCTTCAATCTCTGCTCCGCTTAACGCTTTTTCCGGGATATGTACAGGCCTCGCCCCGAGTTTTTTGGACGCAAATAGAGTCCTTTACCCATCCTCTTCTTCTTCTTCAGTTGCCTGCGTCCGTGCTTAAGACCTCTACCCTTTGCTGAAGCCTCCATCTGCTGATGGTGACGAATCATCTCGTTCAGCTGCTTATCTGCAGCGCGTTTCTTATTCACAGATGTAGCGATCTGAGCAGCACCCCCGGCCAGGCTACCCGCTGCACCCAAGGCAGCCAGCAGTGGGATTAAGGGTAAAAACCCTCCCCTAGCGGCTGGCGGCAGTGTCCTCTTTTGACGCTTACGCAAACCTGCACCTAAGGCTAGCTTTCCCTTCATGATGGCGGTTACAAATCGAGCAGCAAGCTTTTCGCCCAAAGAAGCGTCAGCGGAATGTGCGCGCTTCCAAGCTTTCTCTATAAGAACCTTATCAGCCGAATGTCTCGAACCGGTGTCCCGATGTGTAGCGTAGGCCAAGTCGTGCTCGCGGCAGGCGGTGTCCAGTCCGTTAAGGGGTTCGACGCCTTGTTGTAAACGCTTTTGTAGTTTTGTTCCAGGACCGCAGAATCTGTACCCTGGCAAATGAGCCTCAAAAGGAAGAGAGTTAATTAATGAATTAATTATTCCAGAACCTTTTTTGCTAGACTTCCGAACTCGTCCAGAGTTCATCGTATACTATGAAATAAAAATCAATAGATATGGCTTATAACCTTAGTTGCAAGATGGAAGTAGTGAAGCAAAAGTGTTCGCTGCCTATACAAGTCCTGGATTTTGACGATGACATCCGCGTCGGAAGACATGGATCTCTCTTCCCGAGCAACGTCAGAGCTCTCATACTGGGAAGCTCCAATGCCGGGAAGACGAACGTACTACTCAATCTGTTAATCCACGAGAATGGTCTAAGGTTTGAAAATCTCTACATTTACTCGAGATCGTTACATCAATCGAAATATCAATATCTGCTCAAAGTACTGAAAACCATACCCGATATAGGAGTATATACTTTTGAGGACGGCGAAAAAGTGCTCCCGACCTCTGACGCTAAGGAAAATTCGATATTTGTATTCGATGATGTCATCAATGAGAAACAGGGCAAGATAGCATCGTATTACAGCATGGGTAGACATCGTAACGTCGATGCAGTATACCTGGCACAGTCATATGCAAAAGTACCCAAACACTTAATTAGGGATAATGCAAATATGATAGTACTCTTCAGACAGGACAATCTCAACTTAAAGCATATATATGATGATTACGTAAATACTGATATGAATTATACAGAATTTAAAGAGCTGTGTAAGCAAGTGTGGGAGAGTAATCAGGGATCGAACACGAGACCTTTCGTTGTTATAGTACCTGAATTTCCTTTGAATGAAGGACGATACCGACACGGTTTTGACGTCTTTATCAGAGTGAATAAATAAGCATCATCATTCATTCCAGCTATGAGTATCGATAGATTCGGATCTAGGAGAATCATACCCTCTAGGGGTGTGCTTAACCGCTATATCATAAGTCGAGATGGCTCGGGAAACTATCAGTTCAGTAAGAAACGATTGTGCAACATCCAGGATCCTGAAGAAGCCGCTGATGCAACGACTAAACACTATGTGGATACGCTTACGGCTGTCATTGAAACTCGGATGCAAACTTTCGCCGAAAAGACTTCATATCAGCACATGGGTGACTTTGAAGCTATGCTTAGGAACCATGTGCAAACCTCACTCGATGCACAATATGAAAACCTAATGCAATTTCTAAGTAAATATGCATTCAAACGTGATGCCGAAAACAATGTTATTCTGGACACGATAAGAATGAAGGTACTACTGCCTCCAATTGACGACGACGATGTTCCAAATAAAAAATACATGCTAGATTATATACATGCAAGAACGCCCATTCAGGATTCGAACGGTAATGTTTCTTTTCAAAAGAAACGAATCAGGGAGGTAGCCGATCCTGTGGACGATAGCGACGCAGCAACCAAAAAATTTGTTAAACAATTTGTTGTAAAGAAACAAAATGAATCACAGCCTGCATTAAACAGAGCTCTATCTTCCATGGTTAATGATATTGCTTCGGCAGTAGACAAAAATATCGAGCCTCTAGTAAATCGTCAGTCCTCCCTGGATAAATACATAACCTCAACAATGGATAGTGTCAGTGTGCTTAAATCGCAAGTGAATGTTATAAATGCTATTTTAGACCAAATGAGGGGACAGCTCATTATTAAACTGCAAACGAAACCGTACAGAGGAAGTTCGCAAAGATACACCTTAACATCAGGACTTGAATACTACAAGTCTTCTGTAAACGGAGAGGTGATCGACTGCAGTATGATATCTCCACCCCATCCCTATACGAGATCAGATACGATTTTTTCAATAAACGATGAAATTATTGAAAGTTATCCAGCACCCATTCAGATAGGTGATAAATTAACCTTCACCGCTCCACCCAATCGTACAAAAGATGGGCATATTCTAAGTATTGAGCTGAAAATTTCCTATAAATTGACATCACATATTTAAATATTCATTCAATATAAAGATGGATGCTGAAGGTATCAGACTCAAACAATCCATCGCCTGACACAGTAAGGCAATAAGGGAAAAGTTACGTTCCCTAAAGGGTCTCAAGTTCGAAACTCAACGTATAATGTCCGAGGTGCTACAGCCTGTAACCGATCCTCTAAATAATATAATCAAGAATCAGGAGAAGCAAAATCCTAAAGAAGAAGAAGAAGAAGAAGAAAAGTATTTGCAGAAGGTTCGTACAGCTAGCGCTAGCGATATGGATGCCACCTATGGTGTACGCTACGAAGATGCTGATTATAAGTTAGGTAATAAAAGAATCATATTTGTAGACGACACTATTCAAATAGGAGAAGAGACCTATAAGGCTAGCCCTGGGCTGTACGAGTTGTTATTCAAGCGAGTACCTCGAAGTTCAGCGTATACTGAAGATGATCTGGATACATATTCAGAGATTTTGAAAAAAACTCTAGTTCACAGACAGGGATACAACAGAAGCGGTCGACTGAGGTCGAGCAAGGGATATAAATATAAAAATATAATACGAGGTCTAATTGCTAGTAGGACTGGATCGGGTCTCAAATGGAAGGAACACGTGCCCGATAGGGGTCTGGATTATGTGTACTGGTCTGACCCTAACATTCTGGTCAATAGACTCAAATTACTTATCGCATCGCAGCAGGCTGGAAATTTAAATCATTCATCTGAAATTCAAGAGATCGTCACGGAATTGAAAACCACGAAAGTAATAGCATGATCAGACGAAACATCGCTGGCGAGTTACATTCCCCTGCCAGACGGAGGTTCCTTCGCAGAAAAATAATTAGTAAAGGTCTTAATGACTTATTGCAAATAGATCTTATAGAAATGATTCCATATGCAAAAGAAAATAGGAACTATAAGTACATTCTTATTGCCATTAATTTTTATTCAAAAATGGCTTATGCAAGACCTCTGAAGGACAAGAGTGGGATTAATGTTACAAAAGCAATGAGTAATATATTAGCTCAATTGGATTCGGCACCAAAGAATATCCAATCGGATAATGGCAAAGAATTTTACAATAGACACTTCAGGCAATTAATGGCTAAACATAGAATTAATCATTATAGTACATTCAGCGTCATAAAGGCTGCTGCTGTCGAGCGTTTAATACGAACACTTAAAGGTATGATGCATAGAGAATTTTTGGCTAGAGGTTCTCATAAATGGCTTGATCTCCTACCGGAAATCATAAATACCTACAACAATACTTACCACTCGACGATCAGAATGCGACCTGTCGACGTCAGCAACAATGATCTGCTCCTCACCGTGTATCGTCGTGACAATTTCGGTAAAGAGAAGCGGAATGCCAAGAAATTCAACATCGGAGATTATGTCAGAATATCTAGACATAAGGGCTTACTGGAGAAAGGGTACACACCCAATTGGAGCACTGAAATATTTCGTATTATTAGGATAAGGAATACAATTCCGGTTACTTATGTTCTTCAGGACAGTGATGGAGTGGAAATACAGGGAGGAGTTTATGGTCATGAATTATTAAAAACTCAGTACCCTGATACCTATCTGATTGAAAAAGTCGTGCGCCGACGTGGGAATAAGTTACTTGTTAAGTGGTTAGGTTTTCCTAAAGCTGAGTGGATAGAACACGATGCTGTAGTGTAGCTGCAATAAAAAAAAGCTGTGAAAAAAATGAAGGATTTCGGGATGTGTTTGTATATTTGATCTTTGGGATGAAATAAAAAGAAACGTTATTCAAATAAACCTCAGTTTTATTATTTTTGTTACCCCCCCACATTCCCAACCATCATGTTATTTTTATCCATATTCCCATCCACCATCGATCACATCGTGAAATATTAATTACAATCACCATGTATTGATATACATCCCTCAGCCACATAAAAACATTAATCTAATGTATACAAACGAAAGTACTTATAAATGTTTTTTTGAGTATCAAATTCAGACATGTAAGAGCCCCATATTAGGCAGAGACTTTTAACTATGGGGAACACAGCTTCTCAGTGTTCAAAACTGTTTCACTTTTAGCATGGCATCAAATCTTTGCATCAATGGCATCAAATTTTATCCATATTCCCATCCAACATCAATCACATCGTGAAATATTAATTACAATCATCATGTATTGCTATACATCCCACAGCCACATAAAAACATTAATCTAAAGTTTTATACTGTTACAAGATATAATGTATATAAACGAAAGTACTTATAAATGTTTTTTTGAGTATAAAATTCTGACATGTAAGAGCCCTTATTAGGCAGAGACTTTTAACTATGGGGAACACAGCTTCTCAGTGTTCAAAACTGTTTTCACTTTTAGCATGGCATCAAATCTTGAAAACATAACTATGACATGCAACATCCATGCGTTAAATGTGAAAAGAACAGAGAAAATATTTCTTTCTTTATTTTAAATCCACCCTCCCCTCTAGCATCTTTTGTTTGATGCATAAAAAGCTACACTTATTTAAGTTTTTTTACAAAAACTTCAATTTTTCACTGAATGTGCACAATTTTTTTTTACAAATTCACACAGGCTCACACATACAGGTACATTACAATATCTCAGTCATGAGCAGATGAAAAAGGATTTTAATAAAGTTAAATGAAATTGTTTAAGCATGTAACACACATTTATTCCCCTGACTATGTCAGCATCTTTCACTTAAGAGTAAATATTTCCCTCTCTCCCCTCAACATGACAATGTATATTTAAGCTGCACAAAAATTTCAATGGTTATAAACATTTTTTTCAAAAATAATCTCCCTTTTAATTTCAATGGTTATAAACATTTTTTCAAAATTAATCCCCCTTTTTTTTACATTAAATATCTTGTTTCTTTTATTTCTTTTTTTTTTAACTTAATACTCTGTCATGCTCAGAGGAAAAGGTATTTGTGTCAATTGAATAATGATTCCAAGCTAAAGTGGAATGAGATTGTTTGAGCATATAACGCTTCGTGTCTAAGCCTCTCAGAGCCACTTTATTCATTTCTACCGTGTGAACGTCATGTTTATAACTCCTGAAAGACACTTGTTTAGAGAAATGTGTTGCATTCATGTTTTGCAGGCATGACAAATAATCTTCAAATGTGATTGAGCGCATTCCCATTTTTGAAATTCCTTTTGATTTTTTAACAAGCTGACCGTCATAACGAAAAGCGTACAATTTAGATCGTAATCCTGCATATTCAGTCATGACTCTACCGGAGAGTTCATCCTTAAAAAGTCCGGGCACTTTTTTGTTTACCAAAGGTATTGCATATACGTTATCCGACGGGTAATTTGATGTATCAAAATACTGTATGTGAGTTTTGATAAATTCATAGATATCAGTACTTGTTTCAAAAAGAAATGCATCTGTGTCCATATAATTCAAAGTTAAATCATTTAAGTTCTTTTTCAGAACGTTATAATAAAAGTCATACATGATAAATTTGGATAAGTCAAGAATCGCCTGACCGATGTATATAGGCTTACACATATGAATTTCCTCTCTTAATAACTCGATTCCGACAAGATTTTCATCAAAAATTATATAACGTTGAAATGTTTGGCGCGATATGAGCTTTCTCGCCTGTTTCCAGCTCTTAACGAGCTTGAAGTCCTTATAAGAACGGACATTCTCCATAAATTTTCCATAAACACAATTGCTCATTTTTTTCCATAGATTCTGACCAAATTTAGACTTTTCCTCGGCTCGTTTTTTAGCATTTAGATCAATATACTTTTTCAAACAATGTGATTGCTTATAAGCTACCGCTCTATGTATGCATTTCAATTTCAAACCCAACTGTATGCACTGTTGCAGATTGCGGTAATGTATAATGTATTTCTCTTTATCCGACAGTGTAGCTAGCAACTTTTTATGTTTATCATTGGGAGGAATCTCACTCCTCGGACATAGTGGTAGATCGTTATGTGCATCGTGAATTTCTTTAGGATATTCCAGATCGACCTCTAATACATATCCTATTTCAGCGTCTTCCGGTATTTTTAAGAAATCGATCTCGTTAATTTCTACCTCAGTTAACCATTTAAGTTCGCCATAAGGGATATTTTCATGCCCCATCACAGAACCATAAAGAGAATTCGAATCTGTATAAAATAAATATTTAGACGGTAAAGACTCATTATAATTAGTCATATACTTGTTATTTGCCTTGGAGTAACGTTTAGACACTGTACATAATCCCCCCCTTATGCCAGATTCGAAAAATTCCATCATCTCTCTATCGGTAATTAGTGATATTTGAATGCCTGTCGTCTTAAGCATCGCATCGAATGCCAATCCTGGTATGGTATAATATTGACAAGGGTCCAGCTCGTATAAATTTAGACATAACGCTCTGAATTGTTGAAAAATGTCTGCGAGCAATAACGTGTCAGTTTTAAGATATAAATCACTATATTCTCCTAAAGTTTGGATATTGAATGTTCTCCATACTGTTTGAGCGTGCAAGTAATCTTCATGACTTATGTCGTCAAAGAATATTTCATCCGGTAATGCATTTTCATCCAATTTCTCTATACAATCTAGATAAGTGTATGGAAAAATACCCTTCCGCGTCATCAACTCTCGATGTATAGGATTTTTGTATTCTTCATTAATAATTTTAAAGTTCTCGGGGTTTAGCATGTCAGCTAAGCTGCTCAATTTATCATCTAAGAATCTATAACTGTCAAGAAATCTGAAATATATGGTTTTCCCACCTGAGGTATATCTCTTACTGAACGAAAGATAGTTCTCAGATGTCTGCGAGATGCATGTTATAGGCTCTTGATCGTAAGCTAGATTTTTTACAAGAAAATGAGCATCATAATTTGATAGACAATGAAAAATAATTGGAATGAAGTTTGGTAGTTTTCTGTTCAAGTTACAAGAATTGTGAGCTGCCCCTAAATATTTACCCGAAATGTGACAGTGATCTCTGACTTTTGTCACATTAGTCTCAAAGTCATGTTTACATAGGTAACACTGATTTGCATTTTGAAAATTGGTTTCATCCTCATCGGACATATTCAGTTCTTTTTTATGTGAATATACCTCCATGACATCATCGGCAATTACAGTAAGTTCCTTGAAAAAATCTTGAATCGCATTGGGGCCTCTAAAAATTTTGAATTTTGATAAGGAATCATCATAGTCGCATACTAATTTTAGCGATATTGAAATCGCTTCATGTCTCTGCACGCTTCTTGTCCAACTACTGTCATCAGATGGCTGACATGAGTGAACCTTTTTAAGTATCGATTCGATATCAGCGTAAATGACGAATGGAACCGCTGTACACTTGGAATATGCATTGAATTCAATTTTATCATTTACACCTATTTCAGGCATAGTTAAAACTTGAGATTTCTCGCATTTAAGTTTATGTTTGGCTAAATTTGTCTCATTTGAAAAATTCCTCAAACAACTTTCACATATACACATTTTATGTTTGCTTTTATTTATCTGTTTAGACAACAGTCGGGATATATCATTTATTAAACAATAGTGTGATTTGCTATCATTGCCTATTCTTAACAGGTTTACATGATGTTTTTTTATTTCTCTGGTATGATAGAGCAAAGTTATTGAATGGTCGTCTAGGCCGTATACTGTAATAGATATATTTTGATTCTGCTTTTCGAATTTTTTAATATCATCAAGAGATACAGGAAATGTTATTCCACTGAAATCGAATTCTTTAAACATGTTATACTTAGAGTAAGATCTAACTCTATGTTTATTAGTCTTTGCAGGATATTTAGATGCAAGCAGACAATAGCCGAAACATTTGTTATCTTCATTTTTTATATTAGTTACCGCCTTTTTGTTCTTTATGTATTCCGGAAGCTTTGTATAACATCCTGCATTTAAAGGATCATATTGACAGGCATTTAGCACTAACGAGCTTATCTGATATAGAGATTTGGAACTACTTTTTGATTCGAATGTATCGATACTTGAAAGAATAGGTTCTTTAAGTTTACTCTCATACCATTCAGTAGTATCTGTACTCTTTAATATAGCTTCCATTTTGCTATGAAAATTAAATGATTCAATTTTTTCATCATCAGGAGTCTGTATTATATACTGGCATACTAACGTACCACAAAATTTTATTCCCGAAGTGTATCGTGTCAGATTATTCCTAATTTCATTGGTAACTAGAGCCTTACATTCATTCAAAAATAACTCGGGATCTATCATATTCAATGTATTGTTTATCTGACTTGTGTAAATGCGATTTTTAAATGCTGATTCTATAATGTTACATGTCAAATCCTTTTTTCTCTGCTCACTCACCGATTCCATTTTAGATATCTTTGCAGAGGTCCCATCGGTTTCCAAGGATTTTCTCTTCGTTCCAGATATAACAGGAGCCTGCGTAACACTGTCTGAAATAATACAAATCTTATTAGTATATTCCGACCTTACTAGCCGCTATAATCTGAAAAGAAAAGCGTGTTATGCATTAACATGTCTTTTTTATTTTTAAGCCGGAATATATATGATATGCATGCATTATGACCTTTTTCTAAACACATTTATTATCCTGCCTAACAGGTAAAGAGAAGCGAATTATGCAGTAAAATGTCTTGTTTCTTATGCATGAAATATATAAGGTATGCATGCATTATAACTTTTTAATAATTTTTTATGGTAAGATAAATTTTGTAAAGTTAATATTATACTTCACACATTATATATGCTGTATGTTTTATCAAATACATATAAGAAAAACATTCTAATGTTTTAACAACAATAACATCAACAACAATAATAATAAACAGAAATAATAGTAATGATAATAATATAAATAATAACCAATATTAATTATAAATCTCAATGGAAAGTTTTTCTACGATTGTGCTCATGACAGACATCAAAATTTAAAGATGTTTATATGTAATGTTGATTATGACTTCTATTTTTTCTAACTGTATGTGTTTTTTAAGTACAAAATTATTGTTTTTTATATACTATGTATTAAGATGATTTATATAAGACTGAATGAAAGCAAGATACTTTTATTTTTTAAAAAAAGTAATAATGCGAAAAAAGATAACGTTACTTTTTAAAAAAACAATAAATAAGTAGATTTATAATTTGTCTTACCTTGGCGGTCTGATGGTACTGCTGTGACGCTGTGTGAAACTCCTCCGTCTGACTCTGAAATAATAAAATGCATTATTAGAAACTTTTGAACAATGGTTTTTACAGGTGTTGTATATAAAACTGCTTCTTTTCATAACACATACCTTTGCTTGTAAAAAAGTAATCCTGTGCCTCTTGTATCCCGTGGATAGGGCCTCTTGCCCCATATAGACCAATTGAACACCTCCCTCATTTATTGTCTTCTTCTGAACATCAGTCATATTCTTAAAGCGTTCCGGTAGAAATATTTGGAATTCGTCTAGCTCTAAGACGATCCTGTCTCCATATTTGGTCGCTACTGTTTTCAGTGACTTGATTTGAAATGGCGTATTTTGATCTACTTCCCTCAGCTTTCTTGTTGGAAGAATCTTACATCCTCCCGCCAATTCATTTAATTCTTGCATGAGTTGATCTGTAACATAACGATTTAAAACAAACTCTTTTAGTCTAGAATATATATATATATATGTACAGTCCAATTTACAGATATTAAGAACATATTTTTGAAGACTTCGAATACTGATATATGTGGTTAAACATGACTCCCGTTCAATGATTGACAAAAAAAAATAACTGAAAGTGTTCCATTTATATAGATCAAACTAAGTTGGTAATTTCGATCATAATTGAAACGTTTAAACTTACAAAAAACGAGATAAAGAGTTTCAATTATTAACACTTTTTTTTCACGAAACACATGCATGAATAAGCTAATATAGAAGGGAAACAGAACGTATATGTTTTTTAAAAAAGCACGCTATTATAATATTGAAAAAAGATGATATCCATACAAAATGATTATACTTCTCAAACACATAACATATTCAAGTACTTACCAGCCATTGCTCGTTCCTTCCGTGTATATCTGCGGTCACAGTTGAATTAGATGTTTCATTTCAGTCGAGGCTTCTTTTATATTATCAGGAAAGACACACACGCAGATCAGATTTACAGGATTTAACAAGTTAAAATCCCCCCACTACCTACGGAACTAGCCTTGACACACTTGAAACTACTCCACCCATAGTTTAAGAGTCTCTACCTAATATTGCTCTTACATTTCAAAATTTGATACTAAAGTCTAAAGTACTAAGACCAGCGTCTTTATACTCAAAAGTCTTTTTCCATATGGAGGCGGGAACTTCCACCCCACCATACAGAAAAACTTTCTCTATGCGCACGCATATCTATTTCTATTGGATAATTCTTTTTTGTACTTATACACATTACCTTCTTCAAGGTGCCCGGAGGGGAGGTCAACTCGAAAGAGTGGACACATTCTCAGCCCATCGTTAGGATCGAGAGATCCGCCCTTCCATAAATGTTTCTCCTTACATCCGAAAGTTAATTATATACATGAGATTTTAGAGGATAACCATGCCCCGTCCTCGACAGAAAGTTATAAAACATCGATATTTATCATCCTGCTAGCCTTTTTCTCACCGTACAACTTAACATGTATACAAGATAGATAAGAGGAGCTTCATTTAACACTCTGGACATGTCCAGAGAGAAATATACTTGACCTCAAAAACGAAAGTATACACACACCTGCTCATCCTTAGTCAAAATATAAAAGTCATGACATAC
>JAUKNK010000403.1:47500-130000 GCA_030765055.1 Mantis religiosa
CAATCTGAATGATGTTCAACCGTAAGAAACAAACAACATCCCACAAAACATGTATCCCATTAAAGCAAATACTTTGTAAAATATTTGTTTCACGTTACCTATTACTAAAAGTCTCTTTTTATTGAAAAATCTGAATATACCTTCAACCTCCTGCATCCCCCTTTAGTATACAACAAAATACTGATGGTGTACTAAAGTAACACGACAATACTTAGCTCATTGTGAGGAAAACAAAGTGATAGTTTTTCAAGCAAGAACTAATGACTGGCAAAACACAGTGTAGTTACTGTAGAGCGACAACGTTTGAGAATGGTTTGTGCATCATGAGGAGTGTCCGTCCCACATTGCTTAAGTAACAAAAGCAGTACATTACAATAGTTTTAAGTTCTGTACCTCCTATTTGATGGTAGAGTCCACATCGGCGGTGCTGAGACTGACGCATACCAACTAATAGGTGAGATATGGTAAGCGTTTCTATTGCTGTAATTATTCGTATAACGGGGACTTCATTTTTTTTATTACAGGAGCACTGTACACTGTATTATACACCGCAGAAAACAATGGAGGCGTGTAACATCTGGTGAGTGTTGTGACCATGGAATTGGTACTCCTCTACGCGTCCATCGAACTGCTACATCACTTTTCGAAATTATAATGGCACTTAATAGCAGCCTTCATGTAGCGGACCACTTCTTAAATAACTTTTACAGTTTCAGCCTAATATTATGGGTTAACCAATAAGTTCTGGAGTTACATTTTTGCATGCAAATTTTAAATGGTTTGATGCAGTACAATAAAACTTAGGTGAAGCTGCCCTTTGTGTTTAATCGAGGTATCAAGGCCAGAGAAGCTGCTCAAGCAACTATTATCCTCATGACACGCCATATTATTGATCTGAGAATAACAAAGATTATATAAGAGTAGAGAAACTAAATGCACCTTTTTGTAGCGCATTAGTCCTATATCAAATACCATAATAATTGATAAATATCTAACGCGTTGTACAACACTCTCATACATCAATGAATTGTGTAAATGTTTACTGAAAGTCTACATTAATTAATTAGAATTGAATAGAATAAGTATCCTGAAGAATATTTCGTACAGGAATAAGTCAGACTTCCATTATACAGTTAACGCTTGTTTCTTAGAAACGATTAGACAGTAATAATGCTGCAGTTTCAATCGTGCTATTCATGGAGGTGTTAATTAAGACCTTAATCTTTTCATACAACACAAATAGACAAATTTAAATTTAAAGGAATAAAGGGTCGCAAATAACAACTTTATAGAAATTGGTTTATTTTTCCAACAGAAGTGTACACTTTAATTCAATTCAAATTGTAAAGTCTTCTTACATTTCAGTGACATGTTGAAGATTATATTTGTCAAAGAAGCGCTTATTTGATAGCCTTTTTTAGTAAAAAGCCTGAAGTACAAAGGTTTGAAGTACAAAGTTCGTTTACGACTTTAAAAATAGCTAGCCCTTAAAATACATAAATGATTATATATACTCAAATATCATGCATTATCCTAATGTTAACAAAGAAGAACAGTTAAAATGGCAAGGTTTCGCACCTAATATTCAGCAATTATTGTAAATCTCTTTTCCAACATAAAATGGCATTTTTCATTACAGTGCTTTCTCTAAGCTTATTGACAGAATCTTGATCAGTCAAGTAAGCCAAAATTTTGGAACATGTTTACTTCATAAGATATTAAATTAATTATCGTCTTTATAAGGGAACTGAGAGGTCAATATGGTTCAGGATATATATATATATATATATATATATATATATATTCAGCGTGATATAAAACCAAAATTGTGAGTCTTGAAGTTATGTATTCTTAATTTTCCGTAATTTGGTTTTTCTAAAGCGTATAATAGGTAGGCGAAGACGTGTAATAGGTATTCCATCTAAAATTTCGATATCGAGATTTCACCTACATTACATGATTTCGTACCGATGGATTTAAAGAAACCGTGTTTACAAAAAGGAATATGTTATTTTTTATGTTTGTGTGTCTGTATGTGAGCGTATACAGCATAACACAAAAACAGGACTTGGTATTTAAATTTAGAATTTTCTAAGGATACGGAACGAAGATCTTCTAGAAAATGACCCGACACCAGACTATCCTACACCGGGAAGATTTCTTCGAAAATTTCAGTTACCTCAAAAATGATCGATGCGATTTTAATTAAAATACTATATGTTTAAGAAGAAAAATGAGCTCTACAAGTTGAATTTCCTGGAAATATCCTTGGAATATCTCTTCATTCTGTATGGCTTTGCGTAACTCGGAAACAGAAATGGAAAATGTTTTACTGCACAAAAATGAAAGTGCCCGTCGTTGAAGCATTTAGTTTATCACATACATTTTGTTTTTTGCGTGGAATGAACTAATTTGGAGATAATTCTTGAAAATTTTCTCATGTTTATAATTGCTGAGCACCTCTCAAATGAGAAGTTGTTATTCAGTTTTTATTCCTTGGCCATGCAAAGCGAATGTAATTTCCAAGCCATCACAATGGCAAGTTTTAAAAGATTTAAGTGTCACTTAAAGCTTACTGTATTCTCATATTCCCGTTGCCTACAACAGAATTAGCAGTAAGACCACTACTGCAGATTTTCCCTCGGTGAACATGAAGTAGATAGAGGCTTATTCTCTTGCAGGAACAGTTCGTACCAGGGCAGAGAAAGCCATGTGAGTACCAGCATATCCCATTTCTATAATAATTATTTGTTCACACACTTGACACACAGCCAACCCAAACTTGGCTACCATTCCTCAGTTCTTATTATGTAATAACCGGACTTCGCGGTAGTGTCTTTGTTTCCCAGTATTCTTAGGTAGGTGTTGTCGATAGAGTATTGATATACTGCCAAGAGAACACTGTGCTCGACTGCCTCTATATGTAGTATCCAGACGAAAGAGAGCGCTGTCTACTATAGCATCTTTATCTCACAAAAAAAAAAAAAAAAAAAAAAAAAATGACCAGTCGACCAGCACAGAGGTAGCTCCTGACCACTCTGTTGCTGCTGAAGAGGAAATAATTAGACGACTCAGATGCAAGCCCTGAAGAGAGAAAACAGTGTTTTGAAACGGCAGAACAAGGTTTATAAGTTCCAAGTTTCCCGAAATTCATCACAAAATGATCTCTCTTTATGTGAGGACAAGAACCGCCATTAGAATTAGGCACTTAAACAAAAGAGCGAAGGCAGAAATGATCAGGAAATTTGCAGCAAAGAAATATCTTCTATGGGTTGCTTCGTCATCTTCTTGAGCTACAGTGAGTAAGGACATATGAATAATAACATGTTTTAAACTCTAAATACTAACTGCTAGAAGGAACCTTCATTATAATACACAAGTGGGTGTTTATTTCTTCCGATTTTACACGTAGCAGAGCTTAAATAACACATACTCAGGGGCTAGTGTCTAACTCTCGCGGTTGAACTGTATTCTCAGTGACGCCATGCGCGTTAGCCAATGGCAGCGCGACTCTCCGGAATGGCCTACCTGAGTACTCTAGTTGCCTTGGTATCCAGACGCGAGCAGCTCTTTTAGGGGGTGGGTGAATTATAATGTACATATCCTCTTTCCCTTCTTAGGCGTTTTTCCATTTAGCTGTACGCTCGTCGCACTGGTTGTTCAATCTATGGATATATTGAAAGAATCAAATATGCTCCACATCAAGCATGCATGAGAATTAATATTGGTTATCATTCTTTAGGTTTCTTACCGTTGTTTTTATTATTTTAATTTCTTTCACTGCATTTCGCCTGAGCGTGATTGGGTGTAACAAGTCGGCTGTGCTCCTACATAAACTTCGCTCGTAAAGCATGTATAACAGCCTTACCTTATAGAAGATGCTGAAATTGACGTCCACTCCGGCTAAACAAGCAGGAGAACCAGGAGAACACATTTTGATTCACACGATTAAGTGGGGCCACTCTGATGCTTCCGATTTCATTTCTAATATTTTGTTTTAGTTCTTCCAAATATATGAGGATTTGTCTACTAAACTTTGGTCTCTCAAGTTATCCCACAAGTAAACACCACACACTGTTAGGTGGAGCAAGATAGCCATGCACCTGCACTAATCACTCTATCTTAAAACACTGACCCAATTTTATTCATGGACTCCTCTGCTGTATGGGCAGAAGCAGCATATTGTTGAAACTATCCATATGATTTCTCTTCTTCTGTTGATTCATGATAAAATAGGGCCAAAATGCAATTTCACTACCTCTCTGCATTTACAATATTCTCGTAAAATATTGAACCGATTATATGTCTAGTGCTAACAGCACACCAAACTCCAACCTTCTGATTATAATCAGGGATCTCTTGAACTAAATGTGGATTTTCAGAGATCAACTACTGACTGTTATGAGTATTGACATGACCACTGATGTGGAACCATATCTCCTCAGAAAACAGCACAAGCTGTGGGTTAATTAAACCGTTATTCACTGAAGAAGAGAAGCCATCCAAAATCATACATCCGCGATATTGGGTTACCTTGTTTTAAATCATGGACACTTGTACAGTTATATGGTTTTCGTTTCAATAATTTAGTTGCTATATATGCCGAAAACTCTGATATTCCAACTCATTGTGCTTATATTTGGATGGATTTGTTTGTTGATCATTCAAAACATGCGCCTACGTCATCTAACTTGTCCTCTGATAACTCTGTATGTATACGCTTTTGTTTTTTGTTTGCTACAAAACAGTGGTTTCCAATATCTTTATAATCTCCTGACTTGTAAATTTGGAAGGAGGCACTTCACTAGACCGAACACGGCTTAGTGATTCACAATTATAATAACTTCTACACACGACAATACGTTGGTATAAAGTCAAACCCTTGTTCACGTTGGTGGCCAGTACAATACTGCCGAGGATAATGCACACAGCTAGTTCCCGCGCAGAGCGGCAGCCGGTAGTGGGGAATCCAGCAAGGTTGCGGAAGAGACGAAGCGTCATGTGCCCCGTTAGGTTTTAATTGAACAAACACAGACTTACAATACAGAAGAGCCTCGGTTGTCTGACCTTCAGTAACTCGACATTTCTTACTATCCGACACTTTAATAAAAAGCATATTTCTCAAATAACAATCACTTACTACAATTTTTATTCAGTCGGTGACTAAATTCTGTGACAGCCTGTGCGGAAAGTGATTATATAACTGTCACCAGTACTTGATCAGTAGGACTTGCATCCTCAAACCTTCAGTAGGTGAGCAGGTATAATTTGGGCGAGGACGACATTGTTTTCATTTCTTGTGAGTACAATATGGCAAGTAAAAGGAAGAAAATAGTTGTTTACATGGAAGAAAAGTTAAAGGCATTAAAAGAGACTGGACAAGGGGGAAACTCTTCAAAAAGTGGTTTCAGATTATGGTGTGAGGCGTGCTACAGTGGGGGGTTGAATAAAAAAAGAGAAGACATTGTAAATTGGTGTGCCACCAGAGCAACAATTGATGCGGTAAAACACAGATAAACAATGAAGCAATCTGAAAATGAAAAAGTTAGCAAATCACTGTTTTATTTGGTTCACTCAAAAGCAAGAAAATGTTCTACCAAAAGCAGGCCCCATCCTGTACAGGGGCTGTATTTCCAGAAAGCGTTCAGTGAACAGGATCCAAATTTTACTGCCAGCATTGGGTGGTTTGATCGTTGAAAACAACGGTACGGTATCAGGCTAAATCTGACGTGCTGACATTTAGAACTCTTGCAGCCCGAGGGGAGGCATCTGCCCCTAGCTAAAAGCGTAGTAAGGATTTTTTTTGCCTGCGAAATGTTACGGGGAACTTCAAAGCTAAATTACTAATGTTTGCTAAATCTAAAAGGCTTAGAGCATTTTAGAACTTTTCTGTTAATGCTCTACCAGTGCATTATACTAACGAGAATTCTTCCTTGATATCTGCTGCCATCTTTAAAGATTGGTTCTTTACACAGTTTGTACCATCTATAGAGAAGTTTCTAGCTTCCAACAACAGCCCAAGGAAAGCCATCCGTTTACTAGACAATGTCCCATCACACCCAAATGTACAATAACTTAGAAGTGGTGATATCTAGGTCTCGTTTCTCCCACCTAAGGTGACATCTTTTTGCCAGTCAATGGACCAAGTATGCTGGAAACATTGAACAGAAAATATCAGCGACAACTCCTTTTGTTCCTGATAGAGGAAATGGACAATGGCAAGGATATGATGGAAAAGTTAAGATCTATCAACATGAAATACGTAGCATAATGGGTGACTCAGGCCTGAGAAGAAATCGAAACAGCAACATTAGCAAAGTCTTGGAACATACTGTTAGGTGATGATGAAAATAAAGAAGAGTACAAGAAGGCATGGGTGATATTATTCCCTTACTGAACCGCATTCCTGGCTGTGAGGACGCTATGACTCAAGATGTGAGTAGCTGGTGTGCAGAAGATGAACAGTTTGAACTCAGTGGCTCTGATATGGTTGATTTCGTGAATGGTAATGACAATGAGGATGAAGCAAAATAGGAAATTGAACAACAAAACGAGAAGACGATGAGTCACGCTGAATGCTTAAGTGATTTAAAGATGGCATTAAGATACGTGGAGCAACAGCCAGAGGCAAGTGCAACTGAGGTATTGATGTTTCGTCGATGGCGGAATCTCTCAGCAAGGAAACGTCATTCAGCAGGTAAGCAGACTTAATTTAAAAGTTTCTTCTCTTAAGACATTTGTAGCTTCTTTTAGTTCAATATTGCATTTCGAATTGGTGTGATTATTCAGTAAGTACCGCAAAAGCAACAATAGCTTTTATAATACAGTACACCTACCATTTTCTAAATTATTTTGGAAATTATTCATTTCCATTTTCAAAATTACCTTGTATTATCCGACATTTTAGGCTATCCGACCTTGTTCAGGGTCAGTTTAGGTAGGATAATCGAGACGGTACCGTACACGTAAAACAGATATTAATATACATATAGGTATGAAACACGTGTTGAGAAACCTAAGTTCTTTTACACCTTGTTTCTTCTTCATGACGTGCCTCTATGTTTGTAGAATCCTCACTGCAGGCACTACAATAAAGTTCCTGAAACCTCAAGAGTAAATACAGGGTTTTCACTTAAATACTCTTTGTATATCAAGGTGCTGCTGTTGATGACATTATGAGGACAAAGCGCAAATACATGATGTAGAGTTAGTGTAATTTTTCATGTTTTTGGTGGAATGTTTTGCTTCAAGACATCCTTGATTACACACAACTTCGCATATACACAATTTTTATGTAGAAATGCAGCGGCGCAGAACCCAAACAAAACTTCGGTGCGATCGTACCATAAGCCATCTGGCTCTACTCCATCGGCCTCCAAATTTTCCTGTTTCGTAATAATATTAACTAAAGTGGTAGACGTTTAACCTATTTGTGTGAGAATGTGTATATATTTAAGTTTCTGGAAATAGACCTTTACGTCCTTATCACTTGGAATTAGTTTCATACAACTGGTAAGCCACTAGTATACTAAAATGAAAATAGTATACATTTAGATTTATTGAAAACGCACAGCTTATATAAAAGTATATACCTATAATAGTATCAGGCAAAACGGATGCATTTGTGTTAGTGACTTCACATATTTAATAATTTCTGTTATGGTTTTAATTTTTGAAGTGCTCAATAATTCCGCAGTTGGTCTCGATGTCATAGGAAGAACATACAGCAACACTCTGCTAGTTTAAACACTTGACTATCGGTTAGGTTCCGGTAAATATCTCGTATCTGTAATTAAATATGCCTTGAAATGACATAAAAATTTCTAAGCATTAAAGCCAGGATGTGCTATGCTGGACACAGCATATTCCTTGTTTTTATATAAAATTAAAAACTATATGTTGATAAATCAGGTAAAAACCAAGAGTACTTTTTTTCGTGCACATCTCACCTTATTTCTCCACATAGTCTCCATTGATGGCGATACACTTGGTGCAGCGATGTTTAGGCTTTTTAATTCCGTCGGAAAAATAGGTGGTTCCGTTAACGTCTGCAAAATACTAACTACCAATAATTCTTCATTTTATGAGAATTTCTTATCACTAAGCCAAACTTCCAAGTTGAGAATAGGAAGAAGTCATTTGGGGCTAAGTTCGGTGAATAAGGTGGATCAGGAACCAATTCATAGCCCAACTCATGCACTTTCGACATCGCAATTGTTGCTGTGTGCGATAGTGCATTATCCTGGTGAAAGAGCACCTTTGCGTTTCAATCTCGGTCTCTGTTCAGTTAACTCTTGTTGCAAACGATCCAACAATGAAGAATAATAGGTTCCAGTTATGGTTATGCATTCTTTTCAAGTAGTCTATGAGGATTATTCCTTGAGAATTCCAAAATAACAGTGGCCATCACCTTACCAAAATGGTCTATAGCTTCTTTGGTGCACTTTCACCAGCCCTTGACCATTATTTTGACTTCTGTTTTCACTCTGATGTGTAACGATGTATCCAAGTTTCAACCAAGGTCATAAATCGGCGCAAAAAGTCTTGCGGATGGCGATTAAACATCAGCACAACACTCGGTAAATGTGTTCTTCCGGATATGCTTTTGGTCGACTGTGAGCAATCGTAGCACCCATCTTGCACAGAGCTTTTTCATTGCCATATTTTTTCATGCAGTATATTGTGCGCTCGCTCTGTTGAGTTGCCTACAGCCTCAGCAATCTCACGAGCTTTGATTCGGTGGTCTTCCATAACCAGACCATGAATTTTTTTTCAATGGTGTCCTGCGTGTTGACCTTAATTTGGCAACCAGGACACAATTCTTCGGCGCTTCTACGACCAGTTTAAATTAATTGGTCCAAAAGTAAATGGTCTTCAATGTTGATGCAATTCAGTTTTGATTTGTGCGGCAGTCCAGTTCTTCAAATGAAAATGTTTAATAACAGCACGTAAGCCTGTTTTTTTTATTTTCAATGGCAGCTATCACATCACCAGTTCAAATGGGTGTCAGCAATGAACTGTAAATTGCAGCATACTCAAATTTTCTGTAAAATCTTTGGAATAATCAAGCTTACCACCTAGAAAGTTGCAACGAAAAATTTGCATCCCTTTATGGAAATTTACCAGACTTATCAAAAGACCCTCGTATACCTTAATATGTAGATTTCTTTATTTTTTACTTATTTTAACTTTTTGTATTGTTTCCGTGTTCGTACACATATACCTACACCATACATATAAACACCTATGGGGGCCATGAACAAGGCGGAACTCGAACCCGCGATTCCCTACGCGGTGGACATTAGAGATACACTTACTAACGACCACGTCTGAGGGCCAGCTTGTTCAGTGTGCTGGCGTGCACACGAGACCACTGTACTTACAGTTAATGATTCATGGTCGCTGTTTTGAACGTGCTATGTGGTGCTATGAATTAAGTGTAGATAACCCGAAATCAAATGCTGTACAATTCCTGTGCCTTGCATCAGGGATAACAGCTTGTAATAGCTGTGTAGAAGAAATCAATAATACATAGAGAATGAGACCGAATGCAGCATCAGCTTTTTGAAACCTAAAATTCTAAATACTATATTTATCTAGAAGAAATATACTTTATTACCTTATGGTGTTTTAGAATATGAAAACATTTACGAAACTAGAACTAACGCCAAGTTTATTACAGCATTAAATCATATTTTGAGTGCATAGCCTTATAGCTACTCCTTTTATTAAGTAAGCATGAAGTAGCAGGAGAAATGTTTGAAGCAAATAAGAGTGTCTGGCAATAAAACCGAGAATATAAATTTAAACGCCAGGAAGAAATCTCTTTTACATTTTGAAGATTTCTATGTTCACGTTTACTGCACTTTTGATTTGTACTAAATACAATATTATTACAGTCTTCGTAAATTATTAAAGAAAACAATTTTACAGGTGTCATTGCAATCCTTCATCGAAAAATGAAATGATTTATTTATGTTTCATTACTATACATAAAATTTAAAGGGTTATTCCTCCAATATAATTTCCTTCTAATAGTCAGTCAGTGCATTGGCTGTTGGTTCCTTTCTATATTGTGATTTTCTGTCAAACCCAGAACTAGTTGATGATACATGCTACTCAAATTTTAGTGAGTACGGAAAAATATGACAAAAGAAACACTGATCAGGCTATATGCTATTTGGCGCATGCATTTTTTACCTTTTTTTTCTGAAGAAGTAGGATGTCAAATATTTGCCTAAGTGGGGCTTGTAAAGGATGAGCATAGCGCTTTTGGAAGATGCATCTTTAACTACTTTGTTATCCTCCTTTCTGTTTAGTCATATTAGCATGGAAGTAAATATATAGTATACTAAGGTTTTTAAGCTTTTATAGTATAATTCATAGGAATTCTAAAACAAATCTCCCGTTTGGTAGATACAGTATTATATGTATATAAGTGGCTTTCAATATGAAGCTAAAGTCGCGTCGATAAGTAGGAAACTGCAAACATGTTAATCATCGGGAATGATGAATTCATTTTCTTATAATTCACTCATTTTTGTTACATTTTGAAAATTGTGGTTTTGAAACAACCTGATAACAAAAAATCCAGAGGAGTTGAACTGGCTAATATGCCTTTACACCGAATTCAGTCGATAGGATCCCTCAAGTTTTCAGGATATACATCGTTGTAGTTACTGTGGAAGAATTGGATGGTTTATCAATGTAATGAAGCCGTTGGTTTACCGCTGAATGAGGTGGGATGTCTTCTTTGAATTTAGCTAATTCTACAGAAATTACAAATATAGCTAACCAGCACTTTCAGCGCCCAGTTCTATGGTATTATTCTCTAATGCACTGCACCAAGTAAGCTGCTTGTAATTACCTATCGTAATCGGAGAGAATTCTGAGAAGCTCAATAATAGAGATTATACTGTGACTTTGTGTTATCCCACTTCTGACACCAGTGTGACTTTGGTGGGTTCGTGGAATAAAAAGTCCAATTACACAAACTCAACAATGTTCTTTATTTCCACCGACTTACAGTTTAACACTTGCCAATTACACAAAATTTCTTTCTGCACACAATTACAATTTACCCGTTCGTCCGTTACAACTTCCTTGTACTCGCGATTACATAAACTCCGATGCACGCACAGTCTTCTGTTGCACAATCCTTTCGTTCATTAACACGTCACTGACTAACTCTTACACCAAGAACTGCGACTGTCTTCTCGCTCACACTAACCAACTGATTGACCAACTCAAACCAACAACTCACTGACTCCGTGTGTCTGTAACCCTCTTTATAGGAATATCGCCGGTTTCTAGTGACCAGGAGAATGTTCCAGACTCCGTAATTTCTGGAACCAGGTGGGCAGAAACGGACGGCCCACTGATGTTTTTCCTCCCAACCACTGCCTGTCAAATACTACAAGACAAACGAGGGGAAGGTGTGGCTAATGCGGTCCTCCCCCCTGCATTCCGTTCCCAGCTGGTTACAGGGTGCTCCAATGCTCCCGTTACACTGCTCCCTCCTCAAAGCTGTTCGTCCTCGAACAGCCCCATCGTAGCGTGCGAGGCGGTCCAGGTGTACCACCAGCATCTGCCCGGAGTCTGAGCCAGAAGTAGCGCTGCCGTAGTTTGTGAATCATTCGGTTCGTTCCCAGGTGTCCTCCTGAAGTACCGGCGTGCACTTCCTCCAAGGCTTCCGGGACCTTGCTCCGGGGAAGTACCAACTGTTCTCTCTGCGCCTTCCCATCGGGTGACTCCCATACCCGGAATAGCACGCCCACTCTGGTCTTCAACGAGTCCCATTGGGCCCAGTGCGAATTGTAGGTGGCGCTCCTCGGTGCGATGTCCTCCCAGGTCGGTCTCGTCCCTGCGTCCACTTCCCTCAAGAGTGGCCCCAAGTCTGCGTCCGCCAGCTGCTCCCTCCTCAGGCCTGCGCTATCCCAGCCTTCAGCAGGCACTGCCACAACTACTCGGACTGCTGCGGCACGCTCCTCCTCTTCCACTCTTGTGCGCTCGTGGCCGTCCTGGATCTGCGATAGGACACCTCCAATGCAATGGTCGCTGGCGTCGGTGTCCACAATGAAGGCGCCACCCGGTTGTGGGAAACCCAAAATTGGAGCACTGCACAGGGTCCCCTTCGGGTGCTGGAAGGCGTCTTCGGCGTCCTCCGTCCACACATAAGGCCGGTTTTCCTCCGTCAGGCGGGTGAGGGGTTTTGCGATGTTGTCGGCCTTTTCCTCTAAATCATTAAGGCGGTCGTCTACTTGACCCTTCCGCTCGCCCAGCTCCGTCACGTCATCCCTCACGCCGGCCAACTGTTCTTCAAACTTGGCGGCGAGAGCCTCGTTCGCCACCTTCATTTCGGTAGCCGGACCGTCATTCGCTGCTCTCATTTCCGTGGTTAACTCGGCCTTCACTTGTTCCATCTTCTCGGCGATGTTGTTTGCCATCTTCATTTGTTTCAACTCTGCGGCGATGTTCTCCCTAGCCGTCCTGATTAGTTTCAGTTCCGCGGCCAGGTTATTTCTAGTCTCCAGCGTCTCTGTTAATTCGGCCCGCATTTCTTCCATCTTCCTGATGATGTTGTCTTTAGCCGTCTTCATTTCTTTCAGTTCCGCTAAAATCTTTTCTAATGCTGCCTCCATCGTTGTAATGTTCGGTGATGTTGTTTTCCCGCTTCCTGACACCAGTGTGACTTTGTGTTATCCCACTTCTGACACCAGTGTGACTTTGTGTTATCCCACTTCTGACACCAGTGTGACTTTGGTGGGTTCGTGGAATAAAAAGTCCAATTACACAAACTCAACAATGTTCTTTATTTCCACCGACTTACAGTTTAACACTTGCCAATTACACAAAATTTCTTTCTGCACACAATTACAATTTACCCGTTCGTCCGTTACAACTTCCTTGTACTCGCGATTACATAAACTCCGATGCACGCACAGTCTTCTGTTGCACAATCCTTTCGTTCATTAACACGTCACTGACTAACTCTTACACCAAGAACTGCGACTGTCTTCTCGCTCACACTAACCAACTGATTGACCAACTCAAACCAACAACTCACTGACTCCGTGTGTCTGTAACCCTCTTTATAGGAATATCGCCGGTTTCTAGTGACCAGGAGAATGTTCCAGACTCCGTAATTTCTGGAACCAGGTGGGCAGAAACGGACGGCCCACTGATGTTTTTCCTCCCAACCACTGCCTGTCAAATACTACAAGACAAACGAGGGGAAGGTGTGGCTAATGCGGTCCTCCCCCCTGCATTCCGTTCCCAGCTGGTTACAGGGTGCTCCAATGCTCCCGTTACAATACTTATAAAATTCCTGCGGAACTTCCTCACCCTAATCAAAAAATAAATTTAGATGATTCAGATGATGATGCTGGTGATGGTGTTTGTGATAGAGTTCATGGTGTTTCCTTAATTTAGTTTTATTTATGGATATATCCTTTAGGGAATTATGGAGACCCTCGTAGGTAGGTCATTTTATAACACATTATGTCTGGAACATATTTCTGTATAGTGTAACACTATTGTGTAACACTATTTCTGAGTATCTCAAAACGAGCTTGTCAAAGAAATCGTCATTGCCTTAGAAAACGTTCGGGAAGTTACTGCTGAGCCTCAGCTGCATTGCGATACGTTCACCGTACAGCACATACGTTTCCGAGAAATTCCTTTGGCGAGCATTACAATTACCCATTTGAGTAAAACGTCTACTTATCTGACAGATGTCCATGTATGGCATTATTACTGATGACAAAATAAAAAATTATCGCATAGCAGATCTTCCTTGGTATGTCACACTAATGTTGCTGTTGTAATTCTTTTTGCCTTTACATCTGCAGGGAAGATGAAAGTGCTAAACAGCGTGTCCGTGTTCCTCTCGATAACCACCTGATATGCACTACCTATGTTAATTTAACAAGCTGATTACCGAGTAAAATAACTCCATAATAGAGTGTGACGTTCGTATCTAGGAGATTCCGGATTCGATTCTCGTTGGACCATACATTCTGATCCTGTTATCCTAGCAGTTTTCCGAGATGGATAGGCGAATATTAAGGTGGTTCCTTTTATTCTAGGAAATGTCTTATTCTAATTTAATTTAGTTTCATTTTCTTGTCATGATTTAGTGTCGGAGGGTCAGGAAAGTTCAGGCATATGGAGAAGGTGTGTGCTTTGAGTAAGTGACTGCCCTGAAGCCTGGTGAGTGACGGACCCCAGCTAGACCTCTCCTTGGCGAGAGAGATTTATATGAGAGTTCCCACCATTATGGGAACCTCTCACCATGAGATATTATCCGGCTGCTGCGAACCAGCCACTATGTAACCAGTCACTCTGTGCCTGCTTCACTTCATTGCTCACTGTATGTGGTACAGAAATTAACAATTTAAAGATAATCCCTTTCCACATTGAAGCCCCTATATAAATATGGAAGTTAGTGGTGGCTATACAAATGAAATCACGACAAATACGACATTTTAATGCTTTTAGTAAAGTTTAGCACTTATGTACATAAATTAACTCCAGCTAAGTAGTAATTACAACAAATGAAGGTATATAGGTAGATCATTATACCTTCATATTTCACTACACATTAACAAACTTTATATACATATATAAAGTACTTCAGGACAACTATGTATTTCTATTACATTATTGTAAATAAAACATTGATTACTATGTTCATCGTGAGAGAGTGTACACAGGATTTTGTGCGCAGTTCAATCATTTCAACAACCCTATTTGAACTTCGTATCATATACGAAGCACATATGTGAATCAAGAATAGGACTCAACCGTTAAATATTCCAGTCTTAAAGTTTTGTGTCAAAGGTGAAGAGACCTAAACACTTTAGAGAAAAAATTTTTCATGGCATTATAGAACGAAAAGAGGTGGGGACACTTGGTTTCACAAAAATTGCTAGTACAATTATCGAAGATGTATGATGATAGCACTATGTGACAGTTTTCCAATATAGAGTGTAAAACTGCTAGATTAATGTAAATTCTTGAGAAAACTTATTAATTATTAAGCTTCGTGGAATTATTTTTCGAGAAGGAATTAATCGTACTCAAAGTATAATGTAGAGTTCAAAGAAAAATGTTTAACTCATTGGAATGGTTTTAATTTAATAAATGATTGAAAATTGAATTACATATTATGAAGTAAAAACATTAAATATTAGGAAAGAAGTCCTAAAACTGAATTTAATAAAAAGGTAGAAACCCCACTTTTTCCTACTAATAACTAAATTACGGATAATGAAGTCAAACAGAAAGGAAAGACTCAAGAGGCAAATACAGAAGGTTGTAAAGAAAAGCTTTAGAGAGGTTTCTGAAAAACACGAAAATGATGCTAATGAAAGGAATACAACTATATTTTCATATTTTAATTAATTATGAAGCGTATTGATAATGAAGTCAGTTGCGGAAAAACATTCTTAGGAAACATTAAGGAAGGAAGATAACAGCAACAAGAAAAATAAAATTATATACAAAATGAGCATATGTACCCATTCCGAAGACTGGGCGTTTCAAATCCATGTAAAGGAATTCTCTTTTAAAGGAACTTGAACTTAATGATTAACAGAGTTTTTAAAACATGTACGTACATGTTAGAAAATCTATTATCTACAATCCTTAGGAGAAACGAAGGTAAACTATAATTCCCATTTGTAAAGATAAATACAAAAATTAAATACTCTTTTAAACTATTTAAAATGACTTTAAAACGTTACCTATTCTAAAGAAATAACTTGTTCCATGAATACAATAAACAGAACAGTACTAACGCAACAGTAATGTGGATATTATCGCTGAATCGGAATCTGGATAGATTGTTCCTTGACTCTTTTTCAACACACAGAAACACAGAATATAATACAGGCATAGAGTTTATGCACTTCTAAAAAGCGTTTGAGACAGCTGATTGGCTTACACCACATATTGGCATACTTAACTTCCTGTGTTAGCGCGTGTCAGATGTGCTTTGACGCGTTTCAAATGATCTGCTGTTTGCAGAATAGAAGTTCTCTCATAACCCAGTGGTCGAGGTACACTGCAGTACGCAATTACGAGATATGTTCCTCAAGAGTCGTCAGAACTTAGGGAAGAATTGGCTCTGGTTATTTGTAGCATAAAAGGTTGCTGCAATGTGCTTTGTGTAAGTATTGTAGAAACATCTTGTAACGATTCCCCTTGGTCATAAACATAAAGTCGCTTAATATATGTTATATCAAAATAATAAAAGGTTAGCATAGATATTCTATACTGATTATTTTGCATTGAAAGGAAATACTCAGCTATCACAGAAAAACACATTATAATAGATAAGGCATATATGTATAAAATAAGAAGTGTATGATGGACTAGAAATGTAGATGAACGGAGAAACAGAAATATGAGATTCCTCAAGGTTGAGAACACAGGTGAGTCGGCTTTCTTCATAACAGGTCCACCTCTAGGAACAATGCCTCCAAACCATGTGGAGGGTCGATCTGGTGCCCTGTCTACCCTTTCATGCCAATACGTACGTGATCGATACAATTGAGTCGTAGATTATCCGCATTCTTAAATTTTCTCAGCGTACGTGCCTCGGAATTAAATAAGTGGACGCTGTGGGAAACTCTATCAACGTCCGGTCATGCGCACATACAAAATTCGTACGATGGTTTAAATTCGAAATTGAAACCAACCAACTGCAGTTTAGAACTTACACACGTGATTCACACAAAAATTCAAAATGTAACGATAGAGGGGGAAATCCAGGAGATAGTGGATCCGTGATCTGGATAGCTGCGAAACGCTCTCTCTCGGTCGGGGCGTAGTGGTACCACGTCATACATACCAGTGCGGTAGGAATACACTGAATACATAACACGTGTAAAGAACTCTATCGTCACCGCCAAACACAACACACGAGTATGCAAACAGCGACTTTCCAGGTGGCGAGTGAGGTATCTAATTACAGTAGTGAATAAATCGATCATGGAACACTCGAGGTGTTTTCTTCGCCAATCACACCACATCCAGTCAGGAAGAACCTGGAACAAATAAGAGAGTCCATGCAGTGTGAACCCCGAGGAAAACCCGACCTTTCCAGGAAACCTCCCCCATCCATAACCCTCACCCGTCACCTTTCCTACTTTATGAGGTGATGAGTGCTGGGAGGACTCAACCAGGTTTTTAACGGACAAAGACCGCCTCAATCTACATTTTCAGTATTGTTTGTTTACTTTTCCTGTAAGTGTATAAGCAATATTATGTTTATTTCTTCATATTGATAAGAGGAATTTGAATTTCTGAGCGTGAAACCTCCATTTTATGAATAATAATTAACAAAGCAGGCGATTTGCTTTTGCTGGCTAATAGCATACAGGAGTAGCTACATCACGTCACAGTTCTCATTCACGACCCTCTCTCCCGCATGTTAAACGCGGCACGCGCATACCTGATTTATCTAAGGGATTCACCAACATTTCATTCTTGTAACACAAATCCTATAATGTAGCATAGCAATTAACACAAGGATGAGGAAAAATTCAAGTATAGAGTACAGGAAAATCACAATTTATTTGCACGCTACACCTGTAAATTGTATTCTGTTTGCAGAGATGAAATAGCAAGTGTAAAAATTAAGAAGATGGGTTTCCAACAACCATAATACTTTTCAGATGGAGTTGAAGGAAAGAAAAATTTGCTCATTTTATATAACTACATATTAGTATTTTGTTAAAATTAGCTTTTGAAAAACATAAGGAATTTTTCTGTTTAGTTCATTTTTTCCCTAAGTATCTGGTCATGTGGACATGATGTGTATAAAATGTTTCAGCTGCTCGATTTCAAAAGATAAGAGGCACATGAAAAACATTTTGGTCAAAAACATACAAGAACATGGGAAGATTTTATGGAAATTCTAAAAAAAAATCCATATAGTTACGTTTTGAAGTCTTAGAGGTTAACGAGCGGGATAAATAGAGAATTGAAGAGCAGATGCAAAATTAATTAGATTTGCGGAAGACTACAGCTTAAACTAAGTAGCGCTAGTTAAATAGGAATAAATACAAATTAGAGCTTCAGATATCATAAACATTATAATAAATAAAAATGGAAACGATGTGTCAAAACAATTGAACTACTTAAGTTGTCACGTAAAAATTGATTTCACTGTTAAGTTTAAGCTTTCAATGGGGATCCTGCAGATACCTACTGAGCTATACAACGTAGTACAAGCTAGGGCAGGATAGGTCTTTGTAGCAGAAAGGATAAGGGGGGATACAGGAGATGCATGGTTTTCATGTCTTGGGTCTTTTTGATTTGACGCTCAATAAAGAGGCCATTTATGACTAACCTTTATTCACAGATTACTATCGTTAGGTTCACTCCTGCAGTTTGATCCTGAGCGCTCACACATTTATATCTTTGCATCAGAGACCATTTCAGGAGCTATTTGCTGAAGAACATCCGATACAGTCAGCTATTTCCTTTCCACCAGCATTACGTAGTATCGTGTAATCCCACTTTGTGCAATAAACGCTCGTCTTCTCGTACTGCCAGATTGTCTTAGATACCTCAAGTGCCCACCTCAGTAGCGTAGATGGTAGCGTATCTGCGTAATGTTCAAGAGGACCTGAGTTTGAATCTCTGTCAAATCGAGTTATCTGGACAAGTTTCTTCCGGGGTTTCCGTTATCCTGAAAGAGGAATGTCGGATAATTCAAAGCTGGGCTCATATGAACATCATTTCACCCATTACATTCATTCATCGTCCGAGGTGACTTAACGTTGGAGGACGTAAAATTAAAAAAATACATGTCTCCAGTACTTGCAGATTGTGAACGAGTTACACGTTTGCGTTCACCCAAGATACCATTTTGAGTTCCCTTATTCATGTTAATCAGATTTCACTAATTAAATGTTCTGTTTCTCCTAAACAATCGCTCATATTGCCTAAGTAATATTCATGGATGTATTTATTTATCATGGCTGTAAGTTACTTGCCTATAGAGTAATACAGAAACACCCTCACTTAGTTCTCTTATACGAACATTAGATACCGCATCAGTTAACATGGAAGCGGATCCAACGTCTAGACGAAGTAGGTATTCCTAAACATAAGTTACACATAAGTTACACATAAGTTACACATAAGTTACCTTACACATAAGTTACTCATAGATTGCAGTATCCTAAGCACGCCTGTTTAGTTTACCAGTTGTTTATATCTGCGATAGGCCCTCGCATAAACCTTCCTCGTTGCACTCCCAAAAGGTCTATTTAAAGGATCTCATATAGTATATAGCATTCTAAAATTAATATTGGACATAACAATACATAAATTACAATAAGTGGATTCGGTAGATATTTTGCCGTTTCAAAGTGACAAGCTGAGATTTTGTGTGGCTTACCTTAACGATCTGCTATATTATGTGGAATGAATGAATGAATAAATAAATAAATAAATAAATAAATATAAATATAGGCATCACTGCTGAAAACAAGTAATTTGAAGTTATCATTTACTCTTAAACCACTAAGAAAATTTATTTTAGTCACTGATATTAACGTTCATTCTATTTCAATTGCTTTTATGAATACGGATTAAAATGTTTATTTGTACAAAAATTGTTCCTGAAGTTTATTACTTCATAATTTTTTTCTCACTTAATTTCAAGCAAATCGTTCACAGTGGTTGCTGTTCTTACTGCACTCACATATTCTGTATCAATTTACTGCACAGCTCGTATAAAAACCTTGTTAGTTTGTTTTTCTTTCTGTCATAGAAGTTGCATCTCCCTCGAATATTTAGTTGTGGAGCTGTAGAAGTACATTCGGTAAACCCAGAATTTCCCTTGCGCGGTTTATGATGCTCGTAGGAGTATTTAGCCGAATGACCCTATTTACAAGAATACGTTTTCCAAATAAATTATTAACTGTTCTAAACCTTATGATATATACTTTGTAATATTACAAGGGTGAAACCTTCCTTACCTGCCAAACATCGTAACAGAATTGAAAGAGTTGATGACGACCTGACTCAGAAGAATGCACGCTCAGTGTCTCACACCCCGCACCTCACCAATATGCTGTTTTAGACAGTAAAGACTGTCTCCAATTATTGACAACGATTCGTTAAGGAAAGAGGAAAAGGCAGAAAAAGCCGCTAACGTTAATCTTGATTTCATAAATAATTTTTGACGGAAAATTAAAACTGCGGACTCACATTCCGCAGCACGTATAACGGAGGGTTAAACTGTACTTAACTCTCCTTAAGCTGACCGCGCCGTGGCTCAGTGGTTAGACCACTTGGCTCTCACCAAGGTGGCCCGTGTTCAATCCCAGGCAACTGCAAAGTGAGAATTGTGGTGGACAACATGGCGCTGGGGTGGGTTTTCTCCTTTACCTCCGGTTTCCCCCGCCATCTCATTCCACCGGTGCACCATCTTCATCTCATGTATCATCAGTGTCACCGCCTGCGGTGCCGTATGTAGTAAAAGCGGGCGTTAAACACTACACATTTATTTTCTTCTTAGGCTGCTAAGGAGTCACCATGATATATAAAGAGAGCAGTGATAAAGAAATGCAATTTATTTAAGCATACATAAAGAAAAAATGACGACTTACAGTGTTTATAAAGAATTTAAACAATTTTCACGCTTTGAATGACAGCTATTTCTTGGAGAAATTTCGATAAGCAAATAGTCGTTAATGATAGTACCAGAAACGATTGAAACAGTGAAACATTTAACAGACTGTTAAGCACAGTTTAATTCTATATTTCTACTTCATACCTTGATCTATACTTTATCACACATATTGATATACTACGTATAACGTATTGGTTTACATTTCAGCGACAAAGCTCTCTGGTCAGAAGCAAAGCTTTTCTTGACATTGAGGCTATATTCAAACGGAATGCCCTAATTCGAGTTAGTCTCTTTCTGGCATCTCAAACTCTAAAGCGAACGGAGCTGTCAAAAGTATCTAATGTCACTCTAATCTACTGTTTATTTCTCATTTTAGGCATTTTCGTTGTAGATGATTTCTCTCCAGCTGCTTGCAGCCTATTATATCCTTATGTTGCTTTCACATTTCCAGGAGAAAGTTATATTGTATGTATACCAACACTCCCCATATGGCAACTACGGCCTTCGGGGTAACGTTCCCCACCACGTGATGACCGGGACCATTTCTCAGGTGGAGGCACCCAGAGAGCGGTTTCCATTATCTCCAGTGATAGGGTGATAGCGAAGATGATGGTGAGATGAGAGGATCTACAGTTTTTACCGTGGACTCCGAACCACGTTGTGCATAAGGCACCTTCACATGAGTTAGACAGAGGTGAAGGCGCGGATAGCGCCGACTTAAAATCGACATCTCAGAGCCGGCAATCGTACTCGGACCCTCAGCACGAGAGTCGCGAACGAAACCACTACGCTATCCCGCCGCCCGGAGAAAGTTATATTCTTAAGGAGTAAAGTTATTAGTACGGTTTGACTTTGATTTTTCATCTATTTTAACTATAT
Organism: Mantis religiosa; assembly: GCA_030765055.1. Lineage (NCBI taxonomy): Eukaryota > Metazoa > Arthropoda > Insecta > Mantodea > Mantidae > Mantis > Mantis religiosa. Next base: position 69,033 of record JAUKNK010000403.1, read on the forward strand.
ACTGTTGGATAGCCTAAAATTCTTAGTTTAGGAACATCGTTACCATAAACGATGGGAATTCACTTAAAGTGCATGCGTAAGAATTACCAGATTTTTAATTCCATTGAGATATTCAGTTGGTAAAGCCAAACATGGCTCCCTGTTATGAGCCCGCAAAACTTAAACCAAAGGGTAAGCTTTTCTTAATCAGTAATAGCTTATTACAACTTCACTCAGGCTGTGACACCGGACCTTAATCTGCTTTCTCTGGAAACGAAACCCATATCTGTATACGTTTCGGTCTGTGAACATGTTTTAACAACTTGAAAGGGGATAGGCAATTCTAGAATATTTTTTACCATCCTACTTTCGTATAGTGTTCATATGCTTTCATCTTGCAATAGATAGACTTTATATACTTCCTCATTATTTTGTTTCTGATTCATTTACAATTTTTGCCATATTGCTAGCATTTTTATTTTAGATATTACTAAATTTGGAATGGGAAAATATATAAAAATAATTAATAAAACAGTAAGTGAGGTAATTGAGAAAAAGAGGAAATTAAGAAACAGGAGAGGTCTAAGAATTTGGAATACAGAAATTAAGAACGCAATACAAAATAAGAATCAAGCCTCTAGAACATATTTACACATGAAAACAAATCCAGCATATGAGATATACAAGGAGAAAAGAAATGAAGCTAAAAGAATGACAAGACAAGCAAATGAAGAATCATGGAATAAATTTATAAGTGAGATAAAGCATGACATACATGGGAGACAAACAATAGGATATAAACTAATGATGCTGTATTTATTAGCAGTATGGTTGAATACGATTTTAATAATGAAATGAAAATTAAATTATACTGAGGAAGTAATGTGAATTAATTTAATATAATGATTACTACGGGTGGATAAGTTCATGAAACGAAGCAACAGTATTTAAATTCAGGTACTAGGATGCGAGTAAATATTTTAACACAGAGCTATGTAATAATGTTGCTGGTCTATATGGAGAAAAATGATACTTTTAAAGGTGTCGTCACGGGATGGGTCGCTACCTGGGTCATTATCAGCCCGGACGGAACCGGTCCAAACCTGGCTCAAACCAGTATTTCCGAGAAATGTCTAAGTGTTGGCGGTTCGCTAGTTAGAGTGGGTTTCGGAGAAACTAGCAGGAGCCGAGGCTATATCTGTTTTTGGTAAGAGAGATGAGGATCTAGAATCAGTCTTCTGGTCTGATACGTGGTGCGGTGCAGACGTGTCTAGCCGACCCTTGTAAAACGCGGAGTTGCGCCGAGAAGTAACAATCAGTAGTGCGTATCTTATAACGTGAACAATATCTGTCAGCTGTGAAGTAAGCGCCGAAGTATATTTTTAAAATAGTACTAGTGATTTATTCCACCGTGATAGATTTCCGCCACTCCGTATAGTTTAGCCGTGATAGTGGAAAGCTATAGTCATTGGATCTGAACATGGCGGCAACTCATGGTGAACTGTGAGCACGGAACGAAGCTGAGAAATAAAGCAATTACAAAGAACTGTGTTACTTTCATTCGTCAACCTATCTCACGCATACCCTGCAGAGAGCGTTGTCTCAGCTCTACTGACTGGCCAGGGCAAAGGAATAGATAGCTCATAGAGCTAATCTACAAGACGACTAGCCCATAGGGATTCAGGCTGCTGAGATCTCATCAAGAGAGGTTACTACGCGAGGCAGGTTGTAACAGCACCGGACGTTCAGCCACAGGATTGCGTTAGCAGCAACAGGGGAGGTACGGCGACACTAATTAAGCATTTAAATAAAAACGAAAATGATTTAGCAAGATTAGATATATCTGAAGATAAATGGATAAAACACGGCACTAACTTGTATTTTAGTAATGCAGACCATGTTTTACAAGAAAAAATCTCAAAAGAAGAAGCAAAACATCAAGAAGTAGATCCAAAAACCCTTACAGAATTAGACGATGTGTTGATCACTCTTACAACTCGAAAGACACCAGGAATAGATGGAATGAATGGAGAACTTAGAAAACACATTGGGATAATGTGCAAATTAAGAATACTACATATAGTTAATAGCTGTTGGCAAAAATATAAAATACCTAAATCATGGTCAATAGCACTAATTAAAAATATATTAAAAAGGAGATCGTAAAAACTGTGGAAATTATAGAGGGATAAGTTTAATGAACACAAGTTACAAAATATATACTAAAATAATAAATAATAGACTGAAAATTATTACAGAATGCCTTATAGGAGAAGAGCAGAGTGGATTCCGCAAAGGCCGATCCTGTACAGATAACGTATTTGCCCCTAATGAAATAATTGAACAACGAAGCGAAAAGAATTTGGAAACACATATCGCATTCATTGACCTGGAAAACGCTTTTGATAGAATAAATAGATCAAAACTGTGGCAACTATTAGAAAGTAAGGGTTACCCACCACATATTATTTATGCAATAAAAGGCATAGACACAAATACAACTATAAGAATTGATACTGGGAATAGATTAGCAAAACAAATTTCTACCAATACTGGACAGAGAAAAGGGTGTAGCTTATCACCTACGCTTTATATATATGGACGATATTCTAAATGAATGGAAGGTGTTAGTAGACCCAGGAATCAAAATAAAATAAAATATTTATATTAATACCCTGGTGTTTGCAGATGACCAAGTATTGATTCATCGGAATGAAAATAAGGTGCAAAAATGAATATGTATTATAAATAATATAGTACAAAAGTCTAATTTTAAAATATCAGAAGAAAAGCAAAAATTATGACTTTTAAAGGAAATTATAATGTAAGATCAAACATTGCTTTAGGAAATAAGATTTTAGAACAAATACCGTGTTTTAAATATTTAGGATGTAACATAAGTTTTAGAAACAATGCTGACATAGAAGAAGAAGTGTAAAAATTCCGAGCAATATGTGGGACAATCCAAAGAACTTTTAAAACAGAGTGACAACGGATACAAACATGAAAATGTATAAGATAATGGCTATACCAAGTTTACTATATGGAAGCGAAACCTGGGTGCCAACACAAAAGGAATTAAATAAAATACAGACTGCAGAAACGAAATTTCTAAAAAGTGTTAAAGGATGTACAATATTGGACAAAATAAGAAATGAGGATATTAGAAAGGAATTAGAAACCGAACCAATCCATAACAAAATATCAGAAGGAAGGCAACAATGGCATGAACATATATTAAGAACGGAGAATGGAAGGTATCCAAATGCAGTATTAAACTATAATCCAAAAGGAAGAAGAGACAGAGGACGACCCAGGAAACGCTGGAGAGATCTATGTAGCCGGAACGGGCGATATGCTAATACCATGGAGTGAAGAAGAAGAAACGGAATAGGCTGACTTGTTAAGACCTAAATGACGATGAGATAGTCATGTGGTCCTTGTCGTTTTACAGTACCATTATATTTCCATACACATTCTCTCTCATTCGCCGGCGACCTGGAAAACTCAATCAGTCCATATCGATTAGCTCAGTGAAGCTCTCCAGCGCAAACCAATTGGATTTCCTCGCTAGAGAGCAAAATTAATTGACACTCATTAGTTTCAGGAGATATTTGCTCAAGTTTTCAATAATTACTTTGCTGTACACCGGAGTTTCTTGTATTTGGGAGGAAATAGAAACATGTTAGTTTTATACCACCACTCCTCCTTCTTTTGAGCTTCCGCACGAAGTTTGGGTAACTTATTTCGATAATTAATTAAGCTTTAGTTTTGGCTATTAAGGTAATATAGGATTCTCGGTGTTTCGAGATGCACTGCAGATTCAAAAAGAAAATGTAAAGTTATAAATCCTGATAAACTGTTAGTTTCCTTTTAATCTCATTGGTTATCCTTGCCGTGTTCTTTCTAAGTCAAACCGCTTTATCTTATGCGATGTTATATTGGTTTAATTTTAAATTTAACATAATCCCTTACAGCCATGAATTTAGTCATATGTCACAATGCATTGTCGAACACATCTTAAAACGAGGCAGTGGCAAAACCCACTACTAGATAGAGGGCTTCCCAGACAAATGAATGCATAGAACACAGAATTCAAGAACACGGATTATTAACTTCAATATCTGAACAGCGTGTTGTATATATAGGAATTTGAAATTTTTAGGGTTGCATATATTAGGGGTATATAGAAAGACAGTGAGCAGAGAAGATATTAAAACTGTAGATGTACAGTTATTGGAAAATACCAAGGTACAGAGCTAACCCACAAATTTTAATCAATAAAATTCAGCCAAACAAAATTAAATGTTGATCATAATATTACGACTACTTACAAAATTAATGGCTACTTAATTACACGATTAAGATCAAAATGGTTCTAGAATCGAGATATATGAAGGGTTACACTGCATGACCGGAAGACCTGTGGCAAACATTAAAGGAAGCTGTGGTCGGGGAGATATCTGCGGTGTATAAATTTGGCGCGACGCACTTTCAGCAGATTCTGTTCCACCTAACATCACACACTCGGCATTACGTAAATGGCCATATTAAATTTAATTCGAATTAAATGCTTCACATCCTATTAGAGTATATTTTTAACACTTCATTAACTGTAATTATTAGCCCTTTTGATATGGGCTCAGCACAAGCGTTTAAATACACTCTTTATCAATTTCGGTCACCTTTGAGTACTATACACATCCGATAAACCCTGTGCATTATTAAAGTTTGAATAAAACTTTTATATCGAACAAAAGAAACATAATAAGCCACACTATGTAGAGTAAGGCAAATATACAGTATCAATAATGTTAACTGTCAAAAATAAAACCATTAACCAATAAAAATATAAAGGCCCGGTTAACCTTCTGTGGTTAGGGGCACTCATTTGTGCTCAAAAAGTTTTATATATGCAAATCAAAAGGTACAACCATGGAATTGCAGATGTAAGTAATACCACATTGTGTTTATTAGGTGCAAATTAGAATAAAAATGCCGCAATACAGATGTTGATCACACACTCAGAAGCAGACAAACCTTGTAGAGGTGTATATATTTGCTCTTCAATAGTAATTACATCAGTGCAGAATTGTATCTGTTTTCCAAGCACCATATTGATTATGCGCGCGTGGAATGCATTGGCTTTGAACAGCCAAAAAATGGATATATTTACAATATAACACTCCAGAAATATACCACTCAGAGGCCGACCATAGCAGGTATGGGACCTGGTGATCATGGGATCCCAAGCCGTTCACCGTTAGTTCACACCTTCCGCCTCCATCAGATGTGCCATGCCCATGCATTGTCTTGTCAGTACTAGTTACCTTCCTACTTTGCTATATGATATTGTGACTATTATTTTGAAGGGTACTAGGTTTATAACGCCTGGCTCAACATCTGGGATGTCTTATTTTCATAGCTCTTTCTCACAATTTCAGCGGGTCTTCCGACATGTATATCCCACGGAGGTTTCAAGCCCAAATGTGGGGACCTGTAACCTTAGTTGCGCAGACTGTCCGTATGGACTTGCACACCCACGTAGTTTCTTGAGGGCTGGACTTATGTTAATTCTTCAACTGCCATGTGGGGTTAGGTTAGTATCACCTGCCGGATGCGTTACCGCTGACGGAGTCCTAGAGTTATCAAACAAAAGCCTCTGGATCCTCATTTATGCTTTACATGCAGTACCGCTTGAGGCGAGGAGCCACATGAGGTGAGAGCTTAAAGCCGCGGTGTGAGTCGTTAGGTGTTTAATCATGCGCACTAGTAGTGGACATAGTACGGTAGCTCCTCTGACTTACGCTTTGAGATAATGGGAGACTTCCGCATGACGGCAAGTACATGAATATTAGGTGTCTATTTTCATTTGATGGCAGGCAAATCCGACGCTTCCGGGTGGGAATTCCATTCAAAATGTATCCGCGCAAAACCCTTCTTGTTGATTCCCTTTTAGTTGTGACTTTGGCAAATGCAGAGAAGACCACAATGAATCTTGGTCCAACTTATATAAGGTGTGAAATTAATAGTATCAGTGGACCGATAAAGAACACGGCACACAATCGTGACGGTGCTTTATTAATTGAAACGACCATTACTAGTTATTAAAAGTCCCACAAGTTATTAAAAGCAAGTTTGTATGGCCTCTACTTGATCCGGTGGTCCCACAGAAGTGGCCGAACTCATGCAGAGGAGTTGTCACCTTCTCTAGTCTGTATGGTTCATACAACGAGGATGTAGAACCTGGCTCTCCGATCAACGAGTACCAGGTACCTGACATGCACGCCCTAAACCACAATCATTCATTCTAATATTTACTTTGGGATCGAGCTGATTTTTTAACAACAACTTTGGCAGATTGGCGGAGATCAACCCACTGTTTTGAAGCATCAGGGTTTCGGTAATATACCCATTTTTAATCACAAGGGATTTTATTCCAAAAGGGGGAGGGGATCCGTCGCGTTCATCTGCGGAGGTGCGGGCGCTGTGGACACTTAGCACTCGTGGTACCTCTGACGTTACCAGAGGAACCTTGGGCTGAACATTCGAGCCCCTCCCTGAATGGGAGTTGTTGGGATTGGGTTGCACTCGACGGGGCAGTGTGTTCCCGACAACCACGGGGAATTGGATACCTCCGGCCAGGCTACGACCGCCCGGAGGGAGTAGAGGGTCGCCTCATATGCCCCAGATACTAGCCTGCATAGCTAGTAGAAGGTGTACTAGATCACCAGGTGGCGCTACCGAGGTTTTCGGTAGTCTTCCCTGCGGGGTTGACGCGCGTATCCACTTCCATCCCGTCTTGACGTTGTGCTCAGCGGGGGGCTTTTTAAGAAATCAGGTATTGCCCTATGGAAAGAGTCTTGGGGTATCCATTGCTCCCGCGTAGAAGGAGGCCCGGCTCCTTGGTCCTACGGTTCCAGGACTATTTTAATGGGAGTAGAACGTCTGCACAGAACTGTGGGTCCTCAATATTACATAATTTATGTCTTCCAGAACGTTGTAAACCTTTACTATTTTCGTTTTCATTGTTGAAGGATTGGAACTATCATTATGCTTTCAAGCTCACTAATGACACCTTCTACTTCCACTTTAAACATTCTTTGAGCTGAGGTACCGACTTTATAATCTTGTTTCTAGTAGTGTTTTAGAATTACTCTAAGTTCAAACTTTATCTCCATTTTGTGATTGCTTATTAACAACTGAAGACTAATACACTATCGCAATATACACAACACTAGCATGGAATCCAAGAAATAACACTGTCAAACCAAAGAAATCCAATAAACTTTCCAAAATAACAAAATACGGACAATCTAACAGTAAAACACAAGTCGCCGACATTAATACATTCGATGACAGAAACAATTCTACGAACTATTAACTATAATAAGCAAACCACTAGCTGTGTTTCATTCACATGGCTCTTCCTATTCACGTTTGAACAACTAATTCTTAAAATATTTATTTTTCTACCTAATCATGTTAATTCAGACAGATGTTTGCAGAAATTGTCTTACACATTTTCTTACGCGTAAAATGCGAAGAGGGGAACAGAGGGCGCATAAGTGTGTCAGAGTCTTTATGAGCTAGTCTCTATGTGATGCCTTTGAATCCTTTTGCACAACCAGTATATAACTAAAGAAGGAGAAACAGCTACCGATTTGAGAAAAATGTTATGCGTATTCAAGAATTCATACAAAAAGTGACGTTCTTAGAAGTACTTAGAAAATCACGGACGCAACGTTCCTGAAAACTAAGAGGGTCGTTCAATAAATAATGATCATAATTTTTTACGATCATAATCTTTCATAGTAAAATTCCATCTTATTATATTCTGTTAGCTTAATGTGAAACAAACACACCGTAGTGGTTTCATTGTTGGTACTCCTGGTTCCCGCCTGTGAGAACCAGGCAAGTTCAGACATTTTCAGTATCATCTACCACTGAAATGGAGGTAACATGGAGTTAAAGTTGATGTTAGAGGAAGATCCAGGGCCTCTTTGAAACGTAATCACTACTGTTGAAACTTTTCTGTATCATTTTCATCCTGAGAGCAAACAGCAAAGCTCAGTGTGGAAATCTTCTTCATCACCATCCCCCGAAAAATCAAAAGGGGTTGCTTCTGCTAGGAAAGTTATGTTCATCTCATTCTTCGATTTTCATGGAATCCTATATTAGCTTGTTGTACCTGCACACACATCAGTAACTGCACAATACTACAGGGATGTCCTGAGAATATTACAAGTCCATACCAAGCTCAAAAGACCACATTTCCATGAAGCAGGCTGGGTGCTGCACCACGATAATGTGCGGCTGCATACTGCCAATGTTGTTGCTGAATATCTTGCAAAACTCAACGTGTAGTGCCTCCCTGACCCTCCCTATAGTCTGGATTTAGCCCTATGTGACTTTTTTCTATTACCTAACTCGAAGAAACGCCTTCGTGGGAGGCATTATCCATCATCAGCAGCAGTAACGAAGGCTGCGGAGGCGATTTTGAAGGATCTTTTAGGAAATGGTTTCCAGCATGTCTTTAAAGAGCGGCAGAAACTCTGGGGCAAGTGCAATGCATTCAGGGGAGACTATTTTGAGAAGGACCATCAAAATTTTGAGGATGAGTAGAGGTACGTTGTCAAAAAAAGTTGTGATCTTTATTTAACAGCCGTCGTATACTAGACTCGGGGTGCAGATCTGCACAACGCTACCGTAGGATACGGCAAAAAGGTCCAAACTAGATACCTATGTCCCAAAGTAGGGCATCCCTGGCAAGAAGGATGAGGTATAGAGGAGACAGAGGGCGGCCGTCCCAAGGAGTCAAGATGGTGCAGATGGTGGGATCCCCACATTTTACTAGTGGGTTATTTCTACCGGTATCCCACACTAGTGTGGTCTGAAGCTGCCCCACCACACCGGAGACTTCTGCTACTGGAGAAGAAAGTCTTACCTGACATACAATACCGAGACACCTGCCGACACTTCTACCCTGAAAGACACCACCAGATGATAATGGAGATGAAATAGAGGAACAGGAAATTTAGGAGGTGTAATTAACCTACCCAGCGTTCACCTAGCGAAACAGGAAACCCCGTAAAAAACCCACAGGTCAGGTGGGTTATCCACGGGAATCGAACCCGGACCTCTCAAGTTCAGGCCACATAAGAAACCGCCTTAGCCATCGCGCTGGGAGACATAAACATCAGTATTTTTCTGGAATATCAGTAGAGAAATTGTAAACTCAAAATCGGACGTTCGAAAACTGTTGTAAATATCCCATAGGTACAAAACAGTAGAACGTTTTGAACAGTGCACAAGGACAAGCAGTAGATCGGTTGAAATCCTATTTGTTGGAGAAAGCTCAAGTGTTCATGACGCTATCTATTGTAGTCGCATTGTAAGTTGGTGATTGACGTTTTCCCTCCACGTGCTGTTCAGCTGCGAAAACAAGGAGAGGAGATAAACACGTCACTGACACGTCATTGCCGTCGCCTAGCAACCAGCAATCCACCAATCAAAAGTAAACTGTTGCCATAGCAACCCGAGCCGCTTATCCTATGTTGCCAACTCTATCGCACTACATCACGTGCTTTATGCATGACGCTATTCTATCGGCATGTTGAGGTTTTCAGTAAACAGACACTGCTCCTATTGTTGCTTCGCTTATGAATCAGCAGAATCACAATACCGTCGTCGTTCGTTGCCCTTTAGTATGAGATGGTATGCGTTGTTGGAAGGGAACAGGTGTGGATTTAGTTTCAAGGAATAGCTTATGACTTTTTCTGGGTCAATGACCAACCTTTACAGTTTAATGACCAACCCTTACTTAGGGTATTTTTCCCTGTCATCACTGCCAAACTAAGAGTGTATTGCTTCTGGTAGTGAATGTTTCACAGAGTGTAAACAGCTTTACATTTTCGCAATATAATTCGTGTTTCAGTGATCAACTTCAGTGTTTCTGTGATCAACTTTAGTGTTTCTGTGATCAACTTTAGTGTTTCAGTGCAACTTTAATATTTAGCTAATTATCGTTACTCATGGCTACCGCAAACACTTGTGCTACAGAAACAGACAGAAAGAAACCTTCTGCGAAGACCACAAAAAATGTTTTTGGGCACGGAATCCCAATTAAAGGACAAGCAAGGGAAATTATATGTTCCGTAAGAAAATATTTTGAGGATGAAAGAGACAATGGGGGTCCAATAATTCCCGTTTCAAAAGTACTGGACAGAACCTCAGCTGCTGTTGGTGTAAGTAAGAATACCATAGTTAGAGTAGGGAAAGAGAAATACGCTAGTGAAGAAAATCAGGCATGTACATCGCGGTTGCAAACTCCAGGGAAGAAGAGGAAGCGACATAACCCGGTCACTAACCTGGATCCATTTCAACAAGATGCCATTCGCCGCCATATTTACGCGTATTATACAAGGAAGCAATATCCTACACTTTCAAAACTGCACTCATCTCTACAAATGGATGATCTTTTTACAGGTGGCAAGACCTCACTTCGACAAATAGTTAAAACTTTAGGATTTCGCTATAAAAAGCTAAATGGACGTAAGATCTTGCTGGAGAAACCGGACATATGTGCCTGGCGCTGTAGGTTCCTACGAGAAATTATTTCTTGTGATTTTGAGAATATTGTATAGATTGATGAAACCTGGGTGAATGCTAATCATTGCATTAACAAGGGCTGGACTGATGATACCTTGGGAGCAACAATGCGGGTGCCATTAGGTAAAGGGGAAAGAATAATCCTCCTTCACGCGGGAAACTCTTTTGGATTTATTCCGAACTGTTGCCTCCTCTTCAAATCTAAGAAAACAGGAGATTATCATGAAGAAATGAACCATTCCAAATTTCTTAACTGGTTCAAAGAACAGTTATTAGTCAATTTGGAGAGGCGTTCCATAATTGTCATGGATAACGCAAAATATCACTCTGTTATTTTAGACAAAGCTCCAACAATGGCATCCAGGAAGAGTGTTATTTTGGAATGGCTTGTTCGCAACAATGTGCGTGTTCAAGACCATTTAAAAAAGTATGAATTGGTTGAACTGGTAAAAGCAAACAAACCGCAGTTCCCAAAATATATAGTTGATGAAATTGCTGCAGAAAAAGGCCACAAAATTATTAGACTTCCTCCCTACCATTGCCATTTTAATGCAATAGAATTGATTTGGGCCCAAATAAAGGGATATGTAGCGCGCAACAATACAGATTTCAGTATAACATCTGTTATAAAACTAACAGAAGAAGCAATAGCAAAAATAAGTGGTAAAAATTGGGAAGATGCAGTTTGTCACACAAAAAAAGTTATAGTGGCAGCATGGGAAAATGAAGGGGTTTTGGAAGAAAGTGTGGAAGAACTCATAATTTCCGTGGGAGGTTGCAGTAGCTCTGACGATGACGACGACGACGGCGGCGTTGACAACGACGACGATCATCAGAAAAGCAGTAGCAGTGACAGCAGCGACTCTGAGATAAGCGGCATATTCCCGTTGGATTAAAATACATAATTCTGTGCAGGTATGGCACTTTTATTTCTCTAAATCTTAAATGTAGCTAACCATTTGTTTTTTGTTCATTCCGAAGATTTCGTATGCTGTATTTAGGTAACTGCTCACTTAAACGTGTAGACAGTCTTACGGCAATCTTACGATTAATACTGAAGTATGCAAATTTCTAGGAATATGTGTGCGTGTGCATTACTGCAACTGACTGCAACCGAATTTCCACCTCCCCTCTACCCGTGACCTTCATTGCCTAGCACGTGGAGAGGGACGGTAAAGTTGCAACGCTGCTATCCCCTCTCTTTCCCCACTCCTTCAACTGTCAATCACCAACTTAAAATGCACCCATAATAGTTATCAACTCCGCAAGCTAAAATCACAATCCCTCGTGCACACATCCAGCCCAGAAAGTAGTACTTACCACTCTTTTTCATTTTTCTTCCCTCCGGTAGTAGCTTTAATTGAACTTTTCATTTTATCAGTGACATTAGCAAACAGATTGCACCAGCAAAGTGCAGAAAGTACAATTCTTCTTTCTTTTTATTTAACCCTTTTTTACTTACATCATCAATTCTTAATGCGTTTTCTATAACTAGCCCCAAACTTTGATGGTTTTCTTAGACTTTTTGCCCTTTGAATTTTCACGTCGAATCTCAACCTACTTTCGCTGATTTGTTTGCGATTCTTTTCTTCTATCTTCTTCAATTGATTCCATTGTCCAATTAATTTTCTTCACTCATTCCAATGGAGTAACTAAAGCAATCTAGATTTTATCATTTATGTTACTGCGTTGCCCACCATCAATTTTGTCCCCTCTCTAATTATGTTACTTGGAATTTTCTGCAAGAGTAATTCATTTTCTAGGTGAATTTTATGATTTCATAAATCTACGCTGTAATTTGCACTAATGGGATGTTGCAATGTTGGAAAACATACATAACTAACAAAAAGAAATTTTAACTGTACTTCTTGCAGTATTTTTAGCAACTCTAACAGGTACCTATAGCAAATAAATTAGCATCATATTAATTTCAAAATAATGGATACTGCAATTTCCCTGATCTATATAGAACTGACACTTCTTTCATTAACTGTTTCAAAACGAATTGTGCTAGCGACAACTTATTATACCTTAAATGTAGAGCAAAGAGAACATAATCTGCAGACACATATATCATTTTTAGATTTCCAGAAGGCTTTTGATAATGCAGTCCGAGAAAAGCTGTGGATCATAATGAAAGAACAAGGCTACCCAAGACATTTGGTGAAGGTGGTGACAAGTTTATACGAGGACACTAAAACAATGTTAAGACTCAAGACAGAGAAATCAGAAGAAATTGTAACTAACAAAGGAGTCAGACAAGGGTGCCCAATGTCACCAACAATTTTAACATCTATGTTAATAAGGTAATCCAAAATTGGAGACAAAAAATTTACGCAGGCATAAACAGATATGCAAAAACCTTAATATTGAAATATGAATAGAAAAGTAAAAAATAATGGCAAACTCGGGCAAAATACCAATAAGGTTGAAAATAGTCGTTAATGACAAAGTATTGGAACAAGTATCCTCCTTCAGTTATTTAGGGTGTGAAATCAGCAATGAGAAAGATAAAGATACGAACAAAAATTAAACAAATTTCAAACATTTCAAACAATTTGTGGAACAATTCACAAAACCCTAAAAAATAAAACAAGATCTGAAACAAGAGTAACATTTTATTACACCATGGCGGTCTCAACGTTACCTCATGGATGTGAAGACTGGGTACCAACAGAAAGAATTATCAGCAGAATTCAAAGTTGCGAAATAAGATTCTTGAGAAGAACAAAAGGATGTACAGGAGAAGATAGAGTCAGAAAAGTAAATATAAGAAATGAATTACAAGTGGAAGCTATCACCTCAAGAATGGATAGGTACAGAAGAAGATGGTTTGAACATGTTTGAAGAAAGGATGATACAAGTCTGCCAAAAGTAGTTTTCCTATATAGTCCTAAAGGAAAGAGGGACGTAGGGAGGACGAGGAAAAGATGGAAGGAGACACTGTGAAGATGGAACAGGCGAGATCCCAGTCCCTGAAGTGAAGAAGAATAAGATGTAGAGCAATCTTGGGAGATTATTTACCTCTACAGAAAATGTTGAAAATGTCCTCTATCCGCCATAAGGCACAACTCAACACGTCGTTCCATGTTACTGGACACTCGTTGGAGGACTCTGTTGTGAATAGCTTGAATCTCCTGTGTAATTTTGCGCTTCAGATCGTCCAACGTCTGAGGACGTGTGACGTAACTCTCTCTCTTTCTAAGGTAACCCCATAGAAGGAACTCCGGCAATATCAAATCCGCAGGTATCGCTGGCCAAAGGTTCTTGGAAATTATCTGGTCGTCAAAGAAACTTGCAATCAGTTCCATGGATTTATTTGATATATGGAGTGTAGTGCCATTTTGCTGAAAATATCCTTCACTCAGCTCTACGTCGTCCAACTGCTCAATAAGCTCCAAGAAAATCAGTTAGTACTCTGCGGTGTTCACAGGCTCGTTAATAAACATGGCCCCATTGTTCTCTGTGCAGATACTACGCAGCCAAACTCCGATTTTAAGCAGTTGCATAGATGCTTCATGTATGACGTGTGGATTTTTTATGGCCCAATGGCGGAGTTCTGTGAGTTCACATAACTGGATTAATGAAACCATGCTTCTTCTGTAAACCATCTGATAGACAATATGGCAGGATTTTGCACAATGAAGTCCAAAACCCGCGACAATAATTCAATCTTTTATCCTTATCTGGTTCGTGTAGCTCATAAACAACCCTAACCCTAGATGGCTTTATGATTGAACTTTTCGCAGCTGTCTGACACATTGAGTAGTTGTATCTTCTCTCGTGAGACAAACGTCTTAATGATTTTTTGGGTGACTGCTCGCTCCAGTCGTACTCTTACGTCAACAACAACGTTTGGAAACCTAGATAAACAATGCTTGGCTTTTTCACTCACTTGAGTCCAGTTGTTTCCAATTTGCTTACCAGTCCCAGTACTGTGTTTCTTTTGGGAGGATTGCGAACACCAGCTTCTCTCTGGCACGTAATCCAGTATTGCTTCACAAGGAAGCGTCGTTGATTTAATGTGTCCTGTATTTGCACGTTGACTACAAGAAAATGTCTAAAACAGTTGACAACAATAACAATTAGGAATAAAACAAACATCTGTGCATCTAGCGACTAGGAATCGAAAATCCAGAACTTCTGCTTAATTTGGAGCTGAAATTGGGTCATTGAATGATTTCCCAACGGAATAATTAAAGAAAGAAATCGATCAGCTCAATATAACTCACTTTGTATACTTTCTGGCGTCCCATTTTTTTCCATTTCCCTTTTACTCTCCTATATGGAGGATTCCCACTTCTCAGGATTTAGAAAGAGTGTCTGGCCACACTTCTATCAAGAAGGAAAGAAACTCTGGATATGAGAGAGTATCCAAGATAGGAGATCAGTCCATGAGGGAGATTAAATGAATTATATGAAATGTCAGTGCAATTAACGAAAGATAAGTTAGTTATAGAGCAGCTAGTGAAAGAATGATGGGGAAAGTGGCTGCTTAGTTATCCCAGGTCCCACATGAGGTCTGCTGGAATCCAACCCGACACCGTTTAGCGAGAACCCAAACACTCAGCCACTCCTAGGACTAACAGGTTGATGATTAGAAAAATTATCCTCATTCGAAACAATTGTTATTACAAGAAAGGTTTGTTATTCTTTATCTTTACATAAATGAATAACCAGTTTTGGATTGAACGTAGTATATTCCATATATTAATATAACAGATAAAAGTAAATGATGTGTGAATAGTCCGTAAAGCAAATTTTAACTATAAGAAGTCCACAAAGAATAAACAAAAGCATACTAGAGGAACACATAAATGCAGTTTGGTGAGTGTTATGCTTTTGAATTGTCTATGTTAAAGTATACATTCTAAGCTTCATCTATCGTAGGTAATACTTCAAAGTTTACAGATCTTGCTTCTTTCCGTTCCACCATTTTCCATTCCATCACGGAGCTTGTTACACAGCGTAAATATTTGAATACTCCTTCCGGATACTCCAAAAAAGCTCTGCTTGCTTAAGTGGAAATCATTCGCAAGCAAACACATGGGATTATTTAAAAGTTCTGCACCAAGTGAACCATGAGAATGATTAACACAACCGGGTGTAAGGAAATACTCCTTAGAAGTGAACTAATAAATTACATTAATGGTTCTTTGTAAGTGACTGCAACGTTCTTATTTTGAACAGAGCACACCTTTTACAGATTTTGATAACACTTTTCAGTAGCTTTTCAAAAATTACCCACAAGAGATACTTCTGTAAAATTCAGTATTGTTAAATAAGGAACTTCATCCTTAGCTGACTAAAATGTTGTTTTTAAGTTTTCTATTACTTAATTACTCTTTGTTGTATTCCATGAAAGCATATACATTTTGGTGTCATTTCTTTATATCCATGGAATAGGGGCCCAAATGACCTTGTTGTCGACGGGCCCTTAAACGCCACATACTTACTTACTTACTCCATGGAATATAAATGGTTTAGTTAAGTGATTTTTGCTAGTTCTAGCTTAAGCAAAAATTATTCCATATTTAGAATGTCCTCGCAGATAGCTTTTCAACAATTACCCACAACAGGAAAACAAATAAATGAAAGCAAAACAGAACAAACAAGTGCAATTCACCTTGGATTGATTGTTTGTCAAGCATATACACAAAAATAGATTGATAGGAGAGGTTACATTGAAGGCCAAGAGAATCCCAAGATTTGTCATCATTGTACTTTTTTGTGGAGTGAATAGTTGAATGTATACCCATACAGGAATAAAATCTTAGAATATCTGGAGCTTTAAATAATGATAGCCATAGCCATGAGAGACATCGAGAGATCACTATGAATTTGGGAATGGTGAAGGTGATTCGTAAGAGGCTGAAAACGTTTCCTATTTGCTTTTGTTTTCCAAATGGCGAGAAACTAATTTATGAGCTCAAATATATCACAGAAGTATATAAAAACAATTACAAAGGTGCTTTAAGTGCTCATTCGCACAAAAGGCTGTGCTCATTCTTCAACAAGTTGTTTAAAAAAATTATTCTTCTATCTACTCCTTAACAGTGAAGACAAACCTTCCACACTCATTTTGATATGGACATAAGGAAACACTAATGCAAGGAAATCATGATCATGTTTATATTGTGTATCTTGTACATAATAGAGACAGAATTGACTCATTCCAATTAAATTTTCGATTTCGGTACCTCAACAAAAATAAACGTTTTGGGACATGTTAATTAAAAAGAAAGGAAAACCATATTTAAAAAGAAATACACGTGTGTATGCGCATCTGTGAATGTCAGTGAACATCATAATTCCAGGACCAGTTAATAGGTATTTAAAATTTTGCACCATGAAGAACAAATGAAAACTCACACATTCCAATCCATTCGTTACAAGAAAACTGTTTCCAAAACTTCTCAAAAATGGTTTATTATTTTAAAATTTTTTCATGACAAATGAAGGTAATCTTGAATGTTTTGGGATGGGCCACTAAAGAGTACTTCCACTTTGATGATGTTTGTTAACAGTAGGGCATAAAATTTGACAAAATCTTGCTACACAAAACGTGTAGGTCTCGATAAAGCACGCAATTTATGTGAAAGCTTTTTTGGTGGATTTAATCGTTTCCAAGGAATATATAAATTATGCATAAACTCGAGGGTATCTTCCAAGGCAGATCCTCACAGAGTGAAGACTGACCCACCCTCTGACAAACAGGGGGGTACCGAGCTGTCCCAAATGGGCGCCCGGCGCATCCGTGGGGTTTTCCATAGGGCAAGACCTAGAGACTAACAAGCCCCCCCCCCCCAACTGAGCATATGGACTCAAGACGGGATGGAAGTGCATACGCCACTTACGCCCGGCAACTCCAAAATGGGAAGGCTACCGATATGATCTCGGTAGGACCCCCTGGTAATCTAGCACACCTTCTACTAGCTATGCTGGCTAGTACGCGGGAATATATGGCTTCCCTCAACCCCGTCCGGAGACGTACCCGATCTCCCACGAGTATCGGGAACCACTGGGGCAGTGGTCCAAGTGGTCAAGTCTAGTTACCTCTAGTAACGTCAGAGGTACCACGAGTGCTAGGGTTCTGTAATGCCTACACCACGGCAGCTGAAGTGGACGGATCCCCTCCCCTACTTTTCCTAGGTATTCGTTGTCACTGGTCCCTATTTTAAAATACTTTTTTAAAATACTTTTCTCAAATAGGAACGCTATCTTCGGAATTTTAACGGTCGCTTCATCTAAGTGCTAGACTATTTAATATTATTACTACCTCTCACGCAGTTGTTTTAGATACTTAAATTCCATTTGTTTATGTACCTTTTAAAGGAAACTGTTGCCCTTCGTATCACACGTGATGGTTTCAACATGATGGTTCACCGACTCGCTTTGGTGCTGTAATACCTAGTTCATCTTACAGCTGCAATAGGCTGTCACTGAATAGGTAGAGGTGGCCCCATTGCCTGGCCGACAACCTCCACTGACTTAACTCCAATTGACTTCATTTCATGGGGGTACATGAAGACTGTAGTGTATGAAACACCAGTTGAAAATTAAGAGGAACTTGTGGTACGTACAACCTGCGAAGCTGGCAAAATTAGAGAAACGGCTGGTGTCTTTATGAGAATACGGAAGTTTATGGCACACTGATGCATTCTTTGATTTAATCCAAATGGGCCTGCGCTGCAATCCTTACTTTGCACAGTAAAGAATGATATGTTTGTGTTTCGCTTATATGTTCTGTGTTTGTTTCTTGGATGAAGATTCTATGCCTTATAAAGATAAATATGATATTAATTTGCATTGTTGCTTTTGCCGTAAATACTTAAACTAGGTTGGAGGCACTAATGGCATTAACTCGTCTAGCGCTTAAATTAAGCACCGCTGCAGAAAACTGCTTAACAGAACTGTTTGAAATAATGTTACCATGTTACCATGAGCCGAGATTATCAGCACCTGGTGGTTGCACAGAGAAAGAAAAGCTAATATTACCCACTCTCCAAACGAAGGTTCGTAAGAGCACTGATCAGTCTACTTGTATAAGAGAAGTGAGGTTCAATGTTCCACCTGCTGTGAGTGTGTGTTATTCGGTACGTTGTCTATGTAACTGATAAGACTTCTAGTTTCTTACTCACCATTTCTCATATGTCCTGTCTTGCGTAGTTTCAGGATATTTTACACAATCTCTAAGAAGTTCTCTTGCCCAGCCTAAAAGTACTAGTGCTAACAATGGATAACTTGCATCTGGTGTAATTTTCATTTCTCCCCGCACCTCCAACACTGGAACTGCGTGAAAGTTTGCAACGACTAAGTCAGTTAGAAAGTCACTACATCTTAGTGTGAGACAAAATAGAGTACTACAACTTTAATAGATTAAAGGAGTTGTGTGTTTGACTCCTCAGAAACGAACCTACTAGAATAAATAGCTTTATTGTGCATATTTAATTATACCGCTACGTCTCCAAGAAACACAGCAGTGCAAATTAAATGAATTCACAGTGTAAATAGAATTATATGAAGTTACTAACTGACAGTGAGATAACATTCTTGAAGTGACAGAACAGAATGGAATGTGTCGTAGTATATCAGAACATTTCTCTCCTTAGTCGGTCGTCTTTGAGAAATTACTGTATAGTCCTGCATGAGAAATTAGAGGCAGTTATTACTTAACAGCTTTTAATAAAATAAAATGTGATCCGACAGATACCGGAAAAATGCAAGCCATATCAATAAAATTCTTGTTGTCACCCATATTCCGGTAACGTTATACTAGTTTGAAGCAATGCGCGTTTTAGACTCAATTTCGAGCGAGAGCTTTCCCTCAGGGTCTGCGTGAGTATGTTAGGAGTAAGGACGACACAGATAAAATGGAATCCAAGTTAAAAACCAGTTTAATCACTGATTCTTTTATAATCACATCAATAGCGAAGTTGCTGACCAAGGGAGGCCAGGCTGTATTACTGTCCGGAGCTTCCGTCTGTGAAACACGACACCAAAATGACTTTACTCAAGTAGACCTTTTATTACATGTGAAACTTTTTATCTTTTGTTTCGGTCAGCAGCTAATAAAGAAGGGCTTAAGAAAGTCACTTTACCCAAATGTTTGCCAGATTGACCGCCCGCGATGATGTCGTCCCTCCAGAGAACTGATAACCCAACAAACATCCTCTTCTACATTTAACGAATATTTCTCTAGTGATTCTTAATTTGCTGAATTAATAATTTCGGTTTCATTGTTCATAAGTAAAGCAGCGTTATCTCTTAACAAAACGAGCAGAGCCATAATTTCATCTTTGGAATTAATTTTTGATGAACATTACATATGTCAGGACGGAGGTCATGTTATCGTCACTGACTTAGCTGTGAGAGGCATCAAAACCAAAAGTTGTTCAGAAGGAATTATGTAACGAATTTATGAAAAGACGTCTCTACTTTACAATAAAGGAGCCTGGTGGAATTCGGCGAGATTTAACAATATTAAAAGTCTATTTACCTTCACATAGTGTTGGTTAAGAAAAAAACTGCTAAAACCACAGACAAGTTATAAATGTAAGAGTAAGAAATACTACGTACTTCCTTTAAAGGGTCCAAAAGTTTCGTAAAATTTTGAATTAGCTCAGCACTAGTATCTTCGACAGAACCAAAACAATCCCGCTTTATAAAGTATCATAGGGTCTATATTATCACAATACTGAGTTTATAAATATCACAGCAGTCTTCACTGGATGCATGCTACGATTAGCAATCACCAACAGTTCCACAAACTGGGTTAATACTATTCCGCTTGACATTTTCTACCGAGAGGCTTGCAAGTATTACATCGCAACGATTAAAATTCAACTTGAACATAGCGACACGTTTGCGAGGAACAAACAAATAAAATAATGAATATCAAGACAAATTACTTAAATGTCAAATTTATAAGAATTGAGGGTGCGTATTCCTTACAAACGTAAAAGTTAAAGTGGATGCGGGTTCTGGACCAGTTTTAAGCGCCCGCCTCTGCACTTTAGCGGGTAACATGTTTGTTTCATATTCCAAAGTTTCGAATCGCCATAGGATGAATGGGGGTTTGCTTTCTTTACTTTCTTCTCATCCAGAAAGATAAATGTCATGCATCTCTAAGCTCTATGTACACCTTTCTCATTTAGACATCAGTTCATTTTATTTCATTCATTCCGATACGACTTCACGTCTGTGGTTTTCCCTTATCCTGAAAGATAAATTCCTGGTAACTCTAAGCTCTATGAACAATGTGCTCATTTGAACATCATTTCACTGATCGTCTGATGATCTTGTCCTGAGAGATGAATGCCTGGTAACTCTCAGCTCTATGTACCCTGTACTAATTTAAACATCATTTCATTCATCGTCCGATATAACTTAACGTTGGAGGTTTTCTCTTATCCTGAAAGATAAATTCCTGGTAACTCTAAGCTCTATGAACAATGTGCTCATTTGAACATCATTTCGCTGATCGTCTGATGATCTTATCCTGAGAGATGAATGCCCGGTAACTCTAAGCTCTATGTACCCTGTACTCATTTGAACATTTCATTCATCGTCCGATATAACTTAACGTTGGAGGTTTTCTCTTATCCTGAAAGATAAATTCCTGGTAACTCTAAGCTCTATGAACAATGTGCTCATTTGAACATCATTTCACTGATCGTCTGATGATCTTGTCCTGAGAGATGAATGCCTGGTAACTCTCAGCTCTATGTACCCTGTACTAATTTGAACATCATTTCATTCATCGTCCGATATAACTTAACGTTGGAGGTTTTCTCTTATCCTGAAAGATAAATTCCTGGTAACTCTAAGCTCTATGAACAATGTGCTCATTTGAACATCATTTCGCTGATCGTCTGATGATCTTATCCTGAGAGATGAATGTCCGGTAACTCTAAGCTCTATGTACCCTGTACTCATTTGAACATTTCATTCATCGTCCGATATAACTTAACGTTGGAGGTTTTCTCTTATCCTGAAAGATAAATTCCTGGTAACTCTAAGCTCTATGAACAATGTGCTCATTTGAACATCATTTCACTGATCGTCTGATGATCTTGTCCTGAGAGATGAATGCCTGGTAACTCTCAGCTCTATGTACCCTATACTAATTTGAACATCATTTCATTCATCGTGCGATATAACTTAACGTTGGAGGTTTTCTCTGATCCTGAAAGATAAATTCCTGGTAACTCTAAGCTCTATGAACAATGTGCTCATTTGAACATCATTTCGCTGATCGTCTGATGATCTTATTCTGAAAGATGAATGTCTGGTAACTCTAAGCTCTATGTACCCTGTACTCATTTAAACATTTAATTCATCGTCCGATATAACTTAACGTTGGAGGTTTTCTCTTATCCTGAAAGATAAATTCCTGGTAACTCTAAGCTCTATGAACAATGTGCTCATTTAAACATCATTTCGCTGATCGTCTGATGATCTTAACCTGAGAGATGAATGTCCGGTAACTCTAAGCTCTTTGTACCCTGTACTCATTTGAACATCATTTCACCCATTGCATTAATATTCCGGTATGGCTTCACTTGGGGAACGTTAATAATAATAAAATTTGTAAAGGTGTTTTAATTAGTACGGTGCAGAGAAAACAAGTGGTCTGTCATTTTCAGATTTAACCCCAGGTAAACGTACGTATTAGTGTATATCTGTGATTTATATTACTGTAAACACATATTATACTAACGTAAATTCTATATTCCACCAAGAGAACCATTTGAAGAGCATCTATAAAGACTCTAACTCCAAAATTCCCAACCTTTGCAGATAATTTCCTCTATTGTATTCTCGGCTACTCCATTTGTCCAACACTGAAACACAGTATTACCAAGGTCGTGTTTGGCTTAAGTGATTATAAAATAGTTATTACAAATATATATTTACAGGA
Source organism: Mantis religiosa (assembly GCA_030765055.1). Classification (NCBI taxonomy): domain Eukaryota; kingdom Metazoa; phylum Arthropoda; class Insecta; order Mantodea; family Mantidae; genus Mantis; species Mantis religiosa. The sequence goes on from JAUKNK010000403.1 coordinate 91,546, forward strand.
AATTCAATTTACGAGGGATAGATTTGAAAAAAGTTAGTATGCTGTTACATTTCTATTTGGCTTTATCCACCCATTCTACAACAAGTTGTTCTTTGGAAACCTTATTCCTCTCACAGATTCATGTTAGTTAAGATGAAACACTTTTTGTAATTGTTTCGTTAGACATTTATTTGTAGGTACAATGATAAGCAGGAAATACAGCAGTAATAACATAGAAAATAATGTCGCGCCTGACTGCGACGCGCAAAACGGGTTCGGCGCGGAGACATAAGGGACGGATAGTGTAGCACGGAGATAAAGAGCTTTCTGAAACAGACAAAGATAGCGCGGAAATAAAGGCATGCCGAAACAGATAAAGTTAGTTGTCTGGAACGTTCGTGTTTTGTCCGGAGCCGCCTTTCTGAACATTCGATTATCTTCTGGAACCTTGAAGAGGTATATAAAAGGGAGCCGCGATTGCCAGTGTGTGCCCGAGTTAATTGTGTGCCTACAGCTGTGTTTTGAAAGTGAACGTTTTTGTGGACGGTGATCTTGGAAGATTGTAATTGTGTATATGACGTAATTCTGCTATTGTAAGGGTTGACCAGAGCGTGTTTCTATGGAAATAAAGAACATTTTGAATTTATGCAAATTGGACTTTTAATTCTACGAAACCACAAAGCATAATAAGTGCTGAAAAATTCAAACCTATTACAACAAACATCATGAAAATGGTGAACTGCATAATATAGAGACTATTATGGAATTTCAGGCAGTTTGAGGTAAGATATTTTCTTGAAAATCTTATGTCACATCCGTATAAATTCGTTATAATTGACACAAAAGTGCGAATTTAACTGACTACGTCTTTTGAACTTATGCGCTAGCCCCCCCCCCCCCCCACACACACACATAAACATACTTAAATCTAACGTTCTCTAAAAAGCAACTTTGGGCTTCATACACTGCCAAAAGTCACATTTCTAATTAAATCTTATAATAGCTTTTGGTTGCAAAGCAACAACTCGAATTACTAGGCATGTGGCAAAACAATGGCTACGTTCTACATTAACCTACTTCATTCCATTCTCATTAAATATGATATTGCGATAACCATTGTATTGGTGGATATCAAATAGCCAAATTATTTTGCTGCCAAAATAGTTATCAATATTTACCTTGCAGATATTTCAGCTGTCAAAGGCATAATCATGAATAACTTCACTGCGGTGTCACATATTTTTCTGCATTAAAGCATCGTCCACTAATTAGTTTCAGTTAAACCTATAATTCAGTAGATGAACCTGGCTTCCAGTAAAATTATACATGGGATACGCAGGTTTTAGCTTAAATTTTTTTTAATATTTATTAACCTAATACGTTATTGCTATCCCCTAAACTAGCTTGGGAACTGTTTTTCTAAGAATCCGTTTTCATGTTAAAGTGCTTATTATTATATTAAATAAATAAATAAACAAATAAATAAATGAGTAATTCCATAGGATCTTACTGTGCTCCTAAACAATATATGTGCCAAATAATAAAGAAATTCTACAGGGTTGAAGCAACATCCATTAATACATTTGATAAATGTCATTGGAACGTTTACAGTGGTACAATGATTCTGAGAATGTAGGAGCACTGCAAGTTCTCCATATACGAATATTTGGTTCCCCTTTCACTTTTATTTTGTTGATATAAAAATAACGTACGTGAAATCACTGCAGCGTTTTATGTGTACCTGCCTTGATTATGTTTGTCAATACCCTAAAGGATTCAGAAAATAATACAGAGTTATTCATAAGCCTGGGACACATTTTAAAAATTCATAATTAGTAAACTACACAAAAGGTCACTAAAACGATTGCAAGAAATTGAAAACTAACTTTTCAAGATTTGTTACATAACTTACAAGTGCTCAATGTGTCCACTCTTGCGGATACGGCAGATACAAATGCGAAAATCCATCTCTCGGTATACACGCTCCAGAATGTCACGACTGACCATAGCCACGGCAGCTATAATCCTGTGGCAAGTTCCTGAGGGTTAGCAGGGAGTGAAGGCACATAGGCATTATCCTTCACAAAGCCCCACAGGAAAAAGTCACACGGAGTTAAATCAGGTAAACGTGGTAGCCATTTCATGAACGCGTTATTTTCTTGTCCAGTTCGTCAGATCCATCTGTGCGGTAAATGTTAATTCAGATAGGCCCGCACATCTTTGTGATAGTGACAGGAACATCGATCTTTCTGAAAAAACGTAATCATTAGTGTCTTCATTCAGCTTAGGCATCAGCCAGGTTTCCAGCATATCTAAGTAAGCCATTCATGATACTTGATTCAACAAGTGGCTCATACTTAGTGCTTAGTCGCTAAAGATGAGGTAGTCAACGAAGTCCATTACTTCAAACTTTTCTTGCACCTCAATGCAGAAATTAAGACGTAAATTTTTGTCATTTTCTTCGAGAGCCTGATAAGGCTGAAGCCTGTATAGTTTGAACAAGAAGAATTCGACATACTATTGGTTGTGAGACGCCCAACTCAACACTTCCATGTGTAATGGAGCCCGCCTAGGTAACGTGATGGTAGAGTGAATGCCTCACGTTCAAGAGGTCCCTAGTTCGAATCTCGGTCAGGGTGAGTTACCTGGATAAGGCTATCTCCGGGGTTGTCCCTTATCCTGAAAGACGAATGTCGGGTAACTCTAAGCTCTACGGACCCTGGGCTCATTTGAGCATCATTTCCCCCATTGTATTCTTGACGTTGGAGGACGTAAAATTACAAAAAAAAGTAGTGGACTTAAGAGGGCTGCGCTGACATGCTTCCATAACACAATTCACTGTTTCTTCGCTAGGTCCTGGACGTCGATGAGCGATGCAAATACACCCGTCGTAAAGGAACTACACATAGCAATGCTTGATATTGTTGTAAACAGTAGCTGGCTTTTGAAATTTCGAAAAAGATTGCTCACGTTTCGTGAACGCCATTTTCTGTTTAGTGATAGCTACTGCCACTTAGCGACAAATCATTGCAACTAAACACGGGCTTACATTGATTAAAAAAATCTTGGAGAGTTTCTCTGTCGACTGGCACAACAATTAAAACAATCTCTGGTTTTTATATTTGTTTAACTTTTGAGATATTCCACAGACTTATGAATAACCCTGTATTAGTCTAATGCGGAAAATAGAGATAATATGATCAAATTGAATAAATCTGTTATAGAAAAAAAAAAAAAACGTTGTATTTATCTGAAAAAATTAATGTGTTTCATGCAAGTAGTTCTAACTTTAAGATACTATGTAGATGGTCGTACATTCCATGAAATAAGGATATAAACTGTGAAATGGCGAACCCAGTAATATGAACCGTGCGCACTGTATGAATACAAAATGCACTGAATGGAACTTTCCAGTGACAAATCAATAAGCAAACATTGCTTACAGGAGAAACAACGTACTGCCTACCTTTTAAATGCTTTATATGAGTATTTGGCAAATCAATATATTGATTCCTAATAAATGTTTGGCGCAGTAAATTTGGGTAAAAAATAATCGCTTTTACGAACTGAAAGGCTCATCGTGACAAACAGTATCAGGTATCTGCACGACCAAATAGAAAACATGTGCTACAAAATTAATTACACAACTAATTAGTGAAATAAAACAGCATATGAACGTGAACACTGATTAAGCTCATCCTATCTCCAGGTAAACTATACTAATACAAAAAGAGATCATATGTATATATTTTATTTATTTATTTATTTATTTATTTATTTATTTATTTATTTATTTATTTATTTATTTATTTATTTATTTATTTATTTATTTATTTATTTATTTATTTATTTATTTATTTATTTATTTATTTATTTATTTATTTATTTATTTATTTATTTATTTATTTATTTATTTATTTATTTATTTATTTATTTATTTATTTATTTATTTATTTATTTATTTATTTATTTATTTATTTATTTATTTATTTATTTATTTATTTATTTATTTATTTATTTATTTATTTATTTATTTATTTATTTATTTATTTATTTATTTATTTATTTATTTATTTATTTATTTATTTATTTATTTATTTATTTATTTATTTATTTATTTATTTATTTATTTATTTATTTATTTATTTATTTATTTATTTATTTATTTATTTATTTATTTATTTATTTATTTATTTATTTATTTATTTATTTATTTATTTATTTATTTATTTATTTATTTATTTATTTATTTATTTATTTATTGATTCATTCATTCATTCATCCATTCATTCATCCATCCATTCATTCATTCATTCATTCATTCATTTATTCATTTATTTATTTATTTATTTATTTATTTATTTATTTATTTATTTATTTATTTATTTATTTATTTATTTATTTATTTATTTATTTATTTATTTATTTATTTATTTATTTATTTATTTATTTATTTATTTATTTATTTATTTATTTATTTATTTATTTATTTATTTATTTATTTATTTATTTATTTATTTATTTATTTATTTATTTATTTATTTATTTATTTATTTATTTATTTATTTATTTATTTATTTATTTATTTATTTATTTATTTATTTATTTATTTATTTATTTATTTATTTATTTATTTATTTATTTATTTATTTATTTATTTATTTATTTATTTATTTATTTATTTATTTATTTATTTATTTATTTATTTATTTATTTATTTATTTATTTATTTATTTATTTATTTATTTATTTATTGTTATCTGAAAAGGTTCCCAGAGCCATAGCTCATGCTAGGGAACAGTACAAAAATATATAAAATGATGGCAAACAGCCCTTGACAATACTTATATTACATTTTTAGAGTAGGAATGAATTACCTTACAAGAATAACATATATGAAACATACAAAGATACAGACATTCACTATAACTCAAGAAATAATAGTAACAAAGAACTTAACAGAAAAATGGAAGCTACATATTCTATGGGACATTAATCCATATTAATTTTTAAACAGTTCAGCTTTCAAACCAGCTATAAATGTGTAACACTTTATCAGCTGTCAATATATGCCTTCAGTAAATTTTCAGCAACTTTCCTTTTAAAACCTTTTATGTTCCTGCAGCCTTTCAGTTCCAGTGGCAGTGCATTATATAAGTTGATAACGTGTGAGGTTAAGCTGTTCAGGCCATAAGTAGAAGTGTTCACTGTTGGTTTTGTTAAGTTTCCTTTATTTCTTGTATTATATATATGTGAGGAGCTTTCAAATGTTAGATTGGACTTTAGAAGATTATTTTTTATTTTGTGGAGATATATTAGCAAGGACAACTCTATGTTTAGTTGTAATGGTAAAATGTTAGTTACATGGTAGAGTGTTTTTGTGTTTGTTCTAAAGGGTAGATTGTAGATTATTTTCAAGGCACGATTTTGAAGTACTTCGAGGTCATGAATTAAATATTTAACTGAGTTACCCCATAAGATGTTTAAGTAATCCAAATGAGATTGAATTAAAGCATGGTAGATACTTCATAAATGATTTACACTGAATCCTTTGAATTTCAGCCTGTGAATTACAGCTAACACAGGAAGAATCTTATTTTTTACATGCATGATATGGTCCTTCCATGTGAGCGTACTGTCTAGAATCAAACCTAGATATGTGATTTTTGTTACTCTTTCAATCACTGCATTATCAACATGTATCTTGTTATTTACTACTGGTACGTATGATCTTTTATGAAATAACATATATTTTGTTTTACAGACATTTAATGTTAACTTATTGCCCTTAAAGCAGCTATTCAATGCATTCAGGTCTTGCTGTATGTCATATATCAGCTGGTGCTCAGAGTCATCTATATATAACAAACATATATCATCAGCAAACATAGTCAATTTACCTTTTAGTCTTAAACATCCTATGTCATTTATAAAAATTAGGAATAATATAGGACCTAATACAGAACCTTGTGGAACACCATGATGAATTACTGATAGAGAACTGGAAATGTTGTTCATATTTACAAATTGTTTCCTATTACTGAGATAATTCTGAAACCAGTTGAGAGGAAGTCCTCTTACACCAGCATGCTCAAGTTTATTTAGTAATAAAGTATGATCTACAGTGTGAAAAGCCTTTTTTAGGTCAATAAATAAACCAGCAGCTAAACGATTTCTATCCAGAGCTCTTTGAATAGGTACGATAATATCTACCGTGGCAGCAAGAGTACTAGATTTGTTAATAAATCCATACTGATGATTGTGAAAAAAGTTGTGTTTTTCTAGATGCTGTAATAACCTAACTTTTACTACTTTTTCCAGAATTTTGGCAAATACAGGAATAATACTTATTGGTCTGTAATTATCCATAATTACTCTATCACCTGTCTTATAAATTGGGACAACTCGTGTGATTTTACAACCATCAGGTACTGAACCTGAACTAAGTGATAAATTAATAAAGGTTACAATGTGTGGAACCAAACTGTACTTGCACTTTGTTAACAATTCATTTGATAAAATATTATCTGTTTTATTACTTTTGTTTTTTATTGTTGCTGTCATTTTTAGAACCTCATTATTATCTGTTGGATATAGAAAAAGACTATTTGGTACTGAACTATAAGGTGGTGGAGTATATTGTGTAGTTATACATATCTTCATTAACTGATCAGCTATATTTACAAAGTATTGGTTAAAAGATTCACATATTTCTAATTGATTTACTATTTTTTGATTACCTACCATTATTGTTTCTATTTGATTGTAATGTACTGGGGTTTTATTTCTTAAGATTCCATTTATTGTCATCCATACCTTTGTTGGATCATAGGAGTTATTCAGTTTATTTGAGTAATATGCTTCTTGAAGTTCCCTTTTCATTTTAGTTACTTCATTTGCACACTTTTTGTACAGTTCAATTGCTATCGGAGAGGGAAATTTGCATTTTGTTTTGCTATTCAGTAAGTTTTTCTTTTTAACTAGAGCCAAAAAGTTACTATTAACCCATGGTTTATGTGTCAGTTTATTTGACACAACCTTTCGGCACCTGTAGGAGCAGACTGAAGCCCCTTCCTTTATAAACTGCAATAATGAGTTATAATATTCATTAGGATCATTTGTGACACAGTTAAATCCAGTATTTTGTATAAATAAGGAAAGTTTATTATGATTTATAGTGTTAAATTCTTGAATTGACATTCTGGTATTGATATACTTATCATGGAGGGCCTTGCAAAGATGTTCTTTTATGTCGATTATAAGTATGTTATGGTTACTGATATCATGCATTATGTTAGATATAGATATTGGGGTATCATTGTTATTGATAAGTACATGGTCAATTAGTGTAGCTGAGCTTTTGCCTATTCTTGTTGGATATATTTTATTACCTTGTATAAAATTGAAACTTGTAATTAGTGTATTATAGTTATCAAGACTTTTACTCTGAGTGAGGTAATTAATATTTACATCACCTATGATCATGGCTGATTTTGCAAGCTTCCTACACAGTACAGTTTCCATATCAGTGAGAAAGTTGCAAGTATTTTGATCATTAGGATTATAAACTGCAATGATATCAAGTGTTATTAGATCCCTTTTCAGGTTTATGTGTAGGATACTGTGGTCACTGTTTACTATGTTTTGTACAGACGTTTTCCATATATCTCTAATATACACTGAAATTCCACCTCCTGTCATTTTCCTTATAACATGATGTGCATAAAAATTTTTATATTAAAAAAGTTAATTATGTTTTCCCTGAGCCAGTTTTCTGCTATGACAATTACATCCACTTTAGTTATTGTTGCCACAAGAAGCTCAATATCATCTAATTTGTTTACAATAGACCTAGCATTCAGGTACACAATTCTTACCTTTGGGCTCGGTTGAGATCTTGTAATGTTTAAATAATCATCTACAGAATCATATTTGAACTCACCTATAATGTTATCACAATCACACATGAAAGGTACAAATTTTGCACTTCATCACAAAATAGAAACCTAAGACACTGCACTTCACTGAGCTTCCCTTGTTTCGCTCTGCACTGCTGTTGCGGTTTTTGTATTATTTGAGGTTATCTTATTTTCATATGCCAGAAGGTGATTCTTCCCCATGATTCATTTTAATTATTGTATAGCTGCATGCTCTGTTATTTGGATGCTTTTTTTGCTTCGCTTTGTATTTGATAACACAAGTGTTCACTTACAATTACAAATGTATAAATAATTACAGAAGTTTTGAATAGCGCTATTTACAATATGTACTCTATTAGCTCAGAATAGAAATGTCCTCCTTGCTGTAAGCTGCTCTAGGTATTCACGAATTTGCTAAAAATTCACAATTATAAAGAAATCATTACTTGATTATTGACGGGTCCTGCAGCTCCTTCAAGCATTTCACAGTTAATAGCGAGTTCTACCCGAAAATCATAAGACTCCTGCCTCTATCTCCCGAGAGCGATGAAAACTCCGGGGTGCTTTCCATGGGGCAATACCCTGAGTCTATGAAAACCTCCCCGTCGTCAACCTCAAGGCGGGTGGAAGTGCATACGCCACTTACGCGTGTCAACCCCGCAGGGAAGCCTAATGAAAAGCTCGATGGGACTACCTGGTGATCTAGCATACCTTCTACTAGCTCTGCAGGCTAGTACCCGGGACTTTTGATGCAAACCTCTGCCCCCTCCGGGCGGCCAAAGCCTTGCCGGAGGTACCCGAACTCCCACGGGCATCGGGAACATACTATCCCCTCGAGTCCAACCCAATCTGAACAACTCACAACAGGGAGGGACTTGAATGTTCGGTCCGAGGTTCCTTTAGTAACGTCAAAGGTACCACGAGTGCTAGGGTTCTGCAGCGACCGCACCATGACAGCTGAAGGGGACGGATTCCCTTCCCTACTGGGAGTAGAGCCAGACTGGGTTCTCTTACTCATTTAGCTACCATGGCCAACATATCGAAATGACATTAAATTCTCCAACTGCCTCATATATTTCCTGGTAAACCACTAGGGGTTTTCATATACAATGAGATACGTATTTATTTGTGGAGACTTATTTTGCTGTAAGTACTTAAGTCCCACTATTTTTTAGGTCAAGTGATGTAAGTTAATCATTTCTTCCACACTAGTCGTAGGTAGGCTAAGGTTTGCACGGGTATAGACATACTGAAATGTCATGTCCCTGCAGAAACACCAAAGGTGAGCGGCCTACACCATGATACCAGGATTTGCGCATTTGTGTTAAGGGCGAATGCACCCTGAATGAGTTCACTCGCAAATTTAGGTCGTACGCGTACCGAACATCATTACTGTACAGACAGAACCTACTCTCATAGCTAAGGACAACAAAGCTCTATTCCATTGTCCAATTAAGCCTTTCTCGAAACCAGAGAAGGCCATGACGGTGTTACCGTGCCTTAGGTACCTAAGAGGTACCTTAGCAAGATGCACTTGTGATTTGAATCCTGTTGCAAGTAGACGCTTTCCAATAGTCGTGCTGACACATCAGGTGCTACTTGTGCCCAGATGGCTTCCCTGGTTGCTGTTTAGGCACCGGATGAAGCCCTTACAATGGGTCGATCCAGATGTGTGGTTTTACTCCGTGGCCGTTCAAATTCTGGTCTACTGGAGTGAGACTGTTCTAAATATCATTGCTGAAAACAAAGGCCCACTACCGATACATTGTACTCAAAATGTGCAGTAGTTTGTCGATAGCTTCATCAGGTAGGCTGTTCAAATGGCTGTATATGTGCTGAAGAAGTTCTTTCCCTTCGTTATATTATGGCTTCACCTTTGTAACGATATGTTTTAGTTAGAACTTTTTATACGAAAAAATTTTCTGACATGACTTTGTGGGCAGTGAAATGACAATACATAAAAGAATATGTGTAATTTGGTGATTGGCCGTAGTAATAATTGTATTACGTATTGTGATGACGTGGCAGTAAATCGGCCAATCACAAAATTAATAGAGGAGTAACGATAGTTACTAAAAATCAGTAACCTTGACAGATATATGTTCTTTAATCTTGTTTCATTTCGCGGTGAATATAAAAGTTTTCTAAGGAAAAATTAATAATCGTCAAAAAGAGTTATTCGGTATTCGTAATAGTGATGAGTGGACGTTCAAAAGTGATGAATTTTAAGTAATTAACTGAAATTCTATATATTAATTTGAAAATAAGGATTTATCGATGTGTTGGAAGTAACCTACTGTAATTGATTAAGAAAGAAAGTTCGAGTAAAATGTAATCCATATTATACAATTAAATAATATATTACGAAATCGGAGTCATATAAAATTTTATTTCTGTCACTAAAAATCCACACCTGAGGCAGATCTCATGACTCTTACTTAATCAAATTCAATTCAGACGATACAATTAGTGACGTGAAGAAACTGAGCCGCACAAACTGACGGCATGGGAAACGATTGTGCTTGCAGCGAAGAAATACCGCTACATATTTCGCCCGAACGTGTGTCTGATTAAGCTGGAGAATATTATCGCCACACCTTAGACTGCTTTTTGACTTTCATATTCAAATTTGATGGTACCACAGTGACTCTCACAAAGTGGGCACAGATCAGCCAGACATGGCTTAGCAGTGCAATCTATTGTCCGCTGTCACGGTCTTCGGTACACTTGAAAATAGACACTAGGAACTCCTATTCCTACGCACTGATGAAGGCTACAAAACCCATTTATACGAACCTGGCCAGCACAGATCTGATAAACGGTTTACGTGAGACAATGCATAATTTGGACCCAGGTGCCCATGCTTGAAACTTGGAATATCAAACTCTGTTATAACATGGCATTTAGGAAACACGGGCAGGGGAAAGGTTTTATAATTCTTTGGCTTTAAGGTAGGATAAGCAGATTACGTGAACTGCAGTCTCAATACCAGCAACCCATAAAAATAATGGAGGCAACAGACTCTCAAGTAAGTAAAAACGCCAGAGAAATAGAAAAATGGGAGTCTGTTGGAGAATTCATTGCCATGCTCACGCGTTGCCTTGGTAATTCACTTGCACTGCGACATTCCCACAACGTGATTTTCTTTTGTTAAGTGAAAACTTTAATTTTCATTAATGGTCGCCAGAACAAATATACAATCACAAACATGCAATTTGAACACAAAAAATTTATATAAACGTATTTCAAGGTGATCACTTTGTTTATCGACTATCAAATAATTACGGGGTTATCAGCAATGCATTTGATAGCTCTGCTTTAACGTACACGGTATTTCTTGTTTGTTTACCTAGAGCGTAAACAAAGAAATCGAACGGGAATATGAAACATAAAATTAGACATGCCAGAAACATGGGTTTTTAACATTATCCCGCAAATACTCAAGGACTGCCGCTGAGATCAGCATTGCGAAAGCAAGTCGCACTGGAACCTGCAGGCGTTTTATTACCCATATATCTATCAGTCTTGTTATACTGTGAGAGTGCTGAATCTTCTTAGCAAACATTTTTACTAAACAGCAGGAATGCTCCAACGTTATGCATTTTGTGCCCGGAAGAGAACTTGGTTTTTATACTCCAAAGCCCTTCTAAATACTTTATCACATAATCTAAAAGAATAGCTCAGTCCACAGGAAATGAATTTTAATTTGCATTAGCATTGGCAACACATCTCTCTGCGAAATCTTACCTTTATTGTATTTTCTCCATTCGAAGGCTTAGTCTGTTCCTGGATTACTTCAGAGGCCCAAGAGAAAATGAGAAACAATAAAAGGAAGTCCAATTTCACAAATTGCTGGTAGGCAGGTGTTTCTCGACGGCGTATGTAAAAGTGTATCTAGATTGTGGGAACTGACTTCTGCACCAGCGATAAACGTCGAAGTATTGCCAACATCCACAAGGAAACTCAAGTGTAATAACTTTTCGTTGACAGTTGTTTTTAATGACCACTTGGAATTTTACAGCTTGAAAACCTGGTTATTTATTACCCCAGGCTCGCTTACTGTGTAACATAAAGTAATTGTAAAAGCTGCAATTTTATTAAGTTTGGCAAGAGATCGCAGGGGTAAGGTTGAAAGAGAAATATGAAAATATTTCATTACGACATATATCTTGCATGGAAGTGGCATTAGTAATAGATTCTGTTTCCCGTCGCCTAAGGCACCTGCAGTAGGCGGCTAAATTGATTTCCTAGCTGTATGCTGAGTTCGCAATCAGAGGCGCATATATAGGTGTAAATTGGTCACCACCTATCTGCTTCTCTGATTTGCTGTCTTAAAATAGCGTAAAATATTAATCTTACACAGTTTCCTCTACAACGTAAATGAAAGTAGAGGTGTATCGCATTCCAACAAAGTATTCGATACTAACATTTCCCAACAAATTTACGCACGTAGGTTCTAGGAAAAGGTTCGGCTCTTCTTTCTAATATGCGACGCGGCGATTTTTTTCTAAGTCTTTCACACTTTTTGATGTTAGATAGAACAATGGATTTTAATATTTCTTTACCTTTTAGTGCAAATTCGTGCTGCAGGGTATTCTTTTAACGTTATTAATTGTTTATTTCCTTACAGCGTATGTGACCATATTGAAGAATTCAGTGAAGCCAAGCTATCCTTGTTTCTCCCTTGAACGCAATGCTGCCAACAGTCTTACTTGTCCCTAAATTACACAATGTAGCAAAATAACACAAAGTAGTATCTAAATAGATTTAAGATTAATGTTAGCACTGTGACAATTGTTACATTACATTTGTTAACGTCGATTTTAATATCTGTTGGTAAAATCGCGCATTTCTGTCATTTGAGAGCATGCACAATTTGCGGCAGTAGCCGGACCAGTCCGCGAGATCATACATGTTACTGACTTGTCGGGTCATTTTCCGATTTTTAACAACGTACTGAACTGATCTTACATACGAGGTGCGTCCAGAAAGTACGTAAGTTCCGATCGCGTCCAGAGATGGCACCACTATTCGAATAGGAATGCGCGTATGCAGCAAAAGAGAGAAATTATATGGTAACATTGCAGTAAAGTTTTAGTTTTGTGAGATTAGTGGTTTCTCCGATATTGTCTCCCGCCAAATGCAAGGTTCGTGCAGTCATCCGATTTTTGCATGCTGAAAAGCAATCGCCAGCAGAGATCCATCGTCAGTTGTGTCACGTGTATGGACAAAATATTATGTGTGACAGTGTGTGTGCATATATGACACCAGAGACAAAAGAACAATCAACGCATTGACTGCATAGTGCTTCAACTATAAGACTCAATTCAAGCAGAAAGTCTCTGTCCAAATGTCATGCACACTGTCGTCTGGGATCGTGACGTAGAATGTTGACAAGAGGCATTACGCTTGTGCATGACAATGCAAGACCCTAACACAGTAAATGCCATACAAAATATGTTTAACAAGCTCCCATGGGAGGTCTGCAAACATCCACGCTACAGCCCTAACCTCACTCCAATGACTTTCATCTTGTCCATCTCATGAAGCGTTTTCTGATAAGAAAACCCTTACACAGTGACGCTGAGGTGCAGAATGAAGTGACTTCGTGACTGCGGACATTGGCCGCAGAATCTTATGACCTGGGCATACTATTAATGGTGCACCGTTACGATAAATGCCTCAAAATATTGGTGACTGTATTTAAAAGTAACCATCGAGTATATGTAATCATTACAATAAATATTTCTTACTTAGTGATGTTTTTGTTTCCGTTATCGATCATTGGGACTTACTTTCTGGATGCACCTCGTATTTGAAGAACGCACAGAACAAACAGCCTTCACTTCTAACAGAACAATAGGCACTTCTACTGGACAGCAAGGCTACTTTTGTAAAGCAATAAAACCTGAGAAGAAACATGGTCAGTATTTTCCCAAACTGACCTGTGCTAATCGTATCCACATGTTCTTTTGCCCCTTTTGCACAGGTTGGCTACAAGTGTTACATATTTTCCTAATGTTGGCTGCAACACGAGAACTGCAGGTTGTCTGCTTGAGCATGCGTATACATGCACCGAGAAATTATTCTCGCTCCGCAAAAAAGAACGTTTCCGCAAAGGTTCTAATGTGTGTAAACAGCAAAACTCAAAATGGAAACGTCAGTTAAATATCAAACTTGCATTTAAGTTCAGCATTTTACAGACTTTTGACACAAGCATAAAATATCCCAAAACCGAACTACGTTTTCCCCCCGTGTGGTGGCCGGGGGTAAAGAATAACCCCACTGCAGCTCATGCATGTCGTAAAAGGCGACTAAAATGAGTACCCAGTGCCTGGGGGTATAACTGGGCCACCCTGTCCCAGGGGATATAAATGTGGGACCTGGTCCTCCAGGTTGGGGGTTGGGCGTGGGGCTAACGACCCCACACCGTAAAACAAATCATGTTGAGAAGCCAACGGCGGAGCCTCGGATTGGACTGAATAAACGGAAACGACTGGCTAAGGAACTGGACTTGAATTTTGGTACGTGGAATGTTAGGACACTTCTCAAAAGTGGAACACTGGCAACATTAATTTCCCAGTTACAACAATATAGACTCAACGTGGCTGCACTACAAGAGACAAGATGGCAGGGGAAAGATATAATGGACATAAGATCCCATACACTGTTTTATAGTGGTAAAGAGAAAGGAACAAGGGAATTTGGTGTGGCCTTCATAGTAGATAGTAAAATCAAAAAGAATATATTGGACTTCAAGCCCATTAATGAAAGAATATGTACTTTAAGAATAAAAACAAAGTTTTTCAATGTAAGCTTTATAAATGTGCATGCCCCTACGGAAGAAAAAACAGAAGTAGAAAAGGAAATGTTTTACCAGGAATTGGAGGAAATATATGGTGAATGTCCGATGACTGACATTAAAATAATAATGGGTGACTTAAATGCAAAAGTGGGTAGAGAAGACATATACAGAGGAACAAAAGGAAGACATAGCTTACACCAAACGTCAAATGATAACGGACAGAGATTAGTGCTTTTTGCAGCTGGGAAGAATATGGTCATAGCCTCCACATGTTATCCGCATAAAGAGATACATAAGCATACGTGGAAGTCACCAGATGGATTAACAAACAACCAGATAGACCACGTTTTGATTGACAAAAGAAATGCAAGAAATATACTAGATGTGAAATCATGCAGAGGAGCAAACTGTGATAGTGATCATTTTTTGGTCAAGATTAAATTCAGAAGTAAAATCTCCTATAAGAAAACGGAACGAGTTGAAGTTCCAAAGAAACTTAATATAGAAGAATTTCAAAACAAAGAAACTATCCAAAAGTATCAACAATATATAAAGGAAGAACTTGAAAGTATGGAATCAAGCAAAATAGAAGGAAAATGGATAAAAATGAAGAAAGTTTTGTGGGAAGGAGCAGAACAGATAGTTGGATATGAACCAAAGAAAGGTAATAAACAATGGTTTGATGAAGAATGTAAAAATGCAATAGACGAGAAAAATGGGGCATATAAAAAATGGATAGAAAGGCCAACAAGACAAAAAAGAGGAGAATATGAGAAGCTGCGGAAAACAGCAGATAAGCTATGTAGACGGAAGAAAAGAATATATTTAGATAAACAGATAACAGAAATTGAAGAAAATATCAAAACCAAACAATTTAAAAAAGCATACAGAGAAGTGGGAATGATTAATAAGGAATTCAAACCACGAACAAACTTAATAAGAGGAAGAAACAATGAAATAGTGTCAAATGAAGAAGAAATAAGGAACAGATGGAAACAATATTTTCAAGAACTCCTGAACACCCCCATAGAAGAACGAAATATGGAATTAACACCAGAACAAGGAAGCGAAATAGAACCAAAACAGTTGCAGACGGAAGATGAACCACCAGACCAATTAGATGTAGCGATAGCCATTCAGAAGATGAAAAATAATAAATCACCAGGTATAGATGGCATTCCGGCCGAAATGTATAAAAGGGGAGGACAGACATTATTAAAAGCAATGCATGAGTTAATTACACAGATATGGGAAGAAGAAAGGATACCAACAGACTGGAAGAAAAATTTAATAGTACCTATATACAAAAATAAAGGAGACAAACTACAGTGCCAAAATTATAGGGGAATCTCATTGTTATGTACAGGCTATAAAATATTAACTTCACTCATAAATAATAGACTTCAGAAATACACAGAAAGTATAATTGGGGAGTATCAGGCAGGCTTTAGGCCTGGGAGATCAACCATTGACCAGATATTCACAGTTAAAAATATATTAGAAAAAGCATGGGAGCATAATATCGAAATACATCAAATATTTATAGATTTCCAAAAAGCGTATGACAGCATTAAAAGAGGGAAGTTACTCTCTATAATGGGAAGTTTTGGAATACCAAAGAAACTGATTAGTTTAACGAAAGCAACAATGGTAGAGCTCAAATACCATGTTAAAATAGGAACAAGTATAACAGATGAGTTTGAAGTACATTGCGGTTTGAAACAGGGAGATGGGCTGGCACCTACCCTTTTTAACATAGCATTGGAATATGTTATTAGACAAATGCACGTACGAACAAACTCAACAATTTTCTATAAGTCAGTACAATTAATAGGGTACGCAGATGATATTAATATAATGGGAAGAACGACGACAGCAGTATCTGAAGCATACAGAGAATTAAAAGAAGGAGCAAAAACAATAGACCTGGAAATCAACATATCTAAAACAAAAGCCATGATACAAAGTAGGAGAAGAAAGTATACAGGAACACTGGAAATGGACCAACATAACATAGATATAGTAAGGAACTTTAAATATCTGGGAACAATAATTAACAACAATAACGATGAATCGGAAGAAATAAAAAGAAGAATCTTAATGGCTAATAAAGTTTATTACTCACTTCACGCAATACTTATATCTAAACAAATCCATAGGAACAACAAAATTAGGTTATACAAAACATTAATAAAACCAGTACTGTGCTATGGAAGTGAAACATGGGTAGTGACACAGAATTTGGAAGATGCCCTAAAAACTTTTGAAAGAAAGATTCTGAGGAAAATATATGGACCAATACAGGAAGGAGGGCAATGGCGTATAAGATGGAATGAAGAATTGTACAGCATATATAAAGATATAAATATTGTTCAGGATATTAAAATCAGGAGGATGAGATGGGCAGGTCATATAATAAGAATGGAAGAAGGAAGAATACCAAAAAGAGTCCTTAATGGTAAATTCTACAACACAAGAGCAGTAGGAAGACCGAGAATGAGATGGGAAGATGCCATACAGAGAGACACACAACATATATTGGGAATACGAGGGTGGAGGAAGAGAGCTGAAAATAGAGAGGAATGGAGGCACCTGCTGAAGGAGGCCAAGGCCCAGAAGGGGCTGTAGCGCCACTCGAGAAGAAGAAGAAGAAGAAGAAGAAGAAGAAGAAGAAGAAGAAGAAGAAGAAGAAGAAGAAGAAGAAGAAGAAGAAGAAGAAGAAGAACTACGTTTTCAAACAGAATTTTTCCCACTATTATGATTTTCTCAACAACAAAAAAATGATTACAATTCAACGTATGTAAGATAATTTCATGACCTACTAAATGTAAATCTCGAATTTTCTTGAATTATCCTCAAAAAATCTGTTCTTAGAAACTATTGTCATTTCTTCAATATATATACGTTAACTAGCATCACAGATTTATTTGGCAATGATTGGTGCAGTTAGATTAAACCTACAGAGAAACATAAGCATAATCAGGATAATTTATCATTTGGATAATTTTGTAGAGAATACAACGATTTTTAGCGTTATTACTGTCTAGCAGCATTTTAAAAGCACCTATATCTTCAAATTTTGATTTAAAGTAATTAGGAACAGCGCCAAATAATTTTATGGTTTCATAATGCACACCTTCCTGGAAGTAAGCATATGACTTAATTTTGAAGGACGATAAATTGCATTTAAAAAAATAAAGCCAATTGTGCCCAATCATGTGACTTATGAAGTTCGAGGGCTGTTCAATAAAGAATGATCACAATTTATTTTTGACAACGAACCTTTACTCATCCTCATAATTTTGATTGTCCTTCTCAAAATAGTGTCCCCTAAATGTGATGAACTTGTCCCAGCGTTTCTGCCAGTCCTCAAAGACATGCTGGAAACCATTTTTGAGAGATACTTTAAAATCGCTTCCGCAGCCTTCACCACTGCTTATGATGATGGATAACTCAGCAACAAGCTTTCGCCACAGTCGCAGTCTCAGCTCCAAGTATCTCAACACCATCAGCCGCCGAGCAAGTTCCACCTCCTAGGACTGCGTCAGTAATCGTCACGGATGTGCCTCTTGACCTGCCATGCAGGTTCATTCTCGCCGCCACCCAACAGCAGTGGCCCTCGGCCCTGAGGGCCAGCCCCATCACCATACGAGGCCGCACCACATCCTTTGTCCGCCTGCATCTAACCAACGATGCCGACTTGAACACGGCCTTGAAAATGGGCGTGCCATTATTAGGGCAGTGTCTCAAAATCGAGGCCAGCCGCTCAGAACGTCCTGTACATTGTCGCCGATGCTGCAGGTACGGACATGAAGCTGCCACTTGTACCGCAAAACCACGGTGCCACTACTGTCGTCCCACGACACTCACCGGGGAATGCAGCAGCATGATCTCCGCCGCCGTCGCCGCCGGTTCTGCGCTACCTGCTCAGGCTTCAGCCACTTCACAGGGCAGGCACACTTCCCTGCTCGCCCAAGCCAGGACTCCGGCCACACCGCACCTCCAACAGCTCACCCCAACGGTATTGCCGACTGGAGGCAAGCGCTGACTGCCTCAAGGATTAAGTTCAATAGGTCAACCACCGGCTTCATTCTATCGAGGAGCACCTGGCAAGCGGACCCGCCACAACCATCCAAGGGACTACTAGAGTCGACGTTCAAGACCTCCACTCTGAGGTCCTGAACATTAGTCTGCGCCTAGGAAACCTGGAGGACTCACCAGCCGCCACCAACGCTAGACATGACACCACCTGAACCGTACTGACTGACGTCAAAGACCAACTCGCGACTTCCCAGCAACTCATGACTGACAGCCTGACATATCACCAGGAGCGCATTATCTTATCCCTCAAGGCACTACGACAGACCTCAGAGACCACCTCATCACAAGTCCTACAACTGCAGGAATCCATGGGAACCACTAATATACCGGACATCGTCATCCAGAGCTGACTCAACTGGCGACCTGCTGCCTCTTTTATAGCTCCGTTGATTGTCCTAGAAGTTTGTAGAATGATTTTTAACAATCAAGACCGCAGCAGAAGAAAGACGAGCATTCCAGTTATCTATCTCTTTCTTTCTCTGCTTCGGCAAATTTTTATCTCCGCGCTTTATTATCTGCTCTTTGTGCGCGCTAGAAGTGCCGGATGCAACAATGCTTTCGACCTACTCCGTCGTCAAGGCTGGTTGTCCCAAACAGCACCATCATAGCGGAGCAAAAGATCTAAGTGTACCACCAACAACTTCCCTCGGGGCACCTTAACGACACCACGTCGTTAATCCCATTTACCACCCGGTACGGTCCTTGCCATGTTTGTTGAAGTTGCGGGCAGCGTCCCTTGGTCCAGATAGGGCGGTAAAACCAGACCAGGCCACCGTGCTGGAATCCTTGGCTGTTGGCTTGCCTGTAATATCGGGTCTTCATGCGGTGGCTCACCATCTGCGTTATCAGTACGATACGTGCTGCTAGAGTGTTTTTCCCAAGCACCCCTTAGGACGTCTCTGCAACTGCCGGCCAGCTTTGCAGAAATGCTAGCGGACGATAACACAGTAGTGGAGAAGGTTTTTAGATTCTTTTCTAGTTTAGACTTTAGGATTTAGTGAAATAAATTATTAGTAGGTTTAGAATGATTTTATTCTATGTACGTGTAGTTTTAATAGGTTTATTTACACTTGTTTAGTTTTTAGAAATGTTTATATCTGGCTTTTGCCATGACCAGTATTTTAAAAGGGCGCTGATGGCCGCCGTAGTTGAGCGTCCTTATATACATCATCATCATCATTATCATCATCGCCATCTGAATGTTCTGACGACCCGTCTCATGAATGTCATGGAGATTATCCACGAGGCTCTCCACATACTCCGTTGCTGGCTGTTTTTATTCTGGTTTTATTCTTCCGAAAGCCAGGTCACAAGGGAGGCGTACCTCTCTGCCGAACATTAGGCTGGCTGGCGTCATCCCAGTGGTATCATGTGTTGACGAACGGTAGGCCAGCAGGAACAGTGTCACCCTGACGTCTCAGTCTCTCTAATGTCTGGCCACGACCTTTCCAGGTGTTCTTCTGGTGGTTTGATGTACCCCGACCATGCCGTCTGACAGCGGGTGAAGGGGAGTTGTGTTGATCTTGTTCAACCCAAGTCTTTCCAGTGCCTCCTTCATCAGGTTAGACTCAAAATTGGAGCCCTGATCACTGAGAAGCTCTAACGGCACCGCTAAACGGCAGACCCGTTGCTCTAGGTGGCAGTTCGTGATTGCTTTCGCCAGCTAGTTCGAGACTTCCAGCCACTTGGTAAAGTAGTCCATGACCAACATCAGGTATCTCTTGCCTCGGACGGACACTGGAAATGGTCTAGCTATGCCGACAGCGATGCGTTCAAATGGCGCTCCAACGTTGTACTGCTGCATGCAACCCCGGTTCCTAGTCTGGGGGCATCGACTCGCCGCGCGCACATGACATTTACGGCACAATATCTCAGTGTCTGCTTGGAGTCTCAGCCGGTAGTAGCACTGTCGGAGTTTGTCGATCGTTAGGTATGCTCCCAAGTGTACTCCTGAAGTACCAGCGTGCACTTCCTCCAAGATTTCCGAGATCTAACTTCGGAAAGTATAAAATGTTCCCTCTGCGTCCTCCCATCCTGTATTTCCAATACACGGAACAGCAAGCCCTCTCTTATCGTCAATAAGTTACTTTGGGCCAAATGCTACTCGTGCGCAGCATTTCTGGGTGCGATGATCTCCCAGGTCGGTCTTGTCCCCACCTCCACTTCTCTCAAGAATGGTCCCAAGTCGGTGTCCCTCAGCTGCTCCCTCCTCAGGCTTCACTATCCCAACTGACCCCAGGCACTTCCGTGACTACTCTGATAGCTGCGGCATGCCCCTTCTCTTCCCCTCTTGAGCATTGACTGCACCCTTCTGGGCAGGGTCTCCGGGAGATAGTGTCTGCGCTGCCGCGGCTCCTCCCTCTCCGATGTTCAGAGGTGAAGTCTCAGTCCTGCTACCTCTGGATCCAAGGAGCTTTGTGGCCGCTCCGGATGATGAGACTATATGACCCAATTGACTGACTTCCTAGCGAAAGATCTGGCATTTCTTCCCGTCCAGCTTCAATTTGGTTGCCTGCAGTATATCACCTTGCTCAGATTGTCTAGATGGTCTTTGAAGGTCTTGCCGACGATGATGATGTCATCCAGGTATATCAGGCAGGCGTCATAAGTCAATCCTCCCATCATTAACTCCATGAGATGTTGGAAGATATCTGGGGAGTTGCTGAGACCAAAGGGCATATTTGGCCTGTAGTTAATGCGTTTTTTTCCTTGTCTCTTGGGTCTAAAGCTACCTGCCATTAACCCGACTTCAGTGCCAAGGTCAAGCACTACTGCGTACCAGAAGGCGTATCGAGAGTGTCATCCATCCGGAGTCACGGAAAACAGACCTTCCTGGTGACAGTGTTCAGCTTCCTGTAGGCCACGGAGAAGCGTAGCTCACGGTTCTTCTTCGTCACAATGACTACAGGGGAGCACCAAGGGATGTAACTGTTCAGTCACTCCTCTGAATCTCATGTCCTCCAGCATGTCCCAACTGCCGCTTGTTTTGCCAGCGTTACACATCTGGGTGGTTGCCCAATTGGCCGGGCGTCTCCGCTGTCAAGGCACCTGTTACGTGCGGCCTCAGTGGTTGTTTCCTTGGCTGAAGATGTGCCATTCTCTTCTCAGCAGTTATCGAAACTTCCTCACCTGTTCCGCCATCAGGTGGTCGGCCGCCTTATCTAGTAAGCCTTCCAGCTGGGGTCCCATGTGTTGCGTCGGCACCTGCTCATTGGTCTGGTGGATTGGCGTTACGCTGACCACGGGATCACACGTCCTCAACTACGTCCGGCCCTGGATGTCGTGATCGGTGCCTTATAGCTTGAGCAGGCTCAGGGGCAATTCCCCTCAGCGCGGCAACAATCTCCCGGCTACACAGAGTCCGTGCAGAGGCAGCTTCTTGTCCAGCATCATATTCTTCGTCCGCTGGACTTCATCCGGGCTTCTCGCGGGGACAACCACGTCTTCTCTCAGGATGAACCGGCAAATTCCAAGGCATTCTTCGGGTTGCCGGAGTATCACCTCTTCTCCATTGAGGCACAGCAGCTTCCTGCCGAAGACGATCGTCCCCTTGTGTCTCCAGAGGGCATCCAGTCCCAGTATCACCTCCTCAGCCACCTCCGCAATGAACACCCATTGACGCACGCCACTCTATTCCAAGGTCAACTGCAGCAGAGCCTCCTTCTCCACGCGGAAGTTGTCGCCCAATATCGTCACAAGCTGGTATGTTCGGCTTGGTTTCTCGACGACAATCCCCTGGCTACGTCAGGTCTGAGGACGTCTGTGGCCCGTCCGTGAAGTGCTGGCTATTAGCTTAGCGGCCTCTTTCTATCGTGACCATTTGTTGTGCTTAGCCAATGTATCGAATTGCTGCTAGGAGATCTGAAACGTTGTTATGCCGTTGTTCCTTGGCGGTTTGAAGCGCGCCGATGTTGTGTCGCGTCCCAGCGCGTATGTCTTTAAATCTTCCAACCTTCTGCCGACGATGACCTCAACATAGTGTTCAGGGACTTGGTGTTGCTGTCGGCTTTCTCTTTAGCCCGCTAATGCGGTTCGCCAGATCCTCAACGCGCTCGTCCATTTGACCAATCCGCTTGCCCATGTCCGTGACGTCCTCATTCACGCCGGCTAACTGCTCTTCAAATTTGGCGGCAAGGACCTTGTTCGCCGCCATTATTTCGGTTACCAGGCCATCGTTCGCTGCATTTATTTCCGTGGTCAATTCGGTTATCATCGCGGCCAATTTGGTATTTGCCGCCTCCATCCTCGGAGGGAGCTTGTTATGCGCTGTTCTCATTTGTTTCATCTCGTCTAGAATTTTCACCAATGGAGCGTCCTTTGTCGTATGTTCCACTTCTGACACCAATTGTGACTTTGTGGTTAATAAAATTAAAGGTCCTACTTGCAGAATTTCAGAATCCTCTTAATTTCCGTAGAAAGACACTTTTTGTACAGCCCTGAGTACCCGAATTACATAACATAAACAAATACAACCTGCAAGGTCGTCTGCCACTTGACCATAAACAAAAGAGCTCACCTTCAAATCCGGCTGCAAGCATACGATTATCAGTTCCGACTACAACTAACTCAACTGGCGATCCGCGACTTCTATTAAAGCTCCACTCATTGTCCTAGAAATTTGTGGAACATTCTCTAACAATCAAGAGCGCACCGGAAGAAAGACGAACCTTTTAGTCACCTGTCCTTTTTTTTTGTTTTGTTTTGTTTTGGCAACTTCTTATCTCTGCGCTACTTTATCTGTCTCTTTGTGCTTGCTGGCCGCGCCCGATGCAACAATACTCGCAACAATATGCTTTTGTTCTCCTAGAGAAATTCGAATTAAATAGGTTTTGTTATTGTTTTTTTTTTCGTTATCTTGGTGTACGAAGAGAATAAAGTCTTACTGCTAGAAATTCTCTCATCCTAATATATTAATAACCGCAAACTGTTTTCGATATTCACAGTAATTGAGTTGCTTTTGTGTGATCGTGTAATGATTGAGCTGCGCCGTTCGTCAAATTGTAAGTTGACTTTAATTTCCTGATCGACATCAGCATACGAACTAAATGCTTGTCTGAAATATTCAACATTGTGGCAACATTATAGTTGTGTCCGAATATGCGTGTACAGCTTCAAAACCATCAATCAGCCGAGGTATTCTCACGACAGTTGCTGGACATTGGAACCGGACAGCTGCCAATAGTTGAGACAAGACCAATATCGTCTCCTCATATTTTTTGTAATTTAGTAACATCGAAAGAAAAACTTATTTTTGTTATTGCTTAATTTACGTCCTCCAACGTTAAGTCATATCGGACGATGAGTGGAATGGATTAAATAAAGCTCAAGTGAGCCCAGGTTCCTTGGAGCTTAGAGTTACCCGACACTTCTATTTCAGGATAAGAGAAAACCCTGGAAAACCCCTTAACCGGATAACTCACCCGACCGAGATTCGAAATTGGGACCTCTTGAACGTGAGGCAGACCCGCTACCATCTACGCTACCGAGGCGGGCAAAGGAATTTATTGAAAAAGTATTACCTAATATTCAAATTAATTATAAGAATTAGATCCGGCTCAGAGAAGGCGCTGTCCTTGCCGGCAGGTATAAAGATGTCTACCAACTTAATAATCTTACACAATCCAGCATTCAAAGTGAAGAAATTATAATATATAATTCCATAGAGATCATTGTGGAAGCAGATGAAGTAGTTAATTACCCATCGGAGCTTTTCAACTCTCTTGATCTGCCAGGAATGCTACCACACATATTCAAATTAAAATTAGGTTTGTCAATTATCAATTTGTGGAATGTTAATCAGCCAAAACACTGTCACGTTACGCGTCTTGCAGTTAAAAAATTGATGAACAACGTAGTGGAGGCCACGATATTAACTTGGCCATTCAAAGACGAGGATGGGCTCATTTCTAGAATTCTATTCTATTTGGGTGTGCAAAATTGTATTGTGATTATTATGTTATAATTTATGTAACTTTTAATTTTAGGGAGATAACATATTTAAAAGAAGTATACTGTATACAGCAAATATAATAACAAAACAATCATGAAAATAAAAACAAACGATAGCTCTTGTCTAGTAACAGCAAACAATAAACAAACTGTAAAGATGGAAAGGCCTGGAAATTTCGGATAGAAGTGAAGAGTATACATGAACGTTATTCGAGTACACATATGACACACGTATTCATAATAAATTGATATCACAGTGAAAGAACTTCTAGGTGAGTTATGGCTAATTTATATATGTAAATGTCTGCATTTAATAATTCAATATCAATCTTTAACTACCAGATATAAAAGCGTTCAGTGTGGATTATGTAAGCTTCTGTGTTAATTTATTTGTGTGTAATTAATGTTTTGTTGTTTAAGGAGTATATTTTCGCTGTTTTGTCCTGAGATTATATGCTTTTGTGTAGCTATTTATCGATTTTTGTGAGAATCTCCTGTAGGTTCAGGAAACATAGTGACTTAAGTTACACTGTTTTTGCAGGTGAAGATAGGTTTTATTTGAAGGAGCGCAATTTCAAGGCATCTCAACTGTAAGAAAATGCAGAAAAGGGTAAGCTGATTATGTCGTTTTCTAAGATTTTCGTTAGGTTTTGTTTTATATATATGTAAAAATGAAACCAAATTAATGGCTTTGCTCATGAAAGATCACTTCAGCACCTAGAATTCTTTACATAGTTTGTTAGTATGTATACTGAAAAACATAATTGAATATGTGGTGGACAAGCCATCGTTGTTACGAAGTCCTCTTCCTGCAATATTTCGCTTGTAGTTTAATATTACTTCATTAGTAAACTTACCTCAAAATTTGCAGACAAGCGTCAAGCACTTCAAGAATTAAGACGTCAGGAATAAATTTTATTCATCACTTATCATTTGAGTAATACTGATTTTATAGGTCGTAACACTAAAAATAGTGAAAGACATTGTTTGTCATTAGTTTATAATTTTTGTCTTCCAGAAGTGCATAATCACAAAATTTAATTGAAACAGTTGACTAAATATTCGTCAGTAAACACAAATAACTATACTAGTAAAAGTTTAGTTTTGTTAATCTTATATGTCAGTGTTCCTTACCATTAAAAGCATCAATTAAACAATAAATATGCAAAATATGAAGCTATTAACGGTGAAGTAAGCAAATATATACAAATATAATAATTTGCAGCTTAATACTTCATTTATCTTATAAGAAACTATGAAACTTTTCTTATAAATTGATTAATATTTTATGACATCGCGATCCTGATCAAGTTATAAGAAAATTTTCATCATTTCCTAGATGAAAAAATGAAATGTTAAGTTACAAATTATTATAGTTGTATATATCAATTAAACAATGAATACATATAAAAGTATTGCAGATATTGAGGAGTTATTTTGTTTGCATGATGTCCTGATGTATTACTTAGGATAGAGATTTCCGAAACGTATTTATAGCTTTGGTAGAATTTATAAAATTTATAAAAAATGTGTATTCGTAAAACAATGTTACATTGAAATTCAATACATATTACATAAATATAACTATTTTAAACAAAAACTTTACTTATCTTAAGGAACTGATATCAACTTTTCTTATTAATTGATAATTGCCTGACGATGCAAGCAATTTGTAAAATCGATCTCAATTAATAAGAAAAATTTACCTAATTTTCTTAACATAAGTGAAGTGTTTGTTACAAATAGTTTTTTTTGTGTAATATTCATTGCTTCTCTGTAGCTAGACTCACTTTCTACGTAATTCAATACATATCTTAATAAATTGACATTCGTATTCCATGACCTTATGAATACTCTGTGGCTATAAATTGAGATTATATTTTGACTTTTTATATTAAAGACAAGTGTTTCTATGTAATGTAGATTAAAAATTGATAGTAGCAGGTCTAACATTTGTGCATGTGGGTAGTTAATTATTAAGCTTCTTTGTGGTATTCCGTGATTCTGTCCTCTTCTTACATCTCATTATGTCATATCTTTCGGAGATGCCATCGCACAACACATATTTGCACGCCACTTTCGGTTCATGTACTTCTTTTTTATTACACACTTTAAAATGGAAGTCATATACTGAAATTATAGAGATGTAGTTTAATGTAGTTTAATATGAGTTAAAAAGAAAATGTGAATTTGTTTAACTGTAACTTTGAACTTGTCAGAAAAAAAAACTTGTGATCAGATTCATATTTCAAAATCCAGTTTTAATCCAATTTAAAATACTCATGTAGATTTTAAAAGTACAAGTAATTAAATATTTTATAATATTTTTTCCTTTGATTGTTAAAGTTATATAAGGTTTTTAAATTTTAGTAATATAATACAAGAGGTTTTATAAGTTTTCATTTGAACTAAGGCTGGTAGGAATCAAATGAAATGAAAGGTTTATTCCTTATAATCTGGTAAGAGCAAGGGATTAAAAATACAATATTTTTAAGGTTTTATCTTGTTGGGCATGCGACCATAATGTAGGCGATAAATCTTAATAATTCAGAAACAATCAGAGATGCACTGTAAAATATTAAATTCTTTATGTTCATATAAAAGTTGATTAAAAACAAAATGTTAGCTAAGCTGACTAAAAACTTGCAAAAGTGACATTATCAGTGTTGCTTATACCTCATGTTACATGACACTCTGAATGGAACAAAATATTTATTTGTTCGCCATATTGTTTATCCTTAGTGTAGACCATCTTTCTGTAAATTAGTATAGTTAGTTAATCAATTAGCAATTAAAAAAATGGTATGGAACATATCAACTAATGTGAATAATCATCAGAGCATTGCGCAGAAAAGGAAAGAACAAACAATGATGAAATTTTATTGTATTAAATGACTACGACATATTGTCCAAAGTGCAAAATTCAAACTGATAACACCAACTCTATTGATGAGGTACCGAAAATGGAAAACCAACTGTGTTATATGTGGATAAAAAAAAATCTACGTTTAAAACATTCTATGTTTTAAAAAAACGCAATTGGACAAGGTGTTAATAGTGAATCAAAGAGGAAATCAAATTGTTAATGAACTTTATGAACTAAAGAAATTAGCGACACGCAAGGTAATAACATATGGTACTGATGGTTTATGGCAAACTGATTTGGTAGAAATGAACTCTAGTGAACTTAAAGGTGCTTCTAAGATGAATAAAGGATATAAGTTTATAATAACAATCATTGACGTATTATCTAAACTAGCTTGGGCTACACCATCAAAGAGCAAAAACAGTAAAGAAAGGTGATTAATTTTATGTTAAATGTTTAGGATTTGATAATAGATATAATAGTTGGATTGATAAATTTAAAGTTATTACTTAATGCTCTATTTTAATATTCATTATTTCTCTTATGGCAATATCTTCATTTAAACTTATTTGAAAATAGTTTCCTTGAGAGATTAATGATAATCCTTCCTTCATTAAATTATATAGACTGATAGAGTGTGGGTTTCTAATTCTTAAAGTTATTTTCATTTGTGGATAATCTTCTTGTAATTCATTTAATATAGAACTTACAGAAACATTTTGAGTTCGTATAACATTGATAGACTTGATTTTTTTTTTCAGATTTTTCTATACTTGTTTGCTAAAGTATATATATATATATATATATATATATATATATATATATATATATAAACATTTTCATTATTATTTTTAGCATTAATTATAGCTTTTCTATCTTTTATCTCTTTAGGTAAATCGACATATTAGGATCCAGAACATGAATTGTGCTTATTATCACATAATTCTAAATAATTTACTGTGTACAAAGCCCTACCTGATTGTTTTCTTTGAAATTCATGCTTTTCGGTCATTAATTTATTTGTAGATCTTTGAAAACAGATATTAATAAAACTTAATTTTTCGCTTTAAAATTAAAATATTGTATTTCTCCTGTTGTTATAAAACTAAAATAAAATCTTATATTAAATTAAGTGATTTTAGCAATTACTATACCTTTAACTATTAAAAAATTGTTGTGTTTCTACAATATATTCTACATTGCTAATTTCAAATATTTGTATTCTACTTTTAAATCCAGCAGCCTTACTATTAATTTTTTGGTTTAGTAAAGTCATAAGCAATGAAATTATCATTAAAGCTTTCCTAAATAATATATTTTTAATATGTTGTGTTTGAGCTTCTAAATCATTTTGAATATTATTGTTTTTAAAAGGTTTGGTTTAAAAGCATTATTAATTTAAATATATTTTTCTTTATAAGTTTGATTACTTTTGACTCTTTAAGTGTAGAGTATCGCTTAATACCATTAGTTTCACAAATATTTCTTAGTATTTTTTCTATCTGTTTTGCGTTTGTGCTTGCAAAAATCAAAATCTTTATAATTTTTAATACATGTACTTTAATATATTCTTGTAATTTATATATATATTCTTGTAATATAAGCTTGTAATTTTTTCTAGGTTGAGTTCGTCACTAATTAGCTACGAAAATTCCTGAAGTCATCGGTATACAGCTAAAGGGAGAGAGAGAAAAATAGGGAGACAGAGCAGTTATTCATCGCTCCGCGAGTATACACAAACTGGTATCCTAGTTGTTGAGCCTTCCACTGGTGAAGGCCGGCCCTGCTTGTAGTGCCCACCCAGCAAGTACATCACTCAGTCTGCAAGTAGCTCATATTGGGAACGGTGGGCTAACAGCCCTTGACCAACCTGGCCTTCGATTTTCACTTAAGGTACGGTATACCAGTTTAACTTTCCAAAGTGGACGTGGCAAATTGGAACTTCGAGCCTGGTTGTGTCCTTTGTATTAAAAATGACCAGTTCTTAGTGCTTACGTCTTCTCTTATCTGCAACGATTGAGGTAAACTGAGTAAGAACACAAGTAAACAAAAAACATTGCGCTATTGACATCCTGCCGAAACGTCGCTGAAGACAAGAAAGAGCATCACCATCACAAATGATCCTCCTCCTACTGTAAAGACAACGGTATCCGGAGGGAATGAAGTTACCAAGGTTTTATGAAACAAGGGTCTGTGTAAGAACCATCACGTTGTGAAGATGCCCATCAGTCAGACAGGAAACGAAACATGTCCTGTTCTACATGCGGTTGTTGACAGTCATCTTTCTGGCATCAGTTATCAACACTCAGCAGTTGAAACTGTACAGAAAGATCCACCCCCCCCCCCCCGAGAGCATCTGCCAGAATGTTTACATCGGATCTAAGGGACGAGACAGCAAAGCGTATCGTCAAACCTGCGCCATGCAGTATAATCAAAAGGAACACTGGAAAAACCTAGAATGGGAGTGGAAGAACCAAGAGAGAAGAAATATTCCTCCTTACCGTCCTCTACTGTCGAAGAAAATATATAAAAGGAAAGAGAAAGAGAAGGGGAAGAGATAAATTAATGAAAGGGAAACCTCACTGAATTGTTTCCGAAAATATCCAGGTATATGGTACGATACAGGTTTTATAAACATCCTGCAGATGCAGAATAAGATAAAACCTACAGTTGTGGAACGATTGTTTAGTTTGGTTAATAACTTACATGAGGATGAAGGTTTTGGCTTATAGTTCATCCCAAATACGTCGTTCAAACGCAAAAATAGCTAAAGGATGCATTCGTATCTGTCCTTTCCTTATACAACTTTCATTCGGTACTTCCAATCTGCGTCAACCATTTTTGATGTCAATAAAAAAGAATAATTTAAACCGGATATGAGAGGAAGGTTGAAAAGTGTGTTTCGAGCAATATTATCATATTTGGACACACTATATTTGCTAATGTTAACTTATATTTGTAAGAAGAAGCTCTATTTCACTCAAATTTGCTATCTAGATTTCAGAGAAAATATATTTTTCGCTGTATCTAAATCTCCATAATGATATTTTTAAAATAGGCCATGCATGGCGCGCGCGCGCGCGCGTGTGTGTGTGTGTGTGTGTGTGTGTGTGTGTGTGTGTGTGTGTGTGTGTGTGTGTGTGTGTGTGGTGTGTGAACAGTTCAACTCGGAAGAAATCATTCGTTAAATACCAAACAGTTCTAGCAAGGAAAATATATGTCTTAAAACTTCTGCGAATGTCGTCAGAAGCCTCTCTACTCTTTATGACTTCTGCTTAGCTAGCAGATAATAAGAGCTAGACAAAATCTTGCTGCAAGAAATTGTATATCTCGTTAAAGTACACTTTTTGTCAAAAATACTTTGTTATAAAATCTATCATTATCCATACATTTATTTTTATTTTTTATATTTTTTTATATTTATAGTTTTATTAATTAGGAGGACGTTCGGTGTCGTTTCTCTTGGCCATATAAATAGAGCCATCATGTAGGTGTTTGATTCAAAACTTGGCTGCCACTTAGGACTTAATTGTTTTCCCACATTTCTTCCACCCGTAAGAAAATGCGCAATAAGATAATTGCTGCAAATATTTATCAGGTTTAACATGAAGTAAAGTATATACGTTTGTAAGAGTAGTTGTAAATGAGCAGAGAATGGCATGTAAATCCAACACATCAGATTCTTAATTAAATGTGTATTTTGAAGTTTCTAGTAATAGCAGTCGAAGTCCGCTTCTTTTTGAAGTAATATAACGAGTATGCCATAACAGGTAGAGGGAGTATTTGGAAGTGGCAAGTGCTATGCCTGTTATAAGCAGTAATGGGGTAGAAAACCATGCGTGCCTCGATAGACTCATATCTTATTCAGAAGCTTAAAAGCAGATGTAGTGTTACAATTTGTTTGGTTTCTCCATTATATTTACGTCACACCTTCGACAACCTTTTTAGTACTTTCTCACAATTTACTTTCCATTTTCCTTCCAGGTTCCAACTCATCTGTAGCTGCGTTTAGTTAGGGAGAAACGTACTGCGTAATTACGAGGCGTGTCCGTAAAATAAGGTCTCCAATTTTATTTAAAATAGATTGTTGACTGCATGGAGAATTATGAGTGGAATCCCGATTTTAGGAGCTGCAGAGAAATTAACTTCAGCAGCTGAGTTGTCATGTTCCTCCGTTGTTTCCAAAGCGGAAAGTTTATTGTTTATGGAGGTTAAGTCCACAATTAATTTAGAATATATAGCTGAGGCTAACGCTGTATTTGTTTGCTTGGAGTGAATAAACCACCATTTGAAGTGGAAGGATGTTCTTGGTTCAGTTCTTCAAACGGATGTTTGTGTATTAACTTGAATGGATGTAAGACTACACGAGATGTAGTAGCAGTATCCACAGGATTGATGGAATGTGAACTTGATAAGGTTGTTTTTGTTGATTAGATTGCATAATGTTGGCAACCAGACAAAAGACAGTCTGCGTTGCAGACAACTGACGTTCTGCTTCTCTAACAAAACATTAATGTTTCGAAGGGAGCCAAACAATTGAAATTAAATATATAATAAATAATGCGTTTTATGCAACGCACGAAGTTAGTAACATTTACACTTAAAGTTGAGGTTTAATGATAAGATCCATAGGCACAAATTAGTTACAAGATTAGCTGGTTGTGAAATATTACACTTTAAATGACACTGAATAACAATATTAAAAGCTTTTCTCACCGCCTCCTGTAATCTATATATTCAGAAGCTTCAAAACAGGTGCAATATTACAATTTGTTTGGTTTTTACGCCTATATTTACTTGACACCTTCGACACACTTTTCAGTTCTTTCTCACAATTCCCTTCCAGCTTCCAACTCATCTGTAGCTGCGTTCAGTTAGGCAGAAACGTAATACATAATTACATATACATATCTCTTCAAAACCCTTAATGTTTATTATTATACCATGTTTTCCTATATCAAGAATTTCCATTATATGCATCTTTGATGTGAATTTTTTTAAAATTGTCATTTTTAAAGTGCTGTCGTTATTCACTTGCCTTAATGTAACATAGTGAATGTGGAAATTCAAGAATAGCAGAATGCGAAGCCCTTTTAAGCATCTGACTGAAGTTTTTTTTTTCTGATTTGCCCTTGTAACTGCATTGAAATGAGTAAAGAATCCATTTCCGCCAAAGTTTAGGTCAAGTCCAGTACATAAAAATATGCCTGTATAAAAGATCTGTAAAAATTATGTACAAATAAGCCATGCTGGATAGGAAAGTTACACAAACATTTGATTATGCTATCTCTCAATTTAAGAAAAAGGTGCGACATTTTGTTTGCACATGCGTGTACTATAAATATTTTGAATTGAAGCGACTTGCCATTGTTTTAGAGCTGTTTTAGTTCAGGATCTCCAACTTGACCTTCATCTACTGTTTCATAATCAGTAATTGCAATTTGTTGAATTTTTGACCTTGCATCAGCTAGGACATTATCCTTGCCGATAATGTGACGAACGTGTGTTTTCATTTGGGAAATACACTTAACTATCTTAATTGTCTAGGAGATGCCCTTTCATTCTTTTGTTTGAACGCAAAACTTATCGGCCTGTGGTCAGTAAACATGACAAAGCTTTTTCCTTCTAACATATGTTTGAATTTCTTAATAGAAAAAAATTCCAAGAAGTTAGCGATGATACATGCACTTTGGAGAAAACTCCTGTTGGTTTCCAATTGCCTTTTTCATGCTGTTGAAGTAGGGATCCAAAAGATCTCTTAGAAGGTTTCTCCCTGACATAGTTGTCCTGGTATTTACTATGGGGTTAACTGACACTGACTTATCCACTGGAATGTTATCCGTGTGACTTTCTTGCTTCTAGCCTGGTGCCTGAAGAATTGCACGCAGGATCATCAGGCTCCAGTTTCTTCATCGGAAGTTCTGTTCTTCTCGCTGGAGTCGGTATCCTGGTCGGAGTTATTGCGTTTTTCCTGAATATCCGCGGAGCCTTGTTTTTCAAACTTTGGGGAAAGCAGTATTTTGTTTAACTCCAATATTTGATTTGAAGATTCGTCTTAAATCGTGATTTCAACACGACAGTTTAGTTAATGCTGATATTCTGAGACACATTCTGTGGAACTTTTAAATCAATCAATCAATTAACCAACCAATGTATCAACCACTCAGTAAATAAAGCCATTAAATAAATACGGGGCAGGGTGACAGTGTGTATTATTGAGACGGAATTAATAATGGATATGAGTTGATGAGTTGATTTTGGATCATGTTGTGTTAAGTAGAAGATAAGTGAAGTAAATGCATCTCAAAATCGACACATAATTAATATTTATATAACCATATACTTTGGCATTCACATTTGACTCCAGGTGCTCATCTGAGAAATTGAAATGCATTAGCTATTACTTATACCCTCGGCAAACAATTATTGTACAATACTTACGTGATTCCTTAATTACACTTGTTTTGGCAAAGTGAAATCAATCAAAACTTTAAAAGGACTATACTCTAGATATTTTAAACCTGACTTTGATATTGAATTTGTCCATATTTAAGGCATCTTATTTTCATAAATTTATTATTTGGCTGATTAGCTGTATTGCTAGACAAACCACTGATAAATTACATAAGTATTGCATACAAATTAACAACTGAGGAATTATTGTCCTCTAACATATACAATAGGTGATAAATGTATAATATAAACAAACAGAAAACAATTAAGAACACGTTTAAATGAAAGATAATAAAAGGTAAGGTATATAAGAGGATAACTAACACATACAATAACATTAAATAAGATAGATAACAATCGAAAAGGAAGGTTAGATATGCGAGGTTATATAATGTTCACTGGTGTAATGCGTAAAATAGCGGATATACTTTGAATTAGTGAGAAAAGTCGCTTTCTTCTGAATCAGTGAGTAGGTTGTCTTGAGGCAGTTTTCTTTTCAATCTGGTCCTTTCCAAGTTTCGCCACCCAATGTCATTGGCAACAGCGCCTGGTACTTCGGATAAACTAACGCAGTGGCGGCTGGTGGGTAAAATTATTGCTGGTGCACAAATGAAAAATAAAATACAGAGTAGTAATGACTCACTTATTTATACAGACTCTCTGCTGTACTCTCCTTAGAGCTGGCGAATCTATCGATAACTTTTGCGTTGAAGTCGCTGATCTTTATAACAAAATCTCTCTCAGTTGAAAGCTTTGCTAATGCTGACAATCGGTCCTATGACATTGTGTTTCTAAGGAAAGTTTTTATTCTTTTTAAAGTTGAGAAACAGCATTTTGTTTCAGCGGTAGACATTGGCATAGTTAATAGTACTCGGAGGAGTTTGACATATTCGCTGAATGTAGTACATAAATTCTTTTCCTTATTGAAGTCCATCAAGCACAAAGCGCCGGACATTCCACGAAATTCCTCTCGACTGTAAATTACAGTCAGTTCTCTACGAATTTTTGTTCCAATGATAAAAGGATAGAACCTTATTGTTTCTCTAAGGGAATCCTCTGGAAATGTCTTAGAAATTTTCTTGATGAAACAAAGTTGATGCTACCAGATGCCCCGTGAAGCTAAATCTGTCCTTTGTTTCTCTAAGAATGTCACATACTTCGAGAGATTCTCTTCTTTTCACATCATGATCTTCTATTCTTCTCCTCTTAATTGCTGTTTCTTCGTGTTCCTCGATATCCACGCTATTTCTTAACTTTTGCACTTTCCTTTTAAATGCGTTTAGCTTGGCGATGGCAAACGTTGCATTGCAGTTTCGTTTCTGCAGCTGATTGTACAAAATGTCCACATGGGAAATGATCTTGTAGAAGAAAGACAGCCAGAACACAAAATTATAAACTTTCAAAGTGGCCATAAACCCAGAAGCCTGAAAAAGTGTGGCGTTGTTGTTTAACAGAGCTCTGTTCTGAATAACCTCCATGCATTTAATTAAATTCTCCAGGTGTTCGAAAAGCAGAGCACACAGAAGCTAAGCCTGAAGATCACGCTATAGCCGTTGCTAAGAGTAGGAGGAGCTAGGTTTATTAACCTCCATTTAAGCAATGTATAAGAAACCCCGCCCATCACTTCACCTTCCCGCTACCTCCTAGGAGAGCCTACATTTGGGCGAAATATTAGGTTAACTCTTCACTGCAAGCCTGCGGCTCCTACAGCTAATCACTGTTTATTTCGACTTCTGCGGTCATGGGCAGCTACAGACGATAAGCGTAATTGAAACATGTTTGTATATAAAACAATGCAAACAAGTACAGCTTTAATGTACAAAATGGACCTGTTGTGTATTCAGAATCAGTGGGTGTAGCGCAAACCTGCAACCTTATGGACGAACCGCACCTGATCTAACGAAGAATGTCTTTGATATAAAATTGAAGTACAGATGTATGGGAAGAATACCAAGTTCCTGATGGAGCTGATAATTTCTAATGAACCATGGAGTCTTTTAATACTACGAGGAAATTTGTTTTTTATAACCTGAAGTCGATAAATGTGGGTTTTGCTAGCTGCATCCCATACAGGAGCGGCTTAAGAAATGATGGGGCGTATAGCAGATTTGTAGATGAATATGGAGCACTCCAAAACAAGCTGTGATTTCTTCTGTAGCAATGGATACAGATTTTTAATTCTACAAATGGCTGTTGTGGAAACGTAAGGTATATGAGCAGTCCAGGTTAATTTAGTATCAATCATTACGCCTAAATATTTGACTGGTGTTTCTGGAGGCTCACATGTTAGTTGTATTCCCTGCAGATCCAGTGGGGGTGGAATTTGATAAGATCTTAGGGAGATTATTTTCGTTTCAGTTTTATTATTATTTAATACTACTCGTCACATTTTTAACCACTTAGACAACATATTTAATGGTATTTGTAGCATGTTGATTGCAGTAGTTAGGTCTGGAAGCGAACAGAAAATAACGGTGTCATCGGCATATATAGCTGTGTATATGTGATTTGTATCTGGAAAGTCGTGCATGAATATATTGAATAACAGTGGTGCCAGAATTAATCCTTGTGGAACTCCTGCTGGTGCTGGTCGAAAATCGGATTCGCAACTGTCTATATGTACTAAATGGCGCTGTGAGATAAAACTTTCAATGTTTCTGATCAGATAATCTGGGAGTCCAAATCTATGTAGTTTTACCAGTACACCAGTGTGCCATACAGTATCGAAAGCTTGAGCTATATCTAGAAAAATGGCAGGGGTATACTGCTTCTTTTCAAAACCTTTTATGTTGCTTTCAGTAACTCTTGGTAGTTGATGAGTTGTAGAATGCATAGGACGAAAGCCAAATTGATACCTTGGTATAATGCTGTTTTTGTAGACAAATTCTACTAAGCGTTTTTGGATTACTTTCTCAAAAATTCTGGATAAAGTTGGAAGCAGACTGATTGGCCGATAACTTCATGGAAGATGCTCTGGTTTTTGAGGTTTGTAGAATACCATTTTTTCTGCTATTTTCCCATGAACGAGGGAAGTAGTCAATTCTTAGAGAGGAGTTAAATATTTCTGTCAGGCAAACAAGTTTTGTTATTGTAAGTTTCATTAGAACTAGGTCTGGAATGAGGTCAAGCCCTGATGATTTTTAATAGTAAGATTTATGATGAAGCGAGATAGCCCTTTCGGCGCTGTGTGTAAAATTCTATTTGGTACTTTAGGTTTGTTGTTATGTATCTACATACAGTTCATGTTCAATAACAGAAGCAGCTTCATCATCAACAATGTTATTTGTAGTAAATATATTTTCATAATAAGAGGCAAGAGCATTGCATTTTGATTGAGAGTCTATGAGTATCTTAGTATCCACATGCAGCGACTGTACTGAAGTTGGTTCTCGTAGAATTCTCTTTGGCTTCGTACCAAGTTTGGTCCAAATTAAGACGATGCTGTTCTAGCTCTTGCCTAACGGTACGAATGAGGCTGTTAAGCTTTCTGCGTAAACAAGTACGTCTTTCTCGTTGCCACTGCCTTCGGATGCGATGCTTTTCTCTGATTAGATGAATAAGATGCGTGAGTAAGTATTGATGAGGTGCAGGTCCGAATGAGCGAGTTGTTAATTCTTTTATACAAGAACAGATGGTATCTGTGAAGTGCTGAACGGCATTATCAATATCTGAGGTAGAGTTTAGGTGATAAGCTGAAGTTAATAATGATGCTTCTAGTCCTGACTGAAATTGGTCCAAATTGACGTAGCCCTTTATCAGACGTGGCTGAGTGTTGTTATGTGTGGTGGTGATTGAAATGTAATCAGCACTGGGCCGCCTGCAGTGCCGTATGTAGTAAAAGCGGGCGTTAAACACTACACATTTCACTTCATTTCAGTACTGGGCAGTGGTCTGAATCCAGGACTGTCAATGCACTAACGTATGCGGGTGCATGCTTGTTTTTACTTAATCCTATGTCTAGAAAATCAGGGGATGAAGTTAAAGAATAAGGATAGTATGTTGGTTCAGCCGGTGCTAAGATATGTAGACCGTCGTTGTTAATGTGTTCATATAGCTGACGACCATTTGAATTACTTGTACGACATCCCCATAATACATGTTTGCAATTTAAATCGCCTAGTAATAGTGTAGAACCAGCATTTGGAAAAATAAATTTTAGATAGACGACATTTAGTAAATAGGCTGGAGGTTTGTAGGCACACATTACGACGCAATTGTTGTTATCACAGCATTGAACTTTAATTCCAACAACTTCTAACTCTGTTATGCTAGGAAGAACTATCTCGTGGTGTGAACTATTACGTTTTATTATTATTATTATTATTATTATTATTATTATTATTATTATTATTATTATTATTATTATTATTATTATTATTATTA